>NQVE01000105.1:700000-1292500 GCA_003260385.1 Cuscuta australis
ATTCTCGAGTACCCTCACCGTGCGTTCTTGCCAATGCTTGGCTATTTGATGGTCCGCTATCTGGTCGCCACAGAATTCCTGCGCCCCATTCCTCTTGAGTTTTTCAATCGAGACAATGGGTGCAGGAGGAGGAGGTGGTGGTGGTACGTGCGCTCCAGCCATCTGCTGGAAGAACTGGAACATGTTCGCAACCATTTGTGGTTGGAACATCGGAATGGCTAAATTCGGGTTCTGACCCGCGAACTGCTCCAGAACGGGCTGAGGTTCTAGCAGAGGCTGCGGCTGCTGGGGCACGTAACTTGATGCTTCAGTGTGCACCGTATGCACACTAACGTGCTCAGGCTCCATGTGATGGTTTGCCTGACCGTGAGTCATGTCCTGACTCATTCTATAATTAATTTAAATTGTAATTAGTCATAAGTAAATTAATTGTTTTACCTTCCCGGGCAGAGATGTGGAGAGATGCGGACTTGTGTTTGAAACTCTTTTAATTTGATTTCCAAAATCATTTTTTTAGATCGAATGCTCTGATACCAAAATGTAACACCCTAACTCGAATAACCCAATTACCTAGATTATTTGAGCCGGAGTAGTTACCATGATGGTAAATACGCATGGTAATTTGAAGGATAATTTAAAACCAATTTAAACTTTAACATAAATGATAATTTCAAATATTAAATTCAGAGTATTGCTGAAACAGTACGGAAGCTTAAATATAAAACATAATCAAATTGTTTTACATTTTTCTGGGTTCTCGTCCAAAAAGGTATTTATTTAATTAAAGCATCATAAATGTGGTCCACCAGTCCGTGCATCTCGTCACTCTCATTGACCTCCGGGATGGGCTCCATGATCAGTATTGTTACCTACGTGTAGCAAGTAAAACAAACTACACGCTCAGCGTTAGCTGAGGAATACGCTAATATAACAATTCCAAGTTGAATAGCAAGTAGACATACAATTATTCATGATGTGACATAATATAGCATATATGTTCAAGATGATGGTAATGATACGTAATTGATGCCATACGTAATCATAATGATTGCACTTGATGATGATTTCATGCTGTATGATTCTAACGAGCAAGGACACCCTTGCGCTATGAGGTTCGCCCATTTGGTACGACGAACTCACGCGGACTTAGTTTCACAAGGAAGACTAGAAAGTAGGGGTGGTACTCGAAACCTGAATACCATGTACGTACACTAAGCCCGAACGTGTGATGTCGGACTACTAAGTCCCGCACAATCACGCTATAAGAGACGGAATTACGCGTGATCTCTTACGCATGCACATGATGTGATATGCTTCAATATAAATGTTGAAATGAATGACATGATGTGAACAATTTGCAAACAATATGAATATATAATCATGCATTAGTTTATTTGGATGAAACATGATTAGAATATCATTTAATAAAACTACTGGGCTTAGAACGGTCGACCGTTTGGCGCGACGGTCGACCTTGATCTTCATCAGGTCGGATTGGCGATTCATCGTGACGGTCGACCGTGGTTGACCGGCGGTCAACCGTTGTTGACTGGAGGTGGACGGCGGTACTTGGCTGGGCAAGCGACGGTCGACCGTTGGCCACCGGCGGTCGACCGTTTGTCTAACAGTCTTGCTCCGTTTCGATTTTTAACGCAACGGTTGACCGTTTACGTCGACCGTTTGGGTTTGCGAATCCTATTTTTGATATTTTTGGATATCTAAAATACTTCTTTGAGTTATTTTAACACTTATGACTAACATATCTATGTATTTGAAGTATTCTTAACATTTATATTTTCATTTAAGGTGAAGTATCAAGAAAAACATATTTTTACTTTATGAGTTTAGTGAGCTTGATCTTAAAGCATAAATGACTTATATTATGGCAATCAATCCTAACGATATATCTAGATTGATATTCAACCAAGGATTGCGTTACTAAGGTGCAATGTACTCGCCTTGATATCGTAGAGGATGGAAATGATAGAAAAATAATAATACGCCTCAACGAACGTTCAACGTACGGTCGCCCCTATCAACTTCGAGCTTCCGACGTTCAATCTTCTTGGAAATAATCTTCGGAAGTTCCTAATAACCACGAGAGAGTTGACGGTAAGTAATTGGAAAGAAAGAATGTGAAAATGATGAAGAAACATGGCCAACCCGAGGAGCCCGCCACCACAGGAGCAGTCCCGGTATTTTTGCCATATCTCCTTCGATACTTAACGAAATCACGAACCGTTTGTTGGGTTGCATTCGTAAGGTCCGGGGCTACGATTTTGGTATAATAAACAATTTGATAAAATGGATAGAAAATTACCGAATTTACGAAGAAGTTGATGCTGCGTTTTTGAGCTTAAGATTTGGGAACCTTGACACTTCTTCTTGTTTCTCCTTCTTCTTCCTTGGCTCAACAATGGAGTATTTTTGGGTTTTCTTCCTCCTGAGCTGCTGCCGACAGAGAGAGGATGGGGAGGGGATGAATGATGGACGGATGATGGTGATAAGGTGTGAGGATGATGATGGTGGTGGTAGGGTGATAATATAGGAAAAGTAAATTGGAGGGATGTGGTAGTGGGGTCCTAATGTGGTTTGATTGAGGATTGGAAGGGATGGGGGGAATGTCTCTACGTGATTTGGAGGGTTTGGGGAATCAAATTTATTCTCCTACTCCGTAACTGATAAACTGGCTAAAACGGTACGCGCTTTTTCGCCCAAACTGTTCCGAATTGAAAACGGATCGAAAATTTGGAATCAGACTGTCAAAACTAAAATTTTGATATAATTAGAATATTTTTCTGAAAACTTTAATTTTTCAGTGTTCGGGTCTGTCTCAGTCATTAATTAATATTTAATTTAATTAATTCTTTTAGGCCTAATTTCGGGGCGTTACAAGATATACCGTGCAGAAATTCACACAAGTGTAATTGTTGGTTCATTATTCCACAACCAACTACATAGTGGATTTTGAGGACGTAGAAGGATTACCCCACCTTCGAACCTCGTTAAAGTTTGCGTGTCTCTCTCTTTTATCTTTACTCATACTTGCTACTATATTATGTTGGTCTTATGGGGGACCATCGATCACCCTTAAGGATTCGCTACTGTGCTAGTCACGGTATCGGGTACTGACAGCCCAACCTAACGAGGTACACGAGTCGTGTATCTTGTGAAGCCCCTCCTGTCCATTCACCGCTCAGTAGTGGGGCTCCGCTCTGCCGTAGTAAACTATAGGGGGTGCCCTATAGGAATCTACCTCAGCTTGGGGCTACAGAGATGTGGTTAAATACAAAGTGTCCACCTTCCTATCACCATTAGAGAGATTTATGGGTACTTTTAAAAGATATGTGAGGAATCGGTATAGACCTGAGGGCAGTATTATTGAAGGATACTTGGCAAAAGAGATTATTGAATTCTGTAGCAAGTATTTGGATTTGGAGTGCACGGTTGGGGTACCGAAGTCTCGGCATGAATCTAGAACTGAGGGGAAAGGAACAATAGGACATCACATATGGGCCAGGGTGGATATGCCATGCTTCAGCGTGAGTTTGCCACTGCTTCTCAGGCCACCACTTCTGCCGATATCGCTGGTTCGTCTATCGAGACGAGTTCTCAGCTCGGACGGGAGGACTCTTGGTTGCGAGGTCACAGCCCGGGGAGGCAGGCAGAAGTTACGGACCCTGCACTGATGGAGATTCATCATAGGATAGTAAGCATATAATCTACAATTATGTCAATATATTTGTTTATTACTTGTTTATTATTTGCTTACAATTTCTTTACTTCTTTTCTTTCTTAACTAGTATCACACACGTGCGTTGCACGGATCATATTTACATTACGAAATTGAAATATGCTAGAAACCGAAATATAAAACTCTAAGGCTTGAATATCAAATAAATTACTAATTGTAAAAAACTTCTTTATAAACTAAACTGATACTCTTGAATCATTGATTACAACATTATTTTTTGTCAAAAGAAACAGAGTGCAATATATCCAAATGTAGGAAGAATTCACCGGTGAATTGATAATTGTCTTGTCTGTTTCATTTTAGAACTATTGGCAATATTTGACGAAAATCTCTACTAAACATAATTATTTTTAATCTGAACATTTGATTTTCACCCATTGGATTGGAAAATTATAAAATATCGTGTAAATGTCTATCTAAAGCTTTGAAAATACTTATGTGTTATTGATGCTTCATCCCAAATAATTAGATGAATTTTAAATTAAAATTTATAACCCATCTATTCATATTTAATTATTTAGTTTGCTTTTCGAACTTAATGTTTGACCAATAATATCTCTTAAAATATATTAGAAAATTTTTTTTAAAAATAATACATTTAAAAAAATTTCAGTATCAATAATTTGGTATAATTTTTATTCTTTTATTTATTGAATATTTTTATATATAGTTAGCCAAAATTTTGACATACAAAGTGAAAGTGACACTTGAATATGAATGGAGTGAGTATCTAGTATTAACTAAAATAATAGTAAAAGACTTTTAACCATTAATATTCCACCTATTATTATTAACACCCCACCTTTTATTAATATTATTATTATTATTATTATTATTATTATTATTATTATTATTATTATCCACAATATACTTTCGTCCCATTGATTTTTTTAATATTCTATAGAATTTGAAAAAATCATTAAAAAATTTAACTAAAATAATATTATTATGATTATCACTCTACCAATTATTATTAATAGTCCATTTTTTGTTAATAATGTTCAACCGTCTATCCCGTTTTTAAAGTAGTAGTAGTAGTAGTAGTAGTAGTAGTAGTAGTAGTAGTAGTAGTAGTAGTAGTAGTAGTAGTAGTAGTAGTAGTAGTAGTAATAATAATAATAATAATAATAATAATAATAATAATAATAATAATAATAATAATAATAATAATAATAATAATAATAATATCCTTATTATAATTCATACCCACTACATATTTTAGTCCTATTAATTCTTTTTTTATTTTTTTATTTATTTTTTTTAAAAATTGGTTTATACATTAACGTTGGAAAAAAAATAGAGTAACACTTATTTTATAGTCTCAAAATTAAATTTTATCATTCCCTTTATATGCATAATAAAGAATATTACAAACTATAATATAAGTTACCATTTATATATCACTATTATGGTACACAAAATTTTACCATTTATATATTATTTATGTTAAGGAAATTAGGAATATTATTTTGACTTTAAAAGCCACGGGGAAAAATAAATTGTTCCATCCAAACTAAAAATAATTCTTCCCTCCAAATACTCCCAAACTTTGTTATGACTTAGCACTTTTTTCCATTATCACTCGGGTACTCTATATTTATGTCAATTATTTTTTTTATTTCCATTTCCCTTTGGACTTATACTCCATAACTTTTTAGTCGTTTATCACATTTTCCATGCACTTGAAAGATACGTTTAATAAAATTTTATTATTTTTAAACATATTGAAATAAAACCATTCATATTATATTTATATTGAAACATACTCTGTAATATTTTTTCATGAGTAACTCTATAATAGACCTAAGGTCCACATTGACCTTCTCACCTATTTTTTAATTTTAAAAATACTTATTTCAACATTTGAAAATATTTATTTAGCATATGAAAGTCCATCATGGATTATGGATGCATGTAATAATTTTCCTTTTTCATACATCGAGGTCAAAATTTTACAAACATTGATCTGTAAAAATCAAATAGAAAGATTAATCATATGTTGAACTAAACTAAAATGAAAATAAATTCAAAAAAATATTTACACTGTTACTAATGAATATTATAAGAATTGAGCATGAAATAATATGAAATGTGAAGAGTCTCCATTATAAATTGATTTCCAATTAAGGAGAACTAAGTACTCTGTCTATGGTAATAGGCACATTTTTAGTATTACGATGACAAAAAAAGCTTCAATTTTGTAAAAGCGGTAATTGAGATACTTAATTGGGCCTGAAAGCACATTAATGGCACTCCATTAGTTGATACTTAATTAGCCGTTGCCCTTTGGGAACATATATGATATATCAACTTCCAATAATAAAATACATTAATATATTACTATAAAATACATACTTGCTATATATATAATCTAAAGTCAATGAGCGGGGAAATGAGGTCAACAATTCACCTCTTTTTAAATAAAGTATTTAAAAAGGTCCAGCTGAAGAAAGAGGTCGCAGCCGATACCTTTGTGCCAGATGGGCACAATGATGTATTAACTAGAGCTTTAGGGACTGCCGAGCACCCGGGGCGGACAAAGGGTGTTGGGTAATATTCGGGCTTATGTAAAGTTTTCAAAGGCAACATGAAGCCTCGTAAGTCCGAAGGTAACTATATGACTGAGGAGGATCTTTTGCAGCGTCCTCCTTCCCTTCTGCAGCAGTATGGACTATGTGTGTCCAGGGGTGATCCAGACTTAGCATCCATGTCGCAGCACACACCTTCTGTAGCACCTCATTATGGGCAGCGTAGTAGCAAGGCGTCCACAGATTTTGTTGACTTCGCTGGTGTCACTGAGGTACATATATTTTGTAATTAAGGTTTCAAGTTTAGTTTACGTTTACTTGTTTCCGACATTAGTTTACTAATTGTGTTTTGTAGGTTGCTGCTTGTTACTTGAGGATCTGTGATCTAGCGGATTACATAGTGGCACATGGATCGGTCTTCCCATGTGCACCGAGAGATATGGTGCATGGTGTTCCCCTCCTTCCCCACCAAGTTAAGGTCTTTGTGACTCTTGTGCTTCCTGGAATGGGTGAATATACCATTCCTTGTCCGACTAAGCATATAGAGACTGTGGCCGATTAAGAGGGGAGCTTCGTTGCATGGCCAAAGTCGTTGGTGGGCCTTGGAGATGTAAAAAGTAAATAAATTTAGTTCTTTTTTATTCAACATCATTTAGGTTGTGTTTCATATATCATTTTTTTTAAATATTCGTAGCCCCTGGTGCAGACGGCTCGACATGGCGACTTCTCATCAAGCAAATCTCGTCTCGTTCTCGGCGTACATCCCACTTCTCCTAGCTCTCCCGTACAGGATGTTGTTGACCAGAGCTCATACGTCGCATTCGGGCCGAGGTGTAGAGAGTTGTGTCAGTGGCTGACACACACATCTGCTTTTCCTACCATCAACGTCATTCTCGATCCCGAGTCCATGCTCTATCTAGAGGAGACAAAGCTGAGGATGCGTCCGGAGACTATACGTGAGTTCATGCGATGGTAGGAGGTCGATCAGACCATCAGCATTGTTTTCTTGAGGTATGTCAAGCACTATGTACGAATAAATTACTATTATAATTATAATTATTTCTTATAATTGTAATTATTGTTTACATGTGAAATTACTAGATTGTTGCACGATCATATGATGGAGCACAGCATCGCGTCTGTCGGGTTGTTATGTCCGGAGAACATGGCATACGTGGTAGATTTTGGAGATCGCCAGTATCTGGATAGAGCACTCGAGACCTATCAATCGCGACACTGGATACTTATGTCGTTGTATCTATCGACACCGTATGTTTTCTAAATCATTTCCAATATGTATTTTGGTTTTTTATTTTAAGTTAGTGACTAACGCTTTTTCAAATGTAGGCATCATTGGGTGTAAGTTGTAATACGTTTGTTTGAAAATAAAGTGTATTTCCTAAACTCAATCAAGGCGACCAGAGGGCATAAGAAAATGAAGGTGAAGACTTTCGTCAATGAGTAAGTATTAAGAAATTTATTTCTTATTAATGAAATTTTTTATTTGTTAAGATATTAATTTCTTATTATTTTTTTTTACATATATTAAAGGTCTTGGCGGTTACTTCGGGAACGGCACATTCCTCAGCTTAAGGCTTGACCGGATTGGGTTGATGTTCCCGGAGTACCCCAACAAGAAGGGAACGTTGATTGTGGTTATTATACCATGCGATTTTGTTGGCTCATCGTCAATATGTGTGCACAATGTTTTGTACCGTTATCCAATGTAAGTTTGTTTTAGTGTGTTTTTGAAAGTAATGAAGTGTAGGGTAATGAACTTGTGTAAGTTTAATTTGTGTTATACTAGAGCCAAATTAGTGGAGGTTAGAGAGTTTAGGGAAGGGGGTTTTCTCGATGAACTTGTCTAAGTTTAATTTGTGTTGTATTGTATAGTATTAAATGTAAGTTAGTAGAGTATAGTGTATTTGTTTGACTTTTAGTTGTGTTGTTAAAAGTTAGAAGAGTACGTAGTTGTTTTACTCTTATATTTTTTAAGATGTACAAATGGTGGATGCAAATTTTTACTTTTTTGGTTTAATTTGTTTTGTGGCATTTGAGTTTTGTGAATGCATTTGTGTTAGTTACTGTTGTGTTGATGGCTTGAATTCTTGGTGTTGTTAAATCTGTATATTTTGCACAGAATTCTCTGCAAAGTTGAAATGTAGTGGATCGGGAGCAAACAAAATAGTCCTGAAAAAATTATATATTCGAATCGGTTATTTGGTAATAACCGATTCAAAAGCTTAGGCATTTGAATCGATTATTACCAAATAACAGATTCAAAAGCCCCTTCCAAGAGAAAGGCTTTTGAATCGGTTATTTGGTAATAACCGATTCAAAAGCTTAGGCATTTGAATCGCTTATTACCAAATAACCGATTCAAATACTTCTTCCCAAAAATGGCTCCATTTCAGGGAATGAGCTTTTGCATCGGTTCTTTGGTAATAACCGATTCAAAAACCCTCTTCCTAGAATTGGTGCCATTTCTAGGGAGGGCTATTGCATCGGTTTTAACAACCGGTGCAAAAAGTAACCTGAGTATTTGCATCGCTGGCTTTTGCATCGGTTCAAAACCAATTTAAAAGGGTCAAAATAACCGATTTAAAAGATATTTTTTGTAGTAGTGGTATGTCCAAACACCCACTCTAAAGGAGAATCCTCAATCTCACTCTTCGTTCAAAGTGAAGCCAGCAAATGCAACAGATAGTCTATTTCCTTCAGCAGATAGATTATCCATCCAACCTATAAATAGCTCCCATGGAAGACTGAAGAAAAATAAAGCAAGAACACAAAAGTTGAGTATAGTGAAAAACTAACAAAGTTATCTCATTCACAGTTAGCCAAAAAGCTTGATAAAGAGAGATTTTTAAACTCCTTATCCAGAAGCAAACCTCTCCTTCTTCCAAAGAGCTATAGTGTAAACACTTGAAGAATACAACTTTTAATCAAACATCTTGATTAAAACGGTGCACACCAACTTTTCTACAAGTTGATCTTGCAAGTCCTATTGTTCGGACCTTGCAGTTGTTCAAGAAGCGTGACCTTCAAAGGAATAACAAAGCCATCATGAGTTTGGTAGCAATATTGGCCTTGCGAACGTATACCGTGTAGAAATTCACAAAAGTGTAATTGTTGGTTCATTATTCAACAACCAATTACATAATGGATTTTGAGGACATAGAAGGATTACCCCACCTTCGGACCTTGTTAAAGTTTGTGTGTCTCTCTCTCTTATCTTTACTTATACTTACATTTATATTAACTACGAAACTAACCCATCTAGATTAATTACTGCTCAAAAAACCAACCAACTTCCGCACACAATCTAAGTTCACAAGAACTTTAGATTAACACTCACTTATCATTTTCAAAAGAAACGAAAAAGTTTTAAATTTGTAACAAAGTCTATTCACCCCCCCCCCCCCTCTAGACTTTGTATCTCACCACTTAAGGGACCACCAGTTTTAGACTTGGAAGAAGAGGGAACATCACCCTTAGAGTTAATGGAAGCCATCAAGAAAAATAACACAAGTTCGTATGCTGGATGGTGAATTTCCGTTCTGAAGAGGTGAGTCAATTTATTGGCCTGAAAACGAAGAGATAATAATGCGACAGTCCAGTGGTTAGGTTGGCTTTTACAGGGAAGCCAAAAAGTCAGATTCTTAAAAGACGCAAAACCAGTACGATGTAATAAATATTGTCAGAAGAAAATCAATACATTATGCGCGCATGCAACCAAACAGTAAACGAAAAATGTTTTCATTAAGTACAAAGGGGATGCAAACAACAAAAATACAAAGAAAAGACACTAAGGAAGAGTGTCTGGATGGTGCTCTTCGGCTGCAGAGTTGATCTCTCCATGAGGGGGCGTCTCGAAGTAGTCTGGATTTGGGCTGAGCTCGCCATTCAGATCCGAATTGTGCATATCCGGGATGTCAACTCCGGGGGGGAGGGAGGATCTACTCTCCTCGTCCGCCGAAGGACAAGCTGGATTCCATGATAGACACCGGCCTTGATCCACTTAGGCCCTTCTTCCCTGACCTTTTGCATGCCAACCTCGTACTCGATCCAGCTGTCATAGTACTCTGCAAACTTATCCATGCAAGCTTCTTTGAAGGTCGAGGGCTGGAGGAAGTCGGCAACGACTTATTCCTTCTCGGAAATAGCCCTTTCCCTCTCTGCCTCAGCAGACCGTTACATGGAAATGGCTTCTGCCATCTCAATATCCATCTCAGCCTTTCTACCTTCGGAATGGCGCAGCTTCTCCTCAAGCTTGTCCATTGAGTTGGTGAGTTGAGCCGCTGACTCCTTCGACTCTTTCAGAAAGCCCTGCAGTTTGATCACCTCCTCTGACTTTGTCACGGCATGCATTTCAAGCTCTGCCACCTACTCGTGCTCGGCTTTAACCAACTTCCTCCGGCGGGCCAGTTCAGTTTTGATAACTCGGGTTTGGTTTGGTTCTTTTTATTCTTTTTTAGGCATTTTGAATACTTTTAGAGTTTAATTTTTAGTTGTTTAGCTTAGTTTTATTTTAATTTCTATTTTTACAATCTTCTAATTTTCTTTCAAAAATAGTAGTTTTTTTAATCAGTTTTTTTACATTCTATTATTTTTTATTTTTCCCTAACCCAAAATTATCAAATATCTTATTTTTTGGAGAAAAATATAGCAGCCGAAGACCAAAAATGCAGTTCAAAGAAGATATTGATTTTGGCTAGAGCCCAAACACATCATCAAATAAAGAAGTCCAAGCCTTGGCCTTGTCCTCTTAAGATTTACGCAAGAAAGGAAAAAAGAACTGAGAATTGAAGTCTACAACTTCTTCTTCCTCTTCACGAGAGCGCCCGGCTTCTTCAACGCTCCTCCGTCAGTTTCGCCTCAATCAATAGCAACGGCACTCTCTACTCACTCAACTCTACAACGGTAAACAATCCTCTTGCTATAAATTGATGATGATTAAAGCTTCAAAAAGGGGGGGAGAGGGCATCGCACCAAACAGAAAAGTGAGCAGCGGCTTTGGCCGCTGCAATTGACGCCACTGGAGAAGAAAGCAGACGGCGGCCAACCACGGCTCGCCGGCGTTCGACGATGGTCGGCGGTGATAGGTGTGGCAGTGCTTCAAGCTCCAATTCTACAAGTTTTTATCTTCTTCTTCCTCTAATTGGTAACCCTATATGTTATTTCTTCAATTTCTTCTCCAATTTCTTTGTAAAAGTGTTGTTTCAATTCAAGTTTACATTTTTTTTGCCTGTTGTGTGAATTTCAAAAATTTCAAAATGGTTGGTGTTCTTTTATGGGTTTTTTTAATGTTTATATTAAATCCCTTATGAATGAAAATTGATTCATACTAGTTTTCTTCAATTATTGTGCAAATTGTTGTTGAATTGGTTGAATCACACGGTTTGATTTCATAAGTAGGTTGGTATGTAGAATTTGGTTTTCATTGAAGCTATTTTAGCTCCATATTGTAATTAAATGATTTCTGAATTTATACGTGATTTTTTGTTGTGCTATGTGTTTTGTAAAATTTTAAGGATTATGGACTTCTTAGCCCCATAAGTTGGACGTTTTCCTTAAGATCCGTTATTGAGTGATTGTTATGTCGTTCGTTTGTTTTGTATTGATTTTCATAAAATTTAAGTTTATTTAAGCACACAAAAACAATTTTTATGTTTTTTTAAATATGTAATGTTTTTTTATTTCAATAGATTACAATTCTTATGCTTGAGTAATTCAAGGAGACCTGCAAAATATTTTCATCATTAGACCTTAAAGTTTATTAAAGTGTATAAATGTTCTTCGTGGATAATTTGTGCATGGGAGTTAGAATGAAAGAAAGATTCGATGTTTTATAAACTTTTTCATCTTTTGGAATCATTGCTTGAGCGCTTGAGGTGAGTGGGGGTTCAAAGTGATCCAAAAGGCCTTTGAATTTTTGACTCCGGGCCTTAAAGAGAGTTGACGATCCTCTATATGTTGTCAAGGATATGAATCAACTCAAGCCTTTGAATTCTTTTCAATTCTTAAGTGCGTAAGTTATGTAATATATTGTTTAAGTGTCTATTATACGTGTAATGTTTGTTTTGTGTTTGTTCTCTTTTTAATTTTGTTTCGGGTTTTTGGCGGTGTTCCTAGGGTTACCTAAGTTGGAAAAGTTGATTATCTTTTGAGCTTATTTCCCCCATTTTATAAAAAAATCAAAAAAATAAGAAAATATAAAAACCAAAAATATTTACTTTTTATTCAAACCCCCCCCCCCTTTGTGTTTAATTTTAAGTTATATTTATAAGTTTTTATATTTATTTAGTTATAAGTTTTATACGTCTTATCATATGTGTTAGTTAGTTTTTTTATTTTATTTCGTGACAACGTGTTTGCATACTAAATTGGTTTTAAAAAGTACAAACTTTCTTCGTGGGATCGACCCTTACTTGCCCTAGCTATAGTTTTTATTTGATTATATCTTGGGGTTAGCTAAGGATATTTTATAAATTTTTAATTTGTTTTGGACCGCACGACAAGTCTTTAACAAATTTCCACTGAAGCCAAGAAGTTTACCCCCGAGGAAAACTCCGCCCCGGACTGGCGAGTATTGATGAGGCCCAGCTTCGCCATCACCTATAAGGAAACAAAGTCAGTTTTTTTTCAAGTATGGAAAGGAAAATTGCAAGTGAACTTACCTCCTTGTGGAACCCGAGCACGGTTTCTTGCAAGGACGAAAGAATTCTGCCCTTGTTTTTAAGCACCGCGGACAAAGACACAGTGTCAGCCTCGACACGCTCGTCGATAGCATCGTCACCAGTAAGTGGGACGACCTTCACATCTTTCTGCACGGCCGGGTGCTTGGCTTGAGGGAGATCCACCAAAAGTACGCCCTGCTCATGCGCAGCCTCCTCGTCCTCGGCCAGCAGGATCTTCATCTTCCTCTGCGTCCGGGTCGGAATCATCTCCTGGTCAGGGACGACCGTAGTAGGCCTAGGATTCTCCTCAAGCAGCGGGCCACAACTTGTTTCCTCTCCTCGGCCTCGGCTCTGGGTTTGTGCCTTGACCTTACGTGCGAATTGGAGCTGTTGCATCTTTCCTGCCAGAATAACACAATTCAGGGATAAATATCAGTGGTAAAGGACGAAACGCTTGTGGAAAAAGGTAAACCTTCAAAACTTCCATCTTCAAAGGATCTCGCATTGACGTCATCCTTGGAGCAAGACGGGCATCCTGACTCATCATCAGATTGTGCATCCTCATCCTCGTCCGCCTCTTCTTCTGATACTTCATCCATCGGAGCAGAGGCCGTATCTTCAAGACCCAATTTGGGTCGACCCCCCCCCCCCCACGAAGGCTTCGGCCAGCTCAAACTGCCATTCGAGTGAGAGAAGGATTCCTACCTTCCCCAAGTTTTTCTCCGTGCACAGCGTGTACACATGGGGCGGTTTAGGGCGACAATCCTCCTAGAGCTTCTGCACGTATGCGAGAAGTTCCGGGGTGGCCTCTAGAAGAGGGTGGCGAATGAATGAATGACATCTGGGAAACCTTGCCTCGAAGGGGTGCTTGTTCTTAGGAAAACCGGAGACAAAGACAAATTTCGCCTTCCACAGTTTTGAGGGACGTAGGGACGGTGACCAACTCGCACTCGTTCTTGGCAGATACGGAAGCATACAGGTTGCCCTCGTCACGACCGACCCGGGAGATTTTGAACAGGTACCTAAACAAGTCTAGAGACCAGGGGACCCACTTCATCTCGCACTTGATCAGGAAGCTCAAAAAGCAATAGTAAGAATGTGGGATGAGCTGACCCGGAAGAAGACGATAAAAGTTCAAATATTGAACGATCAACTCGTGAATGGGAAATTAGAGACCATAGCGCATTGACCACACGTGAACCCCAACCTCGGCATCAGGGCAGGTCACGGAGAAGACATGCTTGGTCGCATGCGGTTGGCGTACTAAGTACCCCTCCCCACAAAATGCCGGGCTTCTTCAAAATCAGTGTCTAACAACTGGCAACCCGTATTTGTGATAGGACCCGTTTCTAGCACGGTAATGGGTAGGGATTTGCGGGCCTTTTTCCTAATGGTCTTTGATTTCTTGGTCTTAGACGGCGGCGCCCTGGACGACGATACCACGACAACTGTCGCATGGAGGGGTACCGTTTCCAGAACCGGAACACGGTCGAAACTGCCTAGCGGACCGTCATGATGGAGGAGTGGATTCAGCAGGTACATTTCCTCGAAACTTTGCACCGCTAGGTCAACAACGGGGATATCGGACGAAGACTCTTGGGATGCCATGGAAAGGTAGATATGGGTGAACTAACCTACTGACTTGGGCACGACGGTGATGACGACAAAGAGAAATCGACGGCAGAAAGCAACGGCGGATGAGGAGTGAAAAATGACGAAGGGTGGAGAAGATTTGGGAATTTTCTCACTTATATATCGAGGGATCCAACCTGATCCAAGCAAAACATCAGTTATTTAAGGACGTGGCACATCTTTACGCGTGCGATTACGAATCTTCACGAACGGACGACATAAGAACAAGACAGAAAAGTTGTGTATCCCAACGACGCAATCATGATTTTCGAATTTCAAAACCGACACATGTAAGATCTTTCCGCCATTAAGCACTCCTAAACCTTCATTAACATTCAGATCGAGCAGTGGGAGACTCCTACATACGGTCAAGGATTTTTCAAATTCAAAGGCCAAGGATTTTTCAAATTCAAAATTCAAAACATCCTAAAAATATTGGATTACTTTCTCCCGACCTCGACACGCTCGGCCAGGGAAGTAGGGGACTCATGATGGATACCCTGGAATGGGGGTATCCGGCCCAACAGAAATAGTGGCCCAACCCAGCCAAGCTTAGGCCCACCTAGTTGAGCGGAAATGAGAAGAAACTAAAGTCTCCAGAGGGCCGTTGCTGCGTCAAGATACACTCGGCCCCGGTAGACACGCTCAGCCTCGGACCACCCTCGGCTGGCCTTTTCGTCAAGGGTCTTCAAGAAGCAGATCACCTGTATTCGGCCTCGGCCCAAGATGCTAGCGGACCGGGACAACAAGCATGGAAGCTGCCTAACCACTCAAGTCAAGGGGCCCACGATTGGACCCTTGCCACACTTCCATCAGAGTAGTTTTAGCCACCCTACTTGTAACCTATTTTGTATAGCTGCCCTAGGAATAATGATGTGGTTGGCGCCACCAGTAAACAACCAAATCTTAGTGGGCCCAATCCATTGGGCTTTGAACCAACAGCCGTGAACCCCATATGTAGTTTGTATATAAGTCCTTTCTTGAGAGAAAGGAAGACATGTTATCTTGCACACTAGTACTTACGATCTTACTTGATTCCCAACTTGTGCACTCTCGACCCAGTTCGATACTCTTTCGCCTAGTCTCCTAGGCCCCGGGTTCCTTAACCCAACAGATCCCTTCTCAAAATCTTCAAACTGGTATCGTGATGGTTGACCATTTCACCAAAATGTTCCAGGGCAATCAACTTCCCGTCGACTGTGGGATTTGAGTGGTCGAATAGCTCGACCATTTGTCGGATAAATTGTTCTCCTTCATTTGTTTCTCCTCTAGGTTCTAACGCTCCAGTTCAGTGAGGATTTCTTTCGTTGTTTTCATGTGTTCGCCTTGGGATACTAGCATAGCATTATTAACACAGAAATAAATGGTATCCCGTGTATGTTGGACTCGCTTGGGATTGGTGGGGCCCATGTGTATGAATATATCGAAAAGTTTACTTTCGAGATTCACATCATCCCCTCCTTCAAAAAGATTCGTCCTCGAATCTGTAAGCTCAATATATGGGATGACAGATGTGTTGTCGGTGTCTGGTGCACATTTCTCCACTTCAAGTGTTTCATCTTGACATGCGTCGGCCATGTCGCCGATAGCCGGCATGCTTTCCTCTTTCACAGGCACACTTGACTCTTCCATAAGGAGAACAATTTGTTCATGTGTGATTGTGGTTTTCTGGTTCACATCATCCCGTCCTTCTTTAGAAAGATTCACCATTGAATTTTGAAAAATAATGGGTTGGCGTTTGGCTACTTTGGGAGTAGTCGGAACATGGCGTCTAGGTTGTTCATTATACCAATCTCAAATGGTATGAGTATAATAATAATGCCTCTCTACTCGTATAGCCGCTTTTACCATGTCGTCCAAGGAATCATCTTCGTACTATTCCACGAAAGTTTTAATGAATTTCTTAAGCCCATATAGAAATTTGTCCTTGTTGATTCTTCTGACCATGAGACCCTTGCCCAGTCCACAATGTCTCCATTTCTTGCCAATATTCTATGATGCTTTGCATTGGATTGGCTTTTGTTATAATTCCTCAGGACACCTTTGGTAATGACAAGGATTTGGTTCGGACGCCTTTTTTTACGTTTTCATGTCTCTACGAAGTGCGTTTGTCTCTTTGCTCTCCCCTGTGAGTCCTTCTTCGAGCTCCACCTTGAACTCTGCTCTGAGTTCCACCAATTGACGAAGAATTTCTCTAAAAGTTTCTTAGGATTTTTTTGAAAAATACAACTTACAACAATAAACAAGAATAACAAAAAGAAATAAAAATAAAAAACATTATTTGTAACTTTTTTTGTTGACTCTTTTACTTACATTTTTTACTCTTTCACTCTATATTTAACACTTTTTGTTGCTTCGACTCTTTTTTTTAAAAAAAATTTGGACACTTTATTTGACTTTTTTAACTAAAAAATATCAAAGAATTACAACAAATGAAAAGTAAATAATACAACACTCACTAAAAGTGGAAGAAATCAAATGGACTCTCTTTTTTTCGACATTTTTTTTGTATTGTGTTTTTACAAAAACATTTGCATTTTTTTACACAAGGTATAAGAAAGAAGTTTATGGAAAGATTAAGAAATGGTGGATTGATAAGAGAATAAAATAAAATGATGGTAGAAACAAGATAAAATACTTGTTTAGAAGGACTTAGCTCTCATACCAAATGATGCGCTTAAACCCGGTGGAAGGCAGGTTGTTCGTTTTTCTCAGAACTCTTCCCTATGAATAGGTGTAAGGATAAGCTGATTTAGAGACTCACTAGTCTATAACTCTAGCACCTCCACAAGACTCGCTATGGCAACATTAAAAGTGTAGTTTTACAAATTGCAAGTTGTCAAACTCTTACGAATTTCTCGACCCGCACAAATAAAAATAACAGCCCACAAAGGATTACAAAACACACTCAAATTTAATTCAAATTCAACATTCAACATCTACCTTATAAATGAGAATACAAGACCTATTTATAGGCATGATTAATTTAAGCTAATAAATAAAATACTAAACTTCTAGGAAATTATAGTTAAACATTGAGGAAACTTCCTAAGTCAAACTAGAATCCTAATTAAATAAACTTAGTTGAGAATCCTTGATAATGTCTCCCAACCTCCACTTAAAGCCAATAGTTATTAATCTTCAAATCCAATCTTGCCTCCTTAATTACCATGTGATGACAATAATAAAATCTTCAAATATAAATTACTAAATTCTCCTTTGGCTTTATCCTCCAGCCATGTCAATCAATGGGTTTTTAAAAGATTAATTTTAGTGATATGTTAAGATATTAATCAAATCAAGTGGTTGTTAGGATAATTAGGAAATTAGGTGGAAATTCACGACCCTAATCACCATCCAACGGCCGATCGTTCATATGTAACACCCCACTAGGTCAAGTGTCGATCGCATGCATGTGTAATCTCCTTCAGGGTCTAAGATGCAGTCGATCGTTTTCCATGAACGGTCCAAGGGTGGATCGTTGTTTGGTCCCATCTCAGAAAGAAAAGATGATGACAGTCCCTTCTCACTGATAAGTATGTTTTGTTCTTATCATTTACATGATATTCTAAACATTATTGCACGTAAATAGTATTTAATCATCTCATAAAATGTGATTTCAATGAATAAAACTCTCATTTTCATTCTAAGAGGCATAGAAAAGAATTCCACATGAAATCATCACAAAGCATTCATTTTATGTTCAAATACTTGATAAAAGGAGAAAGAATCATCAAGGGATCAAGATTCGGGTTTGAACGAGCTTCCGGGAGGTCAAAAACAATGTTCAGGGCTAAAAAAGAAGTGAAATTTGGCCAAATTTACGAACCAACAACGAAGCCTAATGGAACAGGGTCTGAGATGTCCAACTTGGACACTTGGAGTTGGACGCTTCAGCTAAATTGCAGCCCAAGAATGACACTTGATGGAAGCAGATTTGCCGGGACATGTAGCCAAAGCGACAAGATCTGGATGCTTCGATTTTAATTAGAGAGAGAGAGAGAGGAAGAAGATGAAGAAGAAGCGGAGAGGAGGAGAAAAGGATCGGGGAATGTGAAGCAGGAGTGCAGATTTGGCAGAGATTTTGACAAGGGAGAGAAGTAGAAAACAAAGAAGAAGAAAAAGATGGCGATCAGAGAAAGAGAAAGGAAGTGCAGGGGGGATTAGAGTAAATGAAAATTTAATGATAAGGGTATTTTTGGAAGGAGCAATGATAGGTTTACAAATAAAATGGTCACAAAAATCAAAAACTTACCATTTATGATTTAAACTTACATATAAAAATTATTTTAGACTACTTTATTATTTTTATTGAAATTGAGAAATAGTAAGTTTGTGAAATTTGTGATCGTTTTGTTTGTGAAAAAAACATTTTTCTATTGGAAGATTTGTGGTCAAGGCTTTATTCCGTAGGTCTGATCTGATTGAATCAGATCTGAATTTTTGAAGTTTTGATCTGATCTGATTGGATATGATCTGATCTGGTTGGATCTGATCCGACCTTATTAGGTCTGATCGAATCAGGTAAGGTCTGATCTGATTGGATCTCACCTAATATAATTTCATGTGATCTGGATTCTATCTATTTAGATCTTGTGTAACTGAATTTAAATTTGATTTCCATTAAACTTAAAATTATTACAAAATTTAATAGTTTTAAAGTATTACAATTCAGTTAACCATTAATATATTTAAACTTTTTTTGAAATATTCCTACTTTTTGAATTTTTATGAAAACTAAATAATCGGCATTAAAATAACCAAATATTAGAAAGCATGAATGCTTTTTTTTAAAATACATTTTATATGCATATTACATAATAATATATTTCATGTAACAAGTTAAACATGTATTTTAAAACAACTCTTTTTAAAGTATGAAAAATACAACTTTTTAGGATTTAACATTACTTCCATGCATCATTCCTACAAGCTGAGCAATTATTAAAAATAACAATTTGTAGTTGAAATATAATAATAAAAATAATAAAATAGTTAAAATTATAATATTAATTAAGATTTAGGCGTGTGTAGCTTTAAATAAGGTAATGTGATTTAATGAAATAATAGTAATTATTATTTAATCCTCAAAAAATATAAATATTTTTTCTATTTTTCTGCTTTGATATTCTTGGATTTGATCTCGTCTGATCTGATTTGATTGGATCTGATCTGCTCTGATCTGATTGGATCTGATCTGATGTGATTGAATCTGATCTGATCTGATTTTAATAAGAATAAGTAATAAGTAGAAAAAATAAGTCCTACGGAACGGACCCTAAAATTAGAAATGAGAATATTAATTCTGTATGGGGAAAAAATGAAAAGATTATTTCGAGATGGAATGTGTAATATTTCTTCATACTTTTTCAAATCTAATAAGCCATATTGAGCCAATATTTTTAATTCCCCTAGGAATCGAACCTTGGATACCTACCCAGAAAGAAGCTCTAACCTGGTAAAGTCTTACTGTAACGCCCCAAAATATGGTCTAAAAGTTATTGTATAATAAAAGTATTTTAGAAATAATATTTTGACCCAACAAAACATTATTTCTATGTCTGACCAAAAACGAAGGAATTTTTAGAGTCAATAATTTTTTTTAAAGATTGACTTTTATGGTTAGGTCTCGAAGAGACGAATCCAACGGTATATTTTATGAATAAACCTGTTGTACGGATTTTCAATTATGACATTTTAAAAATAAAATTTGCATAAAAATGAGAAGTGGTCAAAGATGTGAACTTTTCTAAAATGATTTATTGAAATAAATATTTAAATTTAATAATATTGATTGAATATGAGAGTAATTTTAATTATATATCAATTAACTCAATTTTGACTCTGTCAAAGTCAACAACCAAAAATATGTTGTCGGAAAAAGTATTTCAAATAAATATAAAAATTATATCATTGAATAGAGTTTGACTGTCTGATCGCAACGGTGCAAACAGATTTCAATTTGGATAAAGTTGGACCAAAAAGTGTACCCGATTGAGGTAATTTAATCAAACTAAACTGGAATAAATTAAATATTAGTTGCCCCCTCCAGCAATCAACGAACGTAGGAAATCACAGAGCTCCAAAACGTAACTCCCTCTCCCAGGCCTATATATAGAGCCATTCATTCTTCATCATTTTCACACAAAATCATCCCAAAGGATAGAGGAGAGTTTAGAGAGTTGAGACAAGCTGTCCGGAGAGCTTCCCGTCGCCGGATCAAGCCGTGGTGTTCGCTGGAAAAATGGGTTGGAGGTTGAAGATGATGAATAATAACACTCCATTTTCCTGCATTTTTTCCAACGGAACGGATGACCGTTCGAACCCAACAATCGACCATTACGAACATTTTTAAGTCCGAAAATGCTATTTTTGAAGCTATAAAATCCTATTTTTGATACCAATCAATTATGATCAATATAAAAATAATTTCTAAAAAAATAAAAATAAAAATGGTGTTTTGACAAATAAAATTTTATGTGATGTATGACGGTAAGCTAAGGTGTTAACACTCGGCGCTAGGCCACTATTTGCTATTGAACATTATGATAATTATTATTGGTTGATGATTATGATAATTATTATGCTCAAGACCACGGGCCGGGTCGGGCCGAATAAATTAAAATATTTACTATTAGTATAATTATAATTAAATAACAATAACAACATTAAGAATAACAATAATAAAAAAGAACAAAACTATTTCAAATTATTCTTTACACACATACTTTTATGGAGAAAAAAATAAATTATAAGGATATGTAATAAAATGAATACATCTTTATTACTCCGTATTATTTACAATGAATCACACATTGATTATGGTATCCCAATAAATAATAAATAATACTTTGTACTCCATACATAGTAGCAATATAAAACAAAATACATTTTATATCTTAATTTTTCTTTCATTTACTCATTATATATATTATATCAATTATCTTATATAATTACTTCATTCACTTTCTTTCTTTATTTTTGTTAGTCATTTGACAAAATAATATAATCATATCACCACTAGTTTTGTAGATCTTTTGATCTTGTTTTTTAATATGTAATTTTTATATTTTGATTTTATACCATTTTTCTTATACAATGATTTGAAAATAATCTTTGTGAAACATCGTAAACCGAAACAGACAATTTAAATTGGGATGCAGGGAGTAACTCATTACTTTTAAAAAAAAATTATTTTTTAAATTATTTAGAAGTTCTTTTCGAGTGGACTCGACCGGCTCTAAACCCGCAGGTACCCACACGGGCCGGGCTCGGGCTTTAATGTTTTGGTCCGCGATTCGTGCTCGGTCGGGCTTGGACTTCTATTGTTCGGCCCGCTATACAGGCCGAACTGAGCTTGAGCCTAGAAAATTCTCGTAAAGTAGTGTCTCGGTCCGACCTAAAACTCGACCCTGCCCGCACTATGATCCGTTCTAGACGTAGGGGTTATTTAGAACAATTTAAAAGTTTTTTTTAAAAAAAAGAGGAAGAAATGAGACCAAATACTGGAAGAGAAGGGACGATAAAGGAAGAGCTGTGAGCAAATGTCTCCTTTTATTTCGCGTTGCCCATACGCATTTACAAGCTCAACATCTTCATCGTAGTTTTTTCTCTCAACTAGGCCTTTCATGTCTTTTGTAAAATTTCAAACAAGGAAATATCTTAGCTAGCGTTCCATTAATGAATTTATCGAGTAATAACGACATGGATACGGAGAAAGAGAATGGCATAGAAAATGACACTCACAACATAGAGACGAAAAATGAGGACGACGCATATGAAGAGATGCTGGGTGATTCTCCCCCGGTGAAGCTACTACCACCAACCAACACCGTTCCTGACGCCGAGCCTGATGATGAAGATGAAATTCAGGTTACGGGTGATGAGGATGAAGGACAGGAGACACGGGAGGCAACTGCCGATCATGACGGCGTCCAGATTCGAACAGGAGATGACGGCCCGCAAGCAACCACCTCCGCCAATGCGGAGGATAAGGGAGCAGAGTTGGCTTCTCAAGAGGAGGAGGAGATCATCACAGAGCTCCCTCTCGATCTTTCGACGGTATCGGATGAGGTTGATCAATTCATCTCTCAAATTAACAACATCTCCGTGGAAGGAGGTGATGGATCGCAGCTTCCTGTTGATATTCCCATATGTGTGGACCAATTAGCATCGCTTGTGGAAGCCAAGTTGGAGGAAATAAACAGGAGTGTGTCCAAATGGAGCCAACTAGGTGAAGAAGAGACGGCCTCGTTATTGGGTGCCGTGAATCGGGTTTCGAGGCTATCCAAATCACTCCTCCTCTCGTCTCAAATCAATCCCTCTTCAGAACAAACATACGCCCGATGCATCAGCCGGGTGGGAGGCGTCCTCCATCGCGCTGTGTCCTACTTGGAAGAGGAATTCCGATCATACCTTGAAGATTATAAGTTTCCCGATCCTGCCGATCTGCCCAACCAGGAGTCCCCTGCAGATCTGGCTGGTGATGATGCCGCGGTTGAGGAGGTAGTAGAGGGTTGTGGTAGTGATACCACCACCACCACGGCGGTTGCAGAAGACAATAAGTTCCCCGCATACCCTGAGGAAACAGTGTCCAATTTGAACAGATTAGCCAGGGCCATGATTTTCTGTGGCTACAAGACGGAATGCCTGCAGGTATACACGATATCGCGAAGGAACGCGTTGGAGGAATGCCTCCGCAAGGTTGGGTTCGAGAAACACAGCATCGATGATGTGCAGAAGATGAATTGGGAGGTTGTGGAGAGAGAGATTGTTGCCTGGATCGCAACATTCAAGCATTGCGCCGAGGTGACCTTCTCCTGCGAAAGGAAGCTGTGTGATGCCGTGTTTTGTAACTGTGGCGATGGTGGTGATGATGATGGGTCATCATCATCATCCAGCATCATCTTTGGTGGCTTATCCATGGGTTTCGTGCTCCAGTTCTTTGTTTTCCCTGAAGCGGTGGCAATGACAAAACGCTCCTCGGAGAAGCTGTTCAAGTTCTTGGATCTGTACGAGGCGATGCGAGACCTTCTCCCTACAATGTTCTCAAACATCCCCGGGGAGTGCATAGGGGAGCTGAAGGCGGAAGCAACCCTGACCAGGGGTAGGCTGGGGGAGGCGATGGTCTCAATTTTCACAGAGCTGGAAAACTCGATCAAGGCAGACTCTGGAAAGACCCCTGTTCCAGGGGGTGCGGTTCATCCCCTCACTCGCTACATTATGAACTATCTAAAATTAGCTAGCGACTACAAGGAGACGCTAGAGCAAGTGTTCAGAGAGCACCAGAAGATCGACAGAGCGGATTCTGCAACAGGATCAGACTTCGACTACAACAGCAGCAACAGCAACTCTAATTCCCAGCAGCCTCTGGGTCACACGGCTGCCGCCACACCCAGGCGGCAATCGCCCTTGGAAATGCAGATAGCAAAAGTAATGGAGCTGCTGGATGTGAACCTGGAAAACAAATCTAAGCTCTACAAAGACCCCTCCCTTTGCTCCATTTTCATGATGAACAACGGGAGATACATACTGCAGAAAGTGAGGAGTTCTCCGCAGATCAATGCCTTGATGGGGGACCAATGGTGTAGAAAACGGTCCTCAGATCTGAGACAGTACCACAAGACGTACCAGCGGGAAACCTGGGGAAGACTGTTACAGTGTTTGAGCATTGAGGGGCTGAACGTCCATGGGAAGATTAACAAACCTGTGTTGAAAGAGAGGTTCAAGAGCTTTAATGCGGTGTTCGACGAGATACACAAGACTCAAACCACCTGGGTAATAATTGACGAACAACTTCAATCCGAACTCCGGGTTTCCATTTCCAATATGGTCATCCCCGCCTACCGATCCTTTCTTGCTAGGTTCAGTCAAACCTTTACCCCAGGGAGACAGACGGAGAAGTATGTCAAGTACCAGCCTGAGGATATCGAAACTTACATTGACGAGCTTTTTGATGGGAATGCTAAAAAATAAATTCGAATTGAAGCTATAGCAAGATATAATGCTGCTGCGGGCTAACTCGAGTGCGTGCATGCCTTTACTTACTGGATTCCCTTCCTTACTCACCGTGCATTATTTTTCTTTGGATTATGCTATCTTTACCCCAAGTTTTGTACCCCAATTTGTACCCCGCAGTTTTGCACCAACACAAATGTTGGTGTAAAACTAATTTTTGTTAAACGCACCAACATTTGTGTCCGTGTGAATTTTTATTAACGCACCAACACTTGTGTCGGTGTAAACCATCGAAATGTTTGTGCAAACCTGTGGTGTACAAATGGGGTATATTTTTTGGTGTAATTGTACCATGGTCCTTTTTCTTTCTGTGTATTATTGTACTCCGTATTTAATTAATTCATTCATTTGGAATCTTTGTGATTGATCACCGCCTCTGATATACCCCGGTACCTACGAAAGTCTTTAAACAAATTACCGGATTAATGACTAAATCCTACGATCCTTTTTGGAATGAATTTACCCCTCCTAAACCCAAACCCTTGACCATAATTTCATTGGATTTTTCCTCACCCTAAAATAAACCCAAACAACCTATTTTCTTTCTTTACTGCCCAGGCCGTACCCCATTACCCCCACCCTTTCTCATAAAAAAAACACACCCCATTAAACTCACCAAAATGACCCACAAAATATTTCATCCTTTTCCCTTCAATTCTGGCCGAAACACAAGAGCCAAAACAACACATATCATCCCCATAATAAACCCCAACACATGGACCCCCTTTGTCCACTACCCAAACAGCATACACACCCTCCATTTTAACCACCAAATAAGCCCTACAACTACACTCCAAAGCCAAGAATAAAACATCCCATTTGTTGAGATGTGTGGGAAGTATAAACACATCACAAACAACCATATCTCACCCCTCTTTACCCCACCCTTGGGCCGCCCCTTTCCACTTCACAACCACCATATTTCAACCACCATAACAAACCAAATTAGCCAATATATCTCACACCCCTTTGTCCCCTAATATGGCCGAACCACACCCCTCTCAAATCTCCATAAACATCATCTCAAAATAACAATCTAGCTTCCTCAATTCTTCCCCCCTACTACTGGCCGAAATACCCAAGTTCCACAAACACTACCCTCCACTTTTATTTCATTCCATTAAGGCACATCATATTAAGTCATATTTTGGTGATTTGATTAAGGAACAAAGCTTGTAATTTCCCCCTTTCCCTTGTTATTTATTTCGGCCATAGGCCTCATTTGAAAACACATTGTATTCCTTTTTCATTTCCAAGTAATAAACCATTGGGTTTGTTATTTTAAATCCCAATTTCTATATCTTAAGGTTGGTTTCCTTAAGTGTGAGTGTTAGGTTCTAGATATTTGATTAAGTGTGTTGTATCTTAATTAAATTCTAGAGTGAACCCCAAGTGAGGAGAAGAGTGTGTAATATTTCTTTAACACCAACTTGGTTTATCTATCCCAAAGAAATACTAAACAGTTTGTCACCCTCTCTTCTCCCTTATTTTCGGCCTGCTCCCATCCACCACCCTAATATCACTTTTCTCTCCACTTTTCCACTTAAACAAAAGCCTAAAAATACTCCTTCCCCACTGGCAATTTCGTCCCTAGCCTTTCCTTCCTTAAAATCCTCCATTCCTTGCACAAAACCTCACCAATATAGCCTTATAACTTCCTCCCTTTACCTTGCTGCCATTCGTGTATCTCTACCTTGGAGTTGGTGCCTATCATTTGGTATCAAAGCCTAGTTGTTGAACATCTCTTGAGGCCATACAACACACTTCCAACTCTTTTCATTTCTTCTTTCATTTCTCGGCCTAAACTGCTGCCATAACTCTCTCCTTTCACTCTCTTCAATATGTCAAACACTTCACCAAACATCACCAATGAAGAGCTCTGGGTTTCTAATACCGAGCTCAAAGCCCAAGTAGAGTACTTGGCAAAACAGGTTGCTCAACTCACTAAGTTAAAAATGAACTTGGTGAACGCTCTGGAAGAAAGTGATGAAGAAAAGGAAGAAGCTCAACTAGAAGCTGATTTTAGTCACACTACTAGAGGAACTGCACAAGAAAAGGGAGCTACTGATTTTAAGGTTGACATACCAACCTTTGAAGGAAAGAATGATCCGGACGACTTTCTAGAGTGGCTGGAAACAGTTGAGCGTGTCTTTGATTTCAAGGATGTGCCCGAAGATAAGAAAGTCAAGATTGTGGCGTTGAAGTTCCGAAAGTATGTGTCCACTTGGTGGTTCAATCTTTCCACCAAAAGAAGGCGTGAAAACAAGGCTCCGGTGAAAACTTGGTTCAAAATGCGGAGCTTGTTGAAGAAGAAGTTCTTGCCCAAACAATACGTACGAGACAACTTTGCTAAGCTTCAACACTTAAGGCAAGGTACCCGGTCTGTTGAGGACTATACTCGGGAGTTTGAAGAGCTCTTGATGAGATGTGATCTTCAAGAAAATGATTCTCAAACCTTAGTCCGATATCTATTTGGACTTAACACCCAAATAGCTAATATTGTGGAGTTGCAACCCTATGACACCTTTTAAGAACTCTCCAAATTAGCTCTTAAAGTTGAGTCTCAACTTAAGAGGAACAAAGCCCCCTTGGTTCGCACATCCCCTTTCTCCAAATCACCCTTTACCTCTCCAAAAACAGCCCCATCACCTACTACCCAAAGCCCTACCTCAAAATCTAATTCCATCCCCTCTTCCTCAAATCCGCCCCCCTTCAAAGCAAGCCAAACCACTACCCGAGCTCCCAAGTGTTTCCGTTGTCAAGGGATAGGTCATTATGCCAATGAATGTCCTAATAAGAAAATAATGGCCATTGTTGAGTATGAAGAAGAAGAAATCAGTCCCTCGTGGGCTGAAGAAGAGCTTGAAGAAGAAGAATGTATCGGAGCAGACGAAGGAGAACTCTTGGTTATCCGTAGGACCTTGAGTAGCATGGCTGGTCCCGATGATCAACTACAATGGGAAAACATCTTCCACACCCGTTGTACTATTCAAAAGAAGGTGTGTTCTTTGATTGTGGACAGCGGAAGTTGCACCAACGTGGCATCCAAAACGTTGGTTGAAAAACTAAAGCTCAAAGCCTCACCCCATCCTAAGCCATATACAATCCAGTGGTTGAATCATGGAAAAGGATTGCGTGTGGATTCACGAAGCTTGGTCTCATTAAGCATCGAGAAAAGCTACACCGATGAGATATGGTGTGACATTATACCCATGGATGCTTGCCATATTCTCTTGGGCAGACCTTGGCTCTTTGATCACAAAGTTTTTCATGATGAGTTCGCCAACACTTATTCATTCCTCATGAATAAAAAGAAGATCACCCTCATTTCCCTACCCCCTGCCACTCATTCGGCCACCCCACCCACCAAAGAAGATCCCCCCATCCTCTTCTCTACCATACTCCACTCCGAACTACACGAATACGAACACCACAAAGAGTTCATTCTCCTTGACACCCTTGAGGCTGAACTAGTCCCTGCCCCTCCTTCTATCCACCCCTTAGCCAAACACCTCATCCAACAATATTCCCAAGTCTTTCCCGATGACATTCCTCAAGGTCTTCCTCCAAAACGGGACATACAACACAAGATCGACCTAATCCTAGGGGCTGCCCTCCCTAACAAACCCGCCTACCGTATGAATCCCGAGGAAACCAAGGAGATACAAAGACAAGTGGATGAATTGCTTGCCAAGGGATTCATTAGAGAGAGCTTAAGCCCATGCGCTGTTCCTGCCCTCTTGGTACCTAAAAAGAACGGTACTTGGAGGATGTGCTGTGACAGTCGTTCGATAAACAAAATCACCATCAAGTATAGGTACCCAATACCTAGGCTTGAAGATATGTTGGACGAGCTCTATGGATCCAAAATGTTCTCTAAGATTGATCTTCGAAGTGGATACCACCAAATTCGTATCTATGAAGGTGATGAATGGAAGACGGCATTTAAAACGAAGTTTGGGTTATACGAATGGCTAGTCATGCCGTTTGGACTAACCAATGCACCGAGTACGATCATGAGGCTCATGAACCAAGTGCTGAAGCCTTTCATTGGTCATTTTGTCGTAGTTTATTTCGACGACATTTTGATCTATAGCAAAAGCGAAGAAGACCATGTTAATCACCTTTCCTTGGTGATTAAAAGATTAGATGATGAGAAGCTATATGGGAATCTTGAGAAAAGTCAGTTCTTTTCTCAAGAAACGGAGTTCTTGGGATATTTTATCTCAGGTGAAGGCATTAAAGTGGACGACAAGAAGACTCAAGCAATAAGAGATTGGCCCACTCCCACGTCATTACAGCAAGTACAAAGCTTCCACGGGTTGGCTTCATTTTACCGATGATTTGTGAAGGATTTTAGTACCATCACAGCCCCACTCACAGATTTGACGAAGAATCCGAAGTTTGAATGGAACCAAAGAGCACAGAAAGCTTTTGAAGAGATTAAGGAACGTTTAACACACACTCCTGTGTTAGCGTTGCCTAGTTTTGAAAAATTGTTTGAAGTAGAGTGTGACGCTTCCGGAGTTGGCATAGGTGCTGTCCTAAGTCAAGAAGGACATCTGGTATCATATTTTAGCGAAAAGCTTAATGATACCAGAAGGCGCTATTCTACGTACGACAACGAATTCTACGCCTTGATACGAGCCATTGAGCATTGGCGCCACTACCTTGTGAGCAAAGAATTCATCCTCCATTCTGATCATGAAGCATTGAAATATATACAAGGCCAACACAAGCTTCGACCTCGCCATGCCAAAGGGGTCGAATATCTCCAAACTTTCACCTTCACAATCAAACACCGCAATGGAACCCTCAACAAAGGAGCCGATGCCTTGTCAAGGCGACATTTATTACTAACGGTACTTAGTACCAAACTTGTTGGCTTTGAGTGTTTGCAGGAACTTTATGCAATGGATGAAGATTTCAAGGACACTTTTGAGAAGTGTAAAATTCGGCCCTATGGTGAATTCCTCATCAAGGATGGCTATCTCTTCCGTGGGAACCAGCTTTGCATACCCAAATGCGGTGTGCGTGAGACGATCATTGACAAGGTTCACGGAGGAGGTCTCGCTAGTCATTTCGGATCTGTTAAAACATACATGATGATGAGAGAACACTATTTCTGGCCAAGGATGGAACGGGACGTTGAACACTTCATTAAGAGCTGCCACACATGTCATCTAGCGAAAGGACATGCTCTACCGCAAAGAAGACATCTAGCACTACCTATCCCCGACGCACCGTGGGAAGATGTGAGCTTAGACTTCATAACTGGACTGCCTAGGACTCAAAGAGGAAAGGATTCCATCATGGTCGTGGTGGATCGATTCTCTAAAATGGCCCACTTTGTCCCGTGCGTCACCACGTATGACGCATCCCAAGTAGCCGATCTCTACTTTAGAGAGATTGTCAAACTTCATGGCATTCCGAGAAGCATGGTCTCAGATAGAGACACAAAATTCTTAAGTCATTTTTGGATGACTTTATGGAGGAAATTAGGTACTAAACTTAAGTTTAGTACGGCTAGTCACCCACAGACTAACGGACAGACAGAGGTCACCAACCGTACGTTGGGAACACTTCTGCGAGCACTTATAAAGAAAAATATCAAGCAATGGGAAGAACTTCTTCCCCATGCAAAGTTCGCGTACAATCGCAACCCAAGCAAGACTACCGGACTGTCTCCTTTCACGGTGGTCTACGGCACGAACCCATTAACTCCACTTGAGCTTGACCCTATCATGACGGATACAAAGTTCAGTTGGGAAGCGGAAAAGAGATCAAAAGAAATTCAGGACATTCATGAAAAGGTTCGTAGAAAAATCGAGGCTATGAACGAAAGGTTGAGCACATGCATCAATCAAAGAAGAAATCCCACAACCTTTCAACCTGGAGATTTGGTTTGGATACATCAGCGGAAAGAGCGTTTCCCCATGAAACGAAAGTCAAAGCTACTGCCAAGAGCTGATGGTCCCTTCGACGTTTTGGAAAATATCAACAACAATGCATACAAGATTAATCTTCCGGGAAACTATGGAGTATCTGCGACATTCAACATCAAGGATTTGAGTCCATATTTCGAAGCCGAGGATATCCCAAGTTTGAGGACAAACTTCTCTGAAGAGGGGGAGGATGATATACCCCTGGTACCTACGAAAGTCCTTAAACAAATTACCGGATTAATGACTAAATCCTACGATCCTTTTTGGAATGAATTTACCCCTCCTAAACCCAAACCCTTGACCATAATTTCATTGGATTTTTCCTCACCCTAAAATAAACCCAAACAACCTATTTTCTTTCTTTACTGCCCAGGCCGTACCCCATTACCCCCATCCTTTCTCATAAAAAAAACACACCCCATTAAACTCACCAAAATGACCCACAAAATATTTCATCCTTTTCCCTTCAATTCTGGCCGAAACACAAGAGCCAAAACAACACATATCATCCCCATAATAAACCCCAACACATGGACCCCCTTTGTCCCCTACCCAAACAGCATAAACACCCTCCATTTTAACCACCAAATAAGCCCTACAACTACACTCCAAAGCTGAGAATAAAACATCCTATTTGTTGAGATGTGTGGGACGTAAAAACCCATCACAAACAACCATATCTCACCCCTCTTTACCCCACCCTTGGGCCGCCCCTTTCCACTTCACAACCACCATATTTCAACCACCATAATAAACCAAATTAGTCAATATATCTCACACCCCTTTGTCCCCTAATATGGCCGAACCACACCCCTCTCAAATCCCCATAAACATCATCTCAATATAACAATCTAGCTTCCTCAATTCTTCCCCCCTACTACTGGCCGAAATACCCAAGTCCCACAAACACTACCCTCCACTTTTATTTCATTCCATTAAGGCACATCATATTAAGTCATATTTTGGTGATTTGATTAAGGAACAAAGCTTGTAATTTCCCCCTTTCCCTTGTTATTTATTTCGGCCATAGGCCTCATTTGAAAACACATTGTATTCCTTTTTCATTTTCAAGTAATAAACCATTGTGTTTGTTATTTTAAATCCTAATTTCTATATCTTAAGGTTGGTTTCCTTAAGTTTGAGTGTTAGGTTCTAGATATTTGATTAAGTGTGTTATATCTTAATTAAATTCTAGAGTGAACCCCAAGTGAGGAGAAGAGTGTGTAATATCTCTTTAACACCAACTTGTTTTATCTATCCCAAAGAAATACTAAACAGTTTGTCACCCTCTCTTCTCCCTTATTTTCGGCCTGCTCCCATCCACCACCCTAATATCACTTTTCTCTCCACTTTTCCACTTAAATAAAAGCCTAAAACTACTCCTTCCCCACTGCCAATTTCGTCCCTAGCCTTTCCTTCCTTAAAATCCTCCATTCCTTGCACAAAACCTCACCAATATAGCCTTATAACTTCCTCCCTTTACCTTGCTGCCATTCATGTCTCTCTACTTTGGAGTTGGTGCCTATCAGCCTCGGCCCCGCCTCTGTTTATATATTCATTTTCTAGTTTTGAATTAAATGACTCTACAATTAAGAAGCGGCGTACGTGCACTATTATGGATATGAAAGAAGCAAGTTTTGCAGTTGGGACGAAAGGAGAGACTGAAACAAACTTAAATTCAAGTCGTAGTTTTGTTCCAAATTGTTATGGTTTCTATCTCCCCTCTATAAATAGTTAAATTTTCCCCGCATGGTACCAAAACTTGGTGCCTTTCCCCTTTTAGTACCACTTGTTTTTTTTCAAAAATGGAACTAATTTGCACCTGATCTCCCTATTTTACCCTCTCTTATTTACGTCTAAATTTCACCTTCTCCTCTGATTCAATTTTCCGCCGCGCGCTCTCTTCTTCGTCTTTCTGCAAATCGATCATACTCTTCTCTCTCAAATCAATGTATGCTCAACCTCCTTCATATCATATATTGCTGAATGTTGATGGCGAATGGAGTGATGATTCCTCCTTTCATTCTAAACGTAACTTTGAGTTGGAAATCCATTCTGAAAATTTTTTCGCAGACCTAATGAACGCTGTTCGTGTAGCGATTGGTGACGATTGTGCCATTTTGCCCTCCTTCTGTTGTTATTGATGATTATTCCAGTTTTCGATTTCACTTGCAACTGAAATCCTTTTACAGAGATGTTGTGATGTTGCCATTATGTGTTCAATTCTTCCCCAATTTTCTCAACGCAACATCAAATCCTGTTTTGCCTTTGATTTCACATGCTCAATCTAGTCCTCAGCCTCCATCGTCAATGTCTTTGAATTTCAGTTTAGATGACAATCATTCAATGCCTACTGGGGACATTGCGCTTGTCAATCATGTAAACACTGTTTCATTGATATCTGAATCTGGTCCCCAGCCTCCGTGGTCGATGTTTTTGAATTTTAGTTCAGATGACAATAATTCAATGCCTACTGAGAATAATGTAGCGGCCAATGAAGAGAATACTGTCTCATTTATTGATAAATATCAGCTTCTAGTTCATTCTCCATCTGCTTTTCAACCCGCACCTGCATCTACTACTTCCACCTCATCATCAATGTCGTTTAGTATGGATGGGACAAGTTATGATTCAGAAGACACTGATTATTCCAGTGGCACTCATCCAGTGACATCTGATGAAGTCTTGTATATGTCCCCAGATTTTGAGATCTTATCCCATTTCCACCCCATTACAATAGTTGTTGATGCAATATATGACAGCAAGGAAGTGTTGGATTACCACTTAAAAATGTTGGCTATTAGCAACTATTTTCAATATAGAACGAGGAAATCCACAAAGAAAGTTTTACATGTTGTATGTGTAGATAGTTGATAAGTCTTCAAATGTCATATTTTATTCCTTCATATTAGCCCGTTTTAGTACAATCCAAATGCATTTTATACACATTTAATCACTATTATGTTTACATAGCAATTTAGGCCATTATTTGTATTTTATTCATAAAATGCATTCTTTGGTTTATTCTTTTACTTCACTATTTTTATTATCTCATTTACCTTGACGTAGGTTTTAAAAATCGTTTTACGGAGCATTAAAGGGCTCGGTGATCCCGGGGGCTGTCAAGAATTAGATGAAGAAGCTAAAAGGGCCAAGTCACCTAGGACTTGACCCATAATCCATTACGCAGCCCAGTCCAGAGACGCCCAAGAAAAACGAATAAAGAAGTCATCCAAATGAAGCAATGTAGCCAGGACCTGCGTATGCCTTCGTTTGTACCTGCGGCAGCCCAATTCAGTGCTGCATCCAGAAATCCTAGCGGATAAACGATCCCCAGAGTCCAAACGAAGCCAAAGGTCTAGAGTACTTCTTCGTTTTAATCTGTAGTGACGAAGCACTGATGACTCCTACTTCGATTCTACCTGTGCAAGTATGTAGAAGACTTGGACTCAGATTTTGAGTCCTAATTGAAGACAGGAAGCTGATTTCCAGCCCCTATAAAACGCAGCAGCGAAGGAAGAGACGAGGAGGGATGAGAGAGCACTGAGCGACAGAGCAGCAGCGAGGGAAGAGCAGAGAGGGGTACGACCCTAAGGGGGTCTGGACTTCGGTCCAGATCCTCCTATTCTTTCTTCTTTATGTTTTACCTTTGTTGTTTCTTTCAACAATTGCTATTCAAGACTTCCAGCAACTTTTTGTCTACTCAAATTTGGCATGTTCTAGTTTTTTCTTCCCTAGTTGGAAAATTGTTATCAAGATTTATTTGTTTTGGGTTGAACATCTGCCCTGCACTCATTTTATTCAAGAGTATTAGTTTCAATGTTGTTCTTAAATTGTCCAATTTGTGTTACTTCAATCACATATTTTAATAATTTATGAAAGGATTGAAACTAAGAGTTTTGAATGATTCTGGTGGTGGTTATGTCTAACCTATTTAGCTTGTTGTGTTTGTTTAGTACGTATATATGTTCTTCTTGTTCATTTCTGGATTGCTTAGATTAACTAGCCTCTGAAATAATTGAACCTCTCTTATCAAAGACATATTCAGTAGCCCAATTGAATGCTCGGTTCAAGGATTCTTGACGGAGTAATGTGCTTTGGGAGATGTTCTAAGCCTTAGTGCTAGCGGTTGGTTTGAACTCAAAAATGGTGTTTGAAAACTGATTTTGTTTATGCTTGGATTAGACGAATTTAGGATGGCCACCTAAAATCTAATTCCAAATTGATAGTTTTGATGTCTTAAGTACGTTAATAGCTAAGATTTTCAAAACACAAGTGTCACCCGATTAATACTTAATTGGCTCCCATCCGATTTTTATTAATTGGAGTTTTCAAACTGGCTATGTTAAATAGATATAGTCTACTGCATAGTTGTTAAGTGATGTTTTCCAAAGAACTTAATGCTCTATTTTTAATTAAACCTGGGGGCAGGTCCTTGGGTTGTTAAGAATAGTAGGGTCTAGAGTTAGGGCAGGACATAACATAGGCTATACTAGGGAGAATAGGGAAGAACCGCAGGTGGATTTCTTCTTCAACTTAACCCAAGAGTTTTGTCAATCGTTTTAATTTGGAGTAGTCTTAGTTAATTTGAGAATCTGGATTTGATCAATTTGTTTTCCAAAACTATAAAGTATTTTTAAAAATCAGTTTAAGTTAATTACTATCGTTGGAGTATTTATAAAGTTTAAGTGTTTGTCTTTGTGTCGGTGTGTTCCTCATGTGTCTCCTTTCAAGGTTCAAGTTGATGCTCTGGTTGTGTTTTATTTGCCCATTTTATCCTTTCTATTTATCTTTATCTTTCCAATTTATCTTTTAAACCCCCCCAAATAGTTAGTTCTTTTATTAGTTGTTTTTTTTAAAATGGAAAAAAAATGTAAAACTTAAGTAAGTGATTTTCAAAACTAAAGAATATCTTTCTCCGTGGGATCGACTCTTACTTACCCTAGCTATAAAATATAAGTTTTAAATTTAAAAAGGGATAAGGAAAAAGAATTAATTTGTAGGCACTACGACACGCCTAACAAATTTTGGCGCCGTTGCCGGGGAAGGATTACTTTTTTTTTAATGAGAACCAATTTGCTTGAGTATTTAAAAAAAAAATCAGCCCTTTTTGCAGCACTTAATCAAGTCATAAAGATAAGTTTTAAGAATTCTAATACCGTTCTTGTTTCAAGTTGCATCTTTGTGTACTTTGCATGTTGTTAAGGAGTGGAAGAGTTATTGGAGAAACAATTGAGCTAGGTTACAATCACCAGGTAAGTGTGGCTGGACTTGACTCTTTTAATTTCCAAACATGTGAAGCTGTGCTTGAGTCTGGTTGTGAAGTTTCCAACGTGTTTGTTGCTGATTCTGAATCTGATTTTGAGACAATATTTGGAAACCTTTTTTAAGTCAAAACTGAACAAAAAATGGCTACTTTGAAAGAACTTGATGCCCCTGATTTAAATGTTCAACCTTTGGCTATTACTTACACTGAATTGGAAAAACCTTTAAAGCTGAATTCTGGGTTTATAAATCTTCTGCCTAAGTTTCATGGTCTTCCTGGAGAGGATCCTTTCAGACACATCTCTGAATTTCTGATTACATGCGGTGCTATGGTGCCTGAAGGGGTCGCTCAAGACCAAATTAGGTTGAGAGCTTTTCCTTTTTCCTTATGTGATAAAGCTAAAGATTGGTTATATTATATGCGTGCTGGTTCTTTTACAACATGGAATGCTTTACATAAGGCTTTCTTAGAGAAATACTTCCCAGCCTCTAGGATAGGGTCTATTAGGAAGGATATCTGTGGGGTTGATTTGCAGTATAGAACGGGCAAAAATAACAACTAAAAAGAATCCCTTGTAAGTAGGATGTCGAACCTCAGGGAGACGTGAGTTAATTTAATTTAAACAAAATATTTTACAACTTCTTTTGTAAACTTTTGTTTAAATTAAATTAACTCACGTCTCCCTGAGGTTCGACATCCTACTTACAAGGGATTCTTTTTAGTTGTTATTTTTGCCCGTTCTATACTGCAAATCAACTTGGCGCCGTTGCCGGGGAAACAGTTTGAGTTTTTTTTTAAACATAAGTTTTATTGTTTATTTGTTGTAAATATTTGTTATTGTTTTGTTTTCCCTAACCTCTTCCTGCAGGTACTAAAAAAACAAAACAAAAACAAAAACTAAAAAACTAAAAAAAACTGAAAAAAAAAAATTTCCTTTAAGTTCCTTTACACTTGGACACTTATTGAACTTGGACATATTGATTTGGACATATTGAACATACCTGGACATATTGAACTATCCCACAGGTCGGATTTTCCGCCAACGGTGATTGGACATTTTTTTTTTCTTCTTTCTTTATTTTGCCCGCTGACCGGCAAAGCCGTCACAGGGTTTGTACATTTAATTACTGCACTTTACATTTCTGCATTTTTTTTCTTTCTTTCCAGGCGTGCAAAGCCTCTATTGGACATTATATCTATATACTATATATTATATATTATATCTACTATATATTATATATTATATATACTATATATATTATACATATTATATTTATATATTATATATATTACATATTATATATCTATATATTATTACTAACTCTTTTTATTTTTTTTAGTGTCTTTGTTGGTTCATTACCACTTGGCACTCTAACTGCTAACTACTAACTAAGGTATCACTTGTCTCGGTGGTTTTTACCTCTTGACTTAAGTGAGAGCCTTTTTATTAAATATTGTACATTACATTTTTTTTCTTTTCCTTCCCCCCTTTCCCTTCTCTTTTCCTTTTATTTTTTTTCCCTTTTATTTTCATTCTATTCCATTCTCCCTCTTCTCTCTCTAACCCTCCCCAATCCCTTTCTTTTTATGCTAACTCGTTCCCGTGGGAAAAATCAAGAAAAACTTTTCTTTCCAGAAATTGAAAAATATTTGAAAGAAATAAGAAAAATAAAGAAAATGGAAGTCCCACGGAACAATGTTCTTGAAAATGTGCAGGGAATTCAGAGAAGACAAAATGAAGTTCCGAACAGGAGGACTCTTTCTGACTATGTCACTCCTCCTGTGGCGGAACACAACAGTATTATTCCACCGGATGTCACAGCAAACAACTTTGAAATCAAACCTGCTGTCATCCACATGGTCTCATCTGATCAGTTTGGTGGAGGACCAACGGAGGACCCACACAACCATATCACCAAATTCCTCCGAGCGTGCAATACGTTCAAAATCAATGGTGTGCCAACTGATGCAATCAGGCTCCGTCTGTTCCCGTTCTCTCTAAGGGACAAAGCTCAAAGCTGGCTGGATTCATTTCCAGACAATCACTTCACAACTTGGGACCAGCTTCACGGTGAATTTCTAAAGCGATTCTTTCCGCCTTCCAAAACCGCAAAGATCAGGAGAATGATCCAAAATTTCAAGCAAAATCCAAACGAGCCCCTTTACGAGGCTTGGGAAAGATTCAAAGATCTCCAAAGGCAATGCCCACATCACAATATCCAAAGCTGGCACTTAATGACGGCTTTCTATGAAGGCCTAAATGAAAACTCACGGATATTGTTGGATGCCTCGGCGGGTGGATCATTCATGAGCCTTGAACTTGATGAAGCTGAAGAACTCATTGAGCGGATTTCAACAAACGGATCTACCTGGTACTCTGACCGTCCATCCACTCAACCAAAAATTGGAGGCATGTACGAAGTTGATCAAATGTCGGCCATGGCTGCTAAGGTCGATAACATGATGAGCATGATCCAAAAGATTGCTCAAGTCTCTGTTGTGCAAAACACTACGCCAGCACCGCCTCATGTTCCTGTTCTCATGTGTGTATCCTGTGGTGGACAACAAGATCAATCTTCATGTCCATGGGATGCAATGGAGCAAGTTGATTATGTAAACTACAACCGGCCGCAACAACAAAATCCATTTGGTGGATTTAGTTCTCAAAACAGAAATCATCCTGGTTTCTCTTGGAGCAATCCAAGTGGAGCTGCCAATCCACCAGCTTATCAAAGTTCACCACCCGGCTTTCAAAATCAACAACAACAACAATTTAGAGGTGGCCAAGGTTTTGCTAACAATCAACAATTTAAGCAAAACCAAAGCTTCCCATATGTTCCCAATCAACAAAAGCCGATCCTGCCAACTCCTGAAACACCATCGGTTCCCGGCTTGGATAGCATTGTTGATCAACTCCTTAAATCTCAACTAGCCCAGGCTGAAGCCTTGAAGAAGATTTCTGAAGAGCTCACTCAACTTCGAGCTCATAATAGGATGCTTGAAAATCAAATCTCTAGTCAAGCATCAACATCATCAACAAAGGTGACCGGGAAATTGCCAGCTTGTCCCGAGAATCCAAGAGAGCAAATGAATGCTATCACTACTCGGAGTGGGAAACAACTTCAATATCCATCTCTTCTGAGTAGTGATCCCGAAGAAGAAAGAGGAGAGGATGCCAAAGAAGAAGCTCAGAACAAAGTCAAAGGAGATGCTGCTGAAATGCTGCCGGAGTCAATCCAGATCAAAGAAGGAAAGAAAAAAGAAGAAGAAGGTTTGGTAAGGAAATATACTCCACCAATTCCTTTTCCAAACCAACTCAAGAAATCACATATTGAGGAACGAAGAACCAAGTTCTTGAACCGTATCAAGCAATTGGATATCTCTATTCCTTTGCTTGATGCCATCACCGAAATTCCTTTATATGCCAAATTTCTTAAGGAGATCTTAACAAAGAAGAAGGAAAATCCTCTCACGGTGGCTATGAGTCAAGAGTGCAGTGCCATTATCCAAAATAAGATCACACCAAAACTACGTGATCCTGGAAGTTTCTCAATTCCATGCTACATTGGAGGATCTAAAGTAAACAAAGCTCTTTGTGATCTTGGTGCAAGTGTTAGCTAGATTCCATACTCTCTGTGTCAAAAGCTACACTTGGGTGATCCAAAACCGACAACCATGGCGCTACAATTGGTTGATCGCTCTGTCAAATACCCAATCGGCATTCTTGAAGATGTTCCTGTGAAGATCGATAAATACTATATTCTAGGAGACTTTGTTGTCTTGGATATGGAAGAAGATGCCCGAGTTCCTATCATTCTCGGGAGACCATTTCTAGCCACTGCTGGAGCAATCATAAATGTGAAGAAGGGTACACTCATCCTTGAAATCGGGGATGACAAGATTGAGTTCAATGTGCAAGAGCTGAGTAAGAATGCTGCATGCGTTCTTGATTGTTTCAACGTGGATATCATTGATTCATGTATTCTTGGAACTCTTGAGGAATCTCATTTACTCTCAAGAGATCCAATGGAGTACACCATATGCCAATCTGTTAAAGAGAAACAATCAAATGAGATGGTGAACTCATGCATGGAGATTTTAGATCATCTCTCCGAACCAATGGAGGGACCAGAAAAATTTGAAGTCCTTAATCTTGATGAGGAACCTATGCCCAAAATTGACGAAGTACCTAAAGTAGAGCTCAAACCTCTTCCCTCTACTTTACGGTATGCTTTTCTTGGGCCTGATTCTACTTTTCCGGTGATCATCAACTCCTCCCTAAATGCCAAACAAGAGGAGAAGCTGCTTAAAGTCCTTAGGGAACACCGGAGGATAATTGGTTACACCATTGACGATATTGTCGGAATCAGTCCTTCATATTGCATGCACCGCATCTATCTTGAAGAGGAACATAAACCAAGCATTGAGCACCAACGACGTCTTAATCCAAACATGAAAGACGTTGTCAAGAAAGAAGTGCTAAAGTTGTTGAGAGCGGGAATCATTTATCCCATTTCAGATAGCAAATGGGTTAGCCCTATTCATGTGGTTCCGAAGAAGGGAGGAATTACTGTTGTTAAAAACGAAAACAATGAACTTATTCCTACCCGAATGGTTACTGGCTGGCGCATGTGCACTGATTACCGAAAGTTAAACAAAGCCACTCGGAAGGATCATTTTCCTCTCCCGTTCATTGATCAGCTACTGGAAAGAATGGCCAAACATTCCTATTTCTGTTTTCTAGATGGCTTCTCAGGATTCTTTCAAATCCCGATTCATCCTCATGATCAAGAAATGACGACATTTACATGTCCTTATGGCACATTTGCATATCGAAGAATGCCACTTGGATTATGTAATGCACCTGCGACTTTTCAAAGGTGTATGATTTCTATTTTCTCAGAATACATCGAGGAGATCATGGAGGTATTCATGGATGATTTCTCTGTCTATGGGAATTCATTTGAAGATTGTCTAATGAATTTAGACAAAGTGCTGAGCAGATGCGAAGAAGCCAATCTTGTACTAAATTGGGAGAAATGCCATTTCATGGCAACAGAAGGAATTGTACTTGGCCACAAAATCTCTGAAAGTGGTATTGAAGTTGATCCAGCAAAGATTGAAGTCATCGAAAAGTTGCCACCACCGAATTCTGTAAAAGGAATTCGGAGTTTTCTCGGTCATGCTGGATTCTACCGCCGTTTCATCAAAGATTTCTCTAAAATCTCAAAACCCTTGACAAATCTACTATCTAAGGATGTAGATTTTAATTTTGATGCTGATTGTCAAGAAGCTTTTTCTAAGATGAAGATGGCCTTAACAACTGCTCCAATTATAAGGCCACCCGACTGGAACTTACCATTCGAAATCATGTGTGATGCAAGTGATTATGCAGTCGGAGCTGTTCTAGGCCAACACAAGGGGAGAGAAGTCTATGCCATATACTACGCAAGTCATACTCTTGATGATGCACAACTCAATTATGCAACAACTGAAAAAGAGTTTCTTGCGGTAGTCTTTGCCATTGAGAAGTTCCGATCATATCTCATCGGAAGCAAAATTATTGTGTACAATGATCATGCTGCTATCAAATACCTCATGGCAAAGAAAGACTCCAAACCAAGGCTCCTAAGATGGATTCTTTTACTACAAGAATTTGATATGGAGATCAAAGGCCGAAAGGGGTCGGAAAATGTGGTTGCTGACCACTTATCAAGGTTGGAAATTTCCTAAGCAAAAACTATGCCGATCAATGATTACTTCATCGGAGAACAACTTATGCTGGCTAAAAGCATTGATCCATGGTTCGCTGACATAGCAAATTATCTTTCAAATGGAATAGTTCCAACCGGAGCAACTCATGCAGAAAAGAAGAAGTTGCAATATGACTCTCGAAATTACATCTGGGAGGAACCATTCCTCTATAAAATTTGTGCTGATGGAGTCATACGAAGATGTTTGCCCGAGGATGAAGTTACAAATGTCTTACATCATTGCCATTCTTCCGCCTACGGAGGACACCATGGTAGCTCCCGCACAGCAGCAAAGGTGTTACAATCTGGTTTCTTTTGGCCTACTCTTTTCAAAGATGCCAACACCTTTGTTAAAAGTTGCGACAGTTGTCAACGCACTGGAAACATCGGGAGGAGAAATGAAATGCCTCAAAGGGGCATTCTTGAAGTTGAAGTATTTGATGTATGGGGCCTTGATTTCATGGGCCCATTTCCAAAGTCAAATGGAAAGGAATTCATCCTCGTGGCTGTGGATTATGTATCAAAATGGGTTGAAGCAATTGTCACGTCCACAAATGATTCAAAAGCGGTGATCAAATTTATTCGAGAGAACATTTTCTCTCGATTTGGAGTCCCAAGAGCAATCATCACCGACAATGGAACCCATTTTTGCAATAGAGCATTGGGACGAGTTCTTGCAAAGTACGGGGTTCATCACCGACTCTCTACCCCGTACCACCCGCAAACAAATGGCCAAGTCGAGCTTTCAAACAGAGAAATCAAAAGTATCCTTGAGAAGGTTGTTAATCCTTCAAGAAAGGATTGGTCTGACAAGCTTGACGATTCATTATGGGCATACCGTACGGCTTTCAAAAATCCCATTGGCACCTCCCCGTATCATCTTGTATATGGGAAGGCATGTCATCTTCCTGTTGAGCTGGAACACAGAGCATTTTGGGCTGTTAAAAATCTCAACATGGATCTCTCATTGGCGGGTGAAAAAGAATGTTGCAGTTGAATGAGCTCGAGGAGTTCAGACTCGCAGCTTATGAAAATTCCAAAATCTACAAGGAGCGAACCAAACAACTGCATGACAAGGTAATCTCTAAACGAGATTTCGCACGAGGAGACCAGGTACTTCTTTATAACTCTCGCTTTAAATTATTCCCTGGTAAGCTGAGGACCCGGTGGTCCGGACCATTCGAGGTAGTGGAAGCATTTCCCTCCGGAGCTGTGCAACTTTGTGGCAAAGATAACGCCAAATTCATTGTAAATGGGCAACGTTTGAAGCGTTATCTTGCCAACGATCACCAAGAGGGAATGTTACTCTATTTCCTCGAAATTCCTGAATATAAGTGATTGCATTGGTCAAGCTAATGACCATAAATAAGCGCTTCTTGGGAGGCAACCCAAGTTTTCAAATTCTGCATTTTTTTTTGTTTTAATAAGGTAATTGGATTTCAATAAGGCGTTTTCCAATTCACGCCATGTAAAAAAAATCAATTTACAAATTTTATTATTTTAGGAATTGTTTACTTTGTAACACCCTAATCTGTCCAGGTCTGCAGCCCCTTTCGGACTAAAGTATTAACTTGGTAATCGTAAAATTTAAAACTTTTCAAACACTTTTATTTATCACGATAATATTTTTCATAACATATACAGTGCGGAGTTTTCAATATTGCGGAAGCTTAACAAATCATAATTACAAACATAATTTATTTATGTTCTTTAATTCAAAACCATCACATCCATTCCGACAATCTCGCCTCCGTCTGCCTCCTGAATCACGTCACATCATTCTTTCTATTAACCTGCGTGTAGCAAATAAAACATACTACACGCTCAGCGGTGAAGCTGAGTAAGCATATCTAAAGCGTCGAACATCCATATAAATTGAACCCAAATTCATAATCAAATCATTTGATATCATGCACAAAGTATTCAGTTCAAATATACAATAATCAATATTCAACATTCGTCATTCAATATTCATATTCAACATTCAACATCCTCATTCAATAATATCCTTAAACTATTCTTAGTCTAAGGCCAATCTTTTTAATGTTTACCAACTCTTAAACTAGTTCTAGTTTAAGGTACTTCTATCCAACTCTTAAACTTATTAGAGTTTAAGGTACTTCTAACCAACTCTTAAGCTAGGTCATTAGTTTAAGGTACATATATTCCGATTGATTTACCAACTCTTAAACTAGCCTTCGCTTAAGGTACAAATCCAGAAAACCGAACAGTAGGATACTAACTGTCGGGTTGGGTGGCATCCCCAAACGAGTTCCTCTAGTTTGGTTATGGATCTCGTACCTATTTGTTAACCCAGGCCACTGAATATTCATAATTATACCCGCAAGGCCCATTTCTAAGTCATCTTAGAGGTCTTCTAGATAGTCTTAGAAATCAACGTCAACCTAGGTATATCTTAGAGTCCTTCTTCTAGATATCCTTAGAATTCAAATCATTTCATAATCATCAACATATTCATTTCAATTCATAATTTAATCTTCAATAATCATTTTAATCAGTAGTTTCATCAAGTCATAATCATCATAATAATCATTCATCATAATCATCAGTCAACATAACATTTGATAACAAACAGCGGCCTAGTCTCGAGTGTTAACACCCGAACTTACCGTCATGCATCACATAGTATTTTATATGCCAAAAACCTCATTTTTATTATACAAAATCATAGTTATATTATGCATAATTAATTGGTATCAAAAATAGGATTTCATAGTTCAAAAATCATGTTTTCTAAACAATAACTGATTAATCTATGATAGGAAATTCAATTATTAACTATTAGCTTCATTTTCTTCAATAGTGTAGGGAGACAGTCTACTGTCACTTTTGATAATCTACTGTCTGATGTTCAGAATGGGCTGATAATCGATTATCACATTCTGATAATCGATTATCAAACTTCAGAGAGGGCTGACAATCGATTATCACATTCTGATAATCGACTGTTGCTCAGCTTTGTTACAAAAATCTGCAGAACGATGAATAATCGATTTTCAAGTTGATAATCGATTATCCATCGTCTTCTACCTCGAGCCAACTTGCGGAAATGTCACTTTTACTCACCAAACTTCAATTAAAGTATATAAAAATGTTCTCCAAGGTTTATGGATCATTTTAGCATCATTAATTCATAATTTTAACATCAATTTCATGGTTTATGATTCTTAGTTCTTCAAGTATGTCAAACACAAAACTCAACCAAATGACCATTTATGAACGTAGAAACGACCTATATGAACATTCTAGTCATTAGATATATCTAGGGGCTTACCTGGAAGCCAAACAAAGGTTTTGAAAATTTTCCGGCGAAACTTTCGGCGAGTATTTCTCCCAACTGCAGCGACTTCACACCAAATTGACAGCACCACAATACTCCTCACACTTTCATGAACATTTAGGAAGAAGAATGAAGAAGAATGGTGAAGAAATGAGAAGATTGGGTTTTCTTATATAATGAGAAGGAGAGAAGAAGAAGAAGAAGAAGGTGACTCTGCGATCGGCGTAGTGGGGAAGGAGGCGCCGTCTAAACAGTTCCCTGATTGGGACCTATTTTGGTTCCAGTCGGGGTACACTTTTTGGTCCAACTTTCTCCAAATTGAAATCCGTTTGCACCGTTGCGATCAGACAGTCGAGCTCTATCCAACGATATACTTTTCATAATTATTTGTAATACTTTTTCCGACATCATATTTTTGGGTGTTTGACTTTAACAGAGTCAAAATTGGTTTAATTGACCTTTCTCATAAAAGGTTCTCTCATTTAATTCATATCAATTATTCTCATGATTTATTTCAATAACTCATCACAAAGTTCACATCATAATTAATTAATTTATTTATTCTTGATTTGGGTCTATACTCAGGTTCCCAATCAAGACCACACAAATAGTCCACATATTGGATTTATCTCGATTAGACTTATCTAGATTTTGATATTGGATATTAAAAAATATTTCATATCGGCCCAAAGCCCAATAATAATCAAAACAAATTTGTTTAATCGAATAATTATTTAATAATAATTCTAGGGTATGTTTCGGGGCGTTACATTTCTCCCCCCTTAAAGGAATTTCGTCCTCGAAATTCTTCTAATGGTCAACGTTTAACATTTCGTAGTGATCTCACCTTTATCATGACCGTGTCATGTTCATTTGGTTAAACCATAATTACCTCATTGTCCAAACGGATACGTATTCTCAAACTGTCGATGTTATCAAACTCGTTCTTTCTCCAAGAGATTAATAGGCAAGGCATCCAACAATCCATTTCGTAGGTTCCCGCTCAGATTCAACAACCATAACTTAAGTTCCTTTGCAAGGTATAACATCGTATTTGGGATCATACTAGACATATTTGTACATTATTTCGTTTATTCACAAATCTCGATTGTATGTCATTAGTCAACAACATTCTTTCTTTGATTGAAAGTCCCTTAGCAGCATTTGTAGTTTTGAATCAAAATAGATGTAGTAGGAGATTCCGAGGTTGTTTCAATCCATACGTTTTAGCGAAATCATCCAAGTCATTCAAGACATCTTCACATTATTCATATAGTTCAGAATGATTTGTAAGTAACATCAAATAGCTTTTCGTGGTCCAAGATTTTCAGGGTATGGGATTTATCATGCATTATGAGGAGGTACTACTCGTTGTACAGTAGCTTGTCATTTATCGACCTTATACCAAAACATTCCTTTGTTTACTTCATGGTAGATCTCATTATCGTTAATGAGTCTTTCCATTAATTCGTATCCACAGGTGATAATGTTAGAGTGGGTTTCATATACGTCTTGTCGTATTCAACTTTCTTCATCGAGTTTGGAATATATCGAGATACGTTCTTGATAATGACAGGTTTGATGTAACACTATGGTTGATTTCATTTCGAGTGAAGAAGATAATATCTTCAGTGCGTGATTCAATTCATGAATTCATAGAGTGAGGAATCTTTACTAGTTCTTACACCAACATCGCATATAGGTTCGGAATCTTCACTTGAATGATTCAACTTGATCCTTGTGGCGTCACTTCTTCTCTGGTTGTTGCACATACATTCCCTTAGTAGGGTCATAACGGAGTTTGTTTGGTCAAATGAGATCATCGATAATAATCTTCAGAGATAACGTAATCGCATCAACCATTTTGTGGTTCACAAAGAGAGGCTCAACATAATATTCCAATCAGAATGCTTTTACCGTAGTTCACAGAGTGTAGTTTTCAAAGATCGGTATAACGTATCTTGATGAATTAAGACAAGTTCCCAAGGGTTTAATATTTTGATACAACAATGGAATTCAATCTTTTCAAGATTGATCGAGCGAGATGTTTCAAGAGTGTAGTTAACACATCAAGTTTGAGTAATTCAAGGATACGAGTCACGAGATATAAAGATAGCTTTTGCGAATTGCCGTTACAAATCGTAGATTTTCTTCTTTCGATGTTTCACTCTTTGGAAATTACTCAAGGGTTCGATGTCTTAGAAATAGTCATTTTGACTTTTCGTCTCGGATTTGAACGTGTTTTAGGACAACGAATCTAACTGTTCAAGAGTCTCAACACGTCGTATCGTCAGCAGACTATAGCATTAGCGAGTACGTTCTCGTATGCAGGTAATTTGAGTCCATTTACTGTACATATTTTGGCTGGTGATAATTACCTTTCCATCCATGGTCAGGTTTCAAAGACTATATATGTCACGATTATTGAAAGAGTATCTCACATTCTCACCTTATGGAAGGAACTTCTCGAACACTTCCTTACACCATAAGATTCGTTGGTCTACTTGGCAGTCATTCTCTTGGTAGAAATCCAAAGTTTATGGCTACTGCGGTAGATTTAGGAAGGGAATTGTTAAGACGAAGAATTAGTCTTGCTTATGGAGGAGGCAACGTTGGCCTACAAGGAGTTGTTGCTTCAACAGTCTTTACCAATGGTGGTCTCGTTAGAGGTTTCATTCCTGGGTACATAGCAACACGACGGGTCTATGGACCTACGTACGGTGTAGAGCACACAGTTTCCAGCAATTACTACAAATATTTTGAGATGAATCATGCCGTGGAAGCTTTCATTGTTCTTCCTGGAGGAGTTGACACTATGGAAGGTTTGTTTACCTTGATCTCGTGGGCTTCTGAAGGGTTACACAATAGACCCATTGGTCTTTTAAACATTGACGGTTATTTCAATCACCTTCTCAAATTCTTGGACGATGCAGTGAGACAAAACTTCATGGCTTCTAGTCAGAGGAAACTTTTTATTTCTTCTTTCTTTGTTGACGAGCTTTTAGACAAACTAGAGTTTGCTAAAGCTTTCCCGGGTCCGGGAGCCGGTTACGACGAGTTTGCAAATCCTGAGAGATTAGACCTAGAATTGCATCTTTAACTTTCCTCATGTAATCTAAGTTGCATTCATGTTGAAATAATATCGTCCTTGAACATTACGAGTTAGTCATAAATATTATTCTAAGCTGTATGGTCAGTGCAGCTACATTTTCTTCATTCTTCAGTCTTTCACTGTTGGTGTTACTGTTTTACGTCTCGTTCTGTATTTTACTTCAAACGAATCAATCGATTTGTCTTGTTAGCATCACTTTGCTTCACTTATTCAATCAGGTTACATCGACATTTTTGACGATAAGCAATTAAGTCATTAATCGCTTCATGAAAGGAGTCAGTTTATTCAACAAGGTCGAGCTGTCTATAGCTTCTAACAAACAGGTTCTTCGAACAAATCGTCTATACGTAATGAAGGGTAGCGATTCTTGATTGTCAGTTTGTCCATCTTCCATAACAAGGATTTAACAGTATCCTGACCGTAAGTCAATCTTAGAGAACACAATGGATCCTCTAAGCTGATCAAATAAGTCATCGATACGAGGTAAAGGATAATGAATTGTTCAACTGACACTAGTTGATACAGAGTCTCATAGATTCTTCTTTATTCGCGTATGATCAGAACATGCATTCTCCCAAGGGGGAAACACTTCATCAGATGATTCCTTGTCAGGCAATCTTCATAGTTGAGTTTTTTTTTTTAAACGGAAACATATTCAATACAGATTTACGAATATTGGTCCTCTCGAGGATCAAGATTGACAGAATTTTGAACGGTGAAACATAAGGAAGTTCATATCAGAGAGGTGACATACTTTCGGTATGTTCCTTCAATTCAGATATTTCTTTTTGGGTATCGCACGAATAGATTTCACACTTGAGATGTTTTCGCATATATATATTCGAGATGAACTTGGTCGGTTTAGAAATCAGCTTTGCTTTCACCTCTATAAGGTTACCATCATTGGTCTTCACTTGAGGAATTCTTCATCACAAGTTGACAACAGCAACGACGTTCAGTCAGTTAATGCATACTAAGGATAATGTCGATTTCCTTGTATGGGACTTCAACGATGTTTTACAAAGAATTGCCGCTTAACGAACGATTTTGATTCACATAAAGTAATCGCATAATGTGTCCTAATGGGTCAAACAATAATATCGGATACTTTAGATAACAGAGTTTATTGATTCTAAACGTTCGTGTTTGAATCAACGATTAGATCGTCTTGAGTCCACATGAGGATCTTTGACATCAGCTTCACAGATGTTTCTCAACATTTATCGTTTCTTCATAGTCGTCTCACTTTCGTACAATTTTGCGATGCAGATCAGTTTCGTCACTTGCGATGCGAAATGTATGTTGATAACGTATCAGGAGATTATAAACATATCGTTTATTCTTTTGTCTCTACACTGAGTACAAAAGTTCAACTAGAGTCTACGCTCGATACGGTTTCAGTACTAATCAATTGTTATTTAATGAGAATTCTAATAGAGTCATTATTTACCAAGTAAATTCTCATACCTTTTTCCTGGAGCAGAGGGATGCGAGAGTCGTGGATGTGACTGACACATTTTTTTTTTTAATTCAAATTTTGATCCGAAGATCGGTTTTAAAACCATTTGCTCCGATACCAAAATGTAACACCCTAATCCGTCTAGGTCTGCAGCCCCTTTCGGACTAAAGTATTAACTTGGTAATCGTAAAATTTAAAACTTTTCAAACACTTTTATTTATCACGATAATATTTTTCATAACATATACAGTGCGGAGTTTTCAATATTGCGGAAGCTTAACAAATCATAATTACAAACATAATTTATTTATGTTCTTTAATTCAAAACCATCACATCCATTCCGACAATCTCGCCTCCGTCTGCCTCCAGAATCACGTCACATCATTCTTTCTATTAACCTGCGTGTAGCAAATAAAACATACTACACGCTCAGCGGTGAAACTGAGTAAGCATATCTAAAGCGTCGAACATCCATATAAATTGAACCCAAATTCATAATCAAATCATTTGATATCATGCACAAAGTATTCAGTTCAAATATACAATAATCAATATTCAACATTCGTCATTCAATATTCATATTCAACATTCAACATCCTCATTCAATAATATCCTTAAACTATTCTTAGTCTAAGGCCAATCTTTTTAATGTTTACCAACTCTTAAACTAGTTCTAGTTTAAGGTACTTCTATCCAACTCTTAAACTTATTAGAGTTTAAGGTACTTCTAACCAACTCTTAAGCTAGGTCATTAGTTTAAGGTACATATATTCCGATTGATTTACCAACTCTTAAACTAGCCTTCGCTTAAGGTACAAATCCAGAAAACCGAACAGTAGGATACTAACTGTCGGGTTGGGTGGCATCCCCAAACGAGTTCCTCTAGTTTGGTTATGGATCTCGTACCTATTTGTTAACCCAGGCCACTGAATATTCATAATTATACCCGCAAGGCCCATTTCTAAGTCATCTTAGAGGTCTTCTAGATAGTCTTAGAAATCAACGTCAACCTAGGTATATCTTAGAGTCCTTCTTCTAGATATCCTTAGAATTCAAATCATTTCATAATCATCAACATATTCATTTCAATTCATAATTTAATCTTCACTAATCATTTTAATCAGTAGTTTCATCAAGTCATAATCATCATAATAATCATTCATCATAATCATCAATCAACATAACATTTGATAACAAACAGCGGCCTAGTCTCGAGTGTTAACACCCGAACTTACCGTCATGCATCACATAGTATTTTATATGCCAAAAACCTCATTTTTATTATACAAAATCATAGTTATATTATGCATAATTAATTGGTATCAAAAATAGGATTTCATAGTTCAAAAATCATGTTTTCTAAACAATAACTGATTAATCTATGATAGGAAATTCAATTATTAACTATTAGCTTCATTTTCTTCAATAGTGTAGGGAGACAGTCTACTGTCACTTTTGATAATCTACTGTCTGATGTTCAGAATGGGCTGATAATCGATTATCACATTCTGATAATCGATTATCAAACTTCAGAGAGGGCTGACAATCGATTATCACATTCTGATAATCGACTGTTGCTCAGCTTTGTTACAAAAATCTGCAGAACGATGAATAATCGATTTTCAAGTTGATAATCGATTATCCATCGTCTTCTACCTCGAGCCAACTTGCGGAAATGTCACTTTTACTCACCAAACTTCAATTAAAGTATATAAAAATGTTCTCCAAGGTTTATGGATCATTTTAGCATCATTAATTCATAATTTTAACATCAATTTCATGGTTTATGATTCTTAGTTCTTCAAGTATGTCAAACACAAAACTCAACCAAATGACCATTTATGAACGTAGAAACGACCTATATGAACATTCTAGTCATTAGATATATCTAGGGGCTTACCTCGAAGCCAAACAAAGGTTTTGAAAATTTTCCGGCGAAACTTCCGGCGAGTATTTCTCCCAACTGCAGCGACTTCACACCAAATTGACAGCACCACAATACTCCTTACACTTTCATGAACATTTAGGAAGAAGAATGAAGAAGAATGGTGAAGAAATGAGAAGGTTGGGTGTTCTTATATAATGAGAAGGAGAGAAGAAGAAGAAGAAGAAGGTGACTCTGCGATCGGCGTAGTGGGGAAGGAGGCGCCGTCTAAACAGTTCCCTGATTGGGACCTATTTTGGTTCCAGTCGGGGTACACTTTTTGGTCCAACTTTCTCCAAATTGAAATCCGTTTGCACCGTTGCGATCAGACAGTCGAGCTCTATCCAACGATATACTTTTCATAATTATTTGTAATACTTTTTCCGACATCATATTTTTGGGTGTTTGACTTTAACAGAGTCAAAATTGGTTTAATTGACCTTTCTTATAAAAGGTTCTCTCATTTAATTCATATCAATTATTCTCATGATTTATTTCAATAACTCATTACAAAGTTCACATCATAATTAATTAATTTATTTATTCTTGATTTGGGTCAGTACTCAGGTTCCCAATCAAGACCACACAAATAGTCCACATATTGGATTTGTCTCGATTAGACTTATCCAGATTTTGATATTGGATATTAAAAAATATTTCATATCGGCCCAAAGCCCAATAATAATCAAAACAAATTTGTTTAATCGAATAATTATTTAATAATATTTCTAGGGTATGTTTCGGGGCGTTACATACTTAATCCTTTTTCATTTTTTTACACTGAGGAGAGTGTAAATTTTAAATGTGGGGAGTGGGTAGATAAAACTTGATTATTTATATGCATTTTCAAGTGATAAAAGAAAAAAAAATTTGCTTTTCATTTTTTTGTTTTTTTTAAATTAACGCGAGTTAATTTAATTTAAACAAAAGTTTACAAAAGAAGTTGTAAAATATTTTGGTCTTTTTGGTTTTAAAGATAAAATAAAAAGTGTAAAAGAAGAGAGTTCCAAACAACACAAAGTTTTTGATGATGAAAAGTTAGGAGTAGAAATTGGTAAATTAATTGTTAATTTTTAATTGTTAATATTTTATAAAAGTTGGATTGTTAATTTATTTTTATATAGAATGTGTGGTGTTGCAGAAAAGTATTTAGGGACGCTCTCGCAGTTCACCTAAATAATAATTACTCCGACTTTAACACGCTAATAATAAATCCAGAGTGATTATTTAGTAACAACGGCAACCATAATTATTTTATTGTATGTTTACCCAATTTAATGGTGTAAAAATACAACTCAATAATTATGTCCACGCGAAAGTCTTCAATCCCGGTTAAAGGTAGAGAAGGCTTACGGTATAATTAAAAAGTGTTCTATTTTATGATTATATCAATTTTAACTCATATTCCTTGTAACAATTATGTTTATGATTGGGCCCTTAATAATCACAAACATTCCAAATTTATTTATTTTTAAATACAACATCTAAGTAAAAATAAAATCAACAATCCATGTTAAAAATATTTAAAACATTAAGATGGACAAATTAATTACACCAACTTCTAACCCCAATGGAATTTAGAAGTTCATAGTTTGAAGCTTAAACAAATAAATTTTCATTACAAACATAAAAATCTTACAAAATGGAAGGTGTGTTCTTGAGCTCCAAATATAATAGATGATGATGAAGATGGAGTAATTTTTATGTGTTTGGATGAAGAAAGTGGTGAGATATTAGTGAGGGAGGAAGAGAATTTCGAAATGGAGAGAGGGGAGAAAATGGGGTTTCCAACCTCTTTAGAAGAAAAGAAGGGAGGTGTTTTTATAGATGAATCCGTATATACGGATTATATACAAACAGTGCACCAATTGTAAACACAGGTACAGTAGCCCACATGGAAATGAGGCTGTTTGTCTCGCCACTTGATCCCGTGTTTGATTCCCCATCCAGTGTCGATGTTTTGTCATTTTTCTCTCAAATCATGGCCGAATTTAAATTCAGAACATTGTCCGTGTCCGCCAGCAATATGCCGAATAGTATGCTTTGGCGCGATGGTCAGAGCTCAGGTTCCTCATGCGCACGTCCAGAGTTCGAATCCCAATCCCAGGGCTGTTTTATGCTTTATTTTTGTTTAATTCCTTCCTTCAAATCTCTTCCATTTATTTTGGTCCCAAACTTCCATGTTTATTTTCCGTTCTTGAAATTGTTCTTAATGCGTCCAAATGGCCTCAAAATACCTGCAAAATATATAAAACCAAGCATAGGACTGCTCTCCCAAAATAAAACGGAAAATTGAAATAAAATATAAATATTAAATTCAATTGGGACTCAAAACTCCTTAAAAATATGTCTAAAAAATGTATAAAATATGTGCATATCAGGGGTCAAACAAATGATAGGTGAAAATTTTTCTGAATATTGGGAGAGATTTAACAAGCTTTGTGCTTCATGCCTTAAATCATCAAATTTCTGAACAATTGTTGATTCAATATTTTTATGAAGGACTCCTCCCCACTGATAGGAATAATGTTGATGCTGCAAGTGGAGGAGCCTTTGTTAACAAAACCCCTACTCAAGCTAGGGAGCTTTTTAACTTGATTGCTCAAAACACCCAACAATTTGGAACAAGAGAGACACTGGTTAAAAAGGTCAATGAACTTGAAAGTAAATCAATTGAACAAAAGCTTTCTGAACTCACCTTTATGATGTCAAAACTTGTTTCTAGGGGTGGGAATGTTAGGGGAATCCATTGTGGAGTGTGTTGTCTAGAAGGGCATGCAACTGATGCTTGTCCAACCCTTCAAAATCCTGAAGTCAATGCTGTTTTTTATAATAATCAACAAAGGAAATATGATCCATATTCAAATTCTTATAATGAGGGCTGGAAGGATCATCCAAATCTCAGATATTGCCCTCCTCAAAACAATACTCAGAATTTTAATCAAGCAAATAGGGGAAATCTGAATTTAAATCATCAACCTAGCCAAGATAGAAGTGCCCAGATGCTTGAACAAATTCTCAAGAAAATGGATGACAAGTTTTCAAGTTTTGATTCAACTCTTAAACAAGTTCAAGAAAAACAAACAGCTACTGATGTGATAATAAGCAACTTGCAGGCTCAAATGAATCAAAGAATCCCTTCTCAGCCTTTTCCAAATCCAAAAGAAAACATAAGTGCTGTGGTTTTAAGGAATAAGAAACAATTGCCTGAACCTAAGGGTAGGGATAGGTTTGAGAGTGAGAAAGAAGTACCTAAAGTTGTGAATCTTGAGTTAGATGAGGCTACTGTTCCAAACTGCAGTTCTCATGGGGCTGAAACAGTGGGAGAAACACCTGGGAATGACACCACAGACCAAGGGGAAAGGGTAGAAGACATGGTCAGACCTAAAGCTCCCTTCCCGAGTAAGTTCCTTAGCCAAAAATCTAGGAATAAAGACTTAGATCATGAACTTTTAGATACCTTTAAGAAGGTAGAGATCAATTTGCCCCTCTTAGAAGCCATCAAAGAAGTGCCTAAATATGCAAAATTCTTAAAAGAGCTGTGCACTAATAAGAAAAGACTTTCGGGGAATGAAAAAATCCAAATGAGCGAAAATGTTAGTGCTGTTTTTCAAAATAAAATGCCTCAAAAATGCAAAGATCCTGGGGTTTTTTCTATACCTTGTCAAATAGGGAGTCTTAAATTTGATAGGGCAATGCTTGATTTAGGTTCTTCTATAAATGTAATGCCAAAAGATGTTTTTGAACAACTACACATAGGAGATCTTAAGAGAACAGGAGTGGTAATCCAATTGGCAGATAGAAGTTACACTTATCCTGAAGGGATTTTGGAAGATGTTTTAGTCCAAGTAAATGATTTTGTTTTCCCTGCTGATTTCTATATTCTGGATATGGGAACAGATAAAACCGACATTCCCATTCTCTTGGGAAGACCATTTTTGAAAACTGCAAGAGCTAAAATTGATGTCCACGGTGGGACTTTAACAATGGAATTTGATGGAGAAATAATAAACTTTAATCTTTTTCAAGCAATCAAGTATCCAGATGAAGGTGACCAAGTTTTTTCAATAAATCTGATTGACGAGTTAGTCAAAGAGGTTTTTATTTTAAATAAGGAGGATGAACTTTTAACTGTTTTGACTGAGAGTCTTGATCCTATTTTTCTTCAAAATCATGGTTTTAATACTCCTGATGAGGTATATTTTTATGCTGAAAATCTATCCACTTTTGAAGAAGTAAAATCAGCCTTACAACTCACTTTACCAATTAAAACCACCGAAACAGCTCCTTCTTTAATTTCTCCACCTGAATTGACTTTAAAAGAACTCCCCGATCATCTCAAATATGCTTTTTTAGGCCGTAATAACACCCTGCCAGTGATAATTTCCAGTCTTTTAACAGAAGCACAAGAGTCAATGTTACTTATGGTATTAAAAGAACGTAGTGCAGCAATAGGATGGACTTTAGCCGACCTTAAGGGACTTGATCCTACTCTGTGCAGCCATAGAATCACCCTAGAACCTGATGCCAAGCCCAAAGTAGATGCCCAGAGAAGGTTGAACCCTCCTATGATGGAGGTAGTACAAAAAGAAATCCTTAAATGGATTGAGGCAGGTGTCATTTACCCTATAGCTGATTCTGAGTGGGTGAGTCCAATACACGTAGTGCTTAAAAAGGGAGGAACAACAGTGGTAGTGAATGATCAAGGAGAATTAATTCCCACTAGAACACAAAGTGGTTGGATAGTATGCATAGATTATAGGAAACTTAATCAAGCCACTAAAAAAGATCACTTTCCCATGCCCTTTCTTGACCACATGGTTGAAAGATTGGCAGGAAAGTCACACTATTGTTTCCTAGATGGTTATTCAGGATACCTATAGGTACCGATCGCCCCACAAGACCAAGATAAGACTACTTTCACTTGCCCTTTTGGAACATATGCTTTTAAGAAAATGCCTTTTGGTTTATGCAATGCACCAGCAACATTTCAAAGATGCATGATGAGTATTTTCACTGAATTTTCTTCTAAAATCATGGAAGTTTTTATGGATGACTTTACTGTATATGGAAATAGCTTTCAAGAATGCTTGCATAACCTGACTTTAGTTTTAAAAAGGTGCATTGAAGTTAAGTTGGTGCTGAATTTTGAAAAATGTCACTTCATGGTTGAGAAAGGGGTAGTACTAGGTCATGTGGTTTCTTCTAAAGGGATGGAAGTTGATCCAGCAAAAGTGGACATAATTAAAACCCTTCCTTACCCCAAAAATCTGAAAGATATTAGATCTTTTTTAGGCCATGCTGGGTTCTTTAGGAGGTTCATTAGAGATTTTTCCAAAATAGCTTTGCCTCTTACTGCTTTGCTTTCAAAAGACACTCCATTTGTTTTTGATGAGAAATGTAAACAATCTTTTGATCTTTTAAAAGAAAAACTCACTTCAGCCCCCATAATGCAGCCACCTAATTGGGCTTACCCCTTTGAATTAATGTGTGATGCAAGTGACTGGGCAGTTGGGACTGTTTTGGGGCGAACATATGGGAACCAATCTTATGTGATTTCATATTCTAGCACTACACTCGACTCAGCCCAAAGAAATTATACCACAACAGAGAAAGAAATGTATGCTGTAATCTTTGCTCTAGAGAAATATAGAATATACCTGTTAGGAGTTAAGATAACCATTTACACTGATCATTCAGCTTTGAAATACTTAATAAAGAAGCAACACACTAAGCAAAGATTGATTAGATGGATTTTGTTGATGGAAGAGTTTCAGTATGAAATAAAAGATAGAGCAGGAAGGTTGAATCAGGTGGCTGACCACCTCAGTAGGATAGAGAACAATAAAGAAAATCTAGATCCTTTCACTGGAACCTTTCCAGATGAGAGTTTATACTTTGCTTCTCATGTTCCTTGGTTTTCTGATATTGTTAACTACATAGTCACGGGAGCCTTTCCCCGTGGAATGCCTAGTTCATTAAGAGAAAAGATTCAATCTCAAGCACGGTTTTACATTTGGGATAACCCATACCTGTGGAAAATGTGCTCTGATCAAGTGGTAAGAAAGTGTGTAGGAGATTATGAGATAAATTCAATTTTGCATTTTTGTCACACTTTAGAGGGTGGGGGACATCTAGGACCTCAAAGAACAGCCCATAAGATTCTTGAATGTGGTTTTTATTGGCCTACAATCTGTAAGGATAGTGCTGAATTTTGTAAATGTTGCCCTCAATGTCAAAAAACTGGAAGCTTGTCTCAAAAAGATCAAATGCCACTGAAATCCATTTTTGTTTGTGAATTGTTTGATGTTTGGGGTATGGACTTTATGGGGCCTTTTCCCAATTCTTTTGGAAACACTTATATTCTCTTATTTGTTGATTATCTTTCAAAGTGGGTTGAAGCAGTTCCTACTAAAACTGATGATGCCAAAACAGTAGCTAAATTTGCTCAAAGTCTGATTATTAACCGGTATGGAGTGCCTAAGGCATTCATCAGTGATAGGGGAACTCATTTTTGCAACAAAGTCCTGACCCAACTGTTTTCAAAATATCACATAACTCAGAAAATTTCCACAGCTTACCATCCACAAACAAATGGCCAGGCTGAAGTTTCAAATAGAGAATTAAAGAGAATTTTGGAGAAAATAGTCAGACCTGATAGAAAAGATTGGAGTTTAAGGCTAGATGAGGCCTTATGGGCCTATAGGACTGCCTTTAAAACACCAATAGGCATGTCTCCTTATAGGTTAGTTTTTGGGAAAGCATGTCACTTACCTGTTGAGATTGAACATAAGAGTTACTGGGCAGGACAGTTAATTTAGAATATGATAAGGCTGGTAGAGAAAGAAAATTACAACTCTCTGAACTAGAGGAAATTAGGCTTGAGGCATATGATAACTCAGTAATTTAATTTATAAGGGAAAAGCCAAGGCATTCCATGATGCAAAACTGACCAGAAAATCTTTCGAAGCAGGAGATAAGGTTTTACTTTACCAATCCAAATTTCATTTGTTCCCTGGAAAACTAAGATCTAGGTGGATAGGTCCTTATGAAGTGCTTAAAGCTTATAACCATGGTGCTGTTGATATAAGAAGCCTTGCTACTAACAAAATTTTTAAAGTAAATGGCCATAGGTTGAAGCTTTACAGGGAAGGTGTCCAGGTAGGACTCGTGGAGGAGATAATTCTAGAGGACATTCCTCTAGACGTTTGGTTGGAGATGTAGTGAAGCTTGCAAGGGTCTAGCCAAGACCATAACTAGGGCAGCTAACTGGGAGGCAACCCAACATTTAAAAAAAACACTTCTTTTTAATATTTTCAATTACATTCTGCATTTTTTTCCCCACCCTCTCTATTTCTTTTTCTCTCACCCACCCATTCCATATCCCCTTCTTTTTACCCCTTCTCGTGCGTACATGTTTTATGCCTATCACAGGGCCTACTGCTTGTTTTTCACACTGAGGACAGTGAAAAAGGTAAGTGTGGGGGGGGGGGGGGGGGTGCTTATAAATATTTCAATCCTTCTAACTTGAAGAGACAAGGTACGCATCCCTTAAGTATTCATTGGATCCTAGATTGCTGAGAAATAGGTTGACATGAGGAAAGTTGCTGATTTTGATGGTGAATTTGTCTCTTTGATTCTGATTCTATGTCTTTGGTATTATAACACCCTGATTTTCCCCTCTGTCCTGACTGTTTCTCATTTCAAATGCTGATTTTAGTATAAGGGGGCTATGAACATGTTGCTTTTCTGCATTCATCACTTGTAAGAGGCCTTATATGCATAAAAAAAACTGCAATAAACTGTCCATTTAAGCATATTTAGGGGCTGATTTGTTAGTTTTAAACCTGGCCAGTTTGGAATGCATTTATCTTCCTGAGATTCTGCAGATACAGTAATACCTTAGAGGTCTCAAACCTGCTTGCTAGGATCTTAGAAAATCTGCATTTAATGTGATTTGGTTAAGAAAAAAAGGGTTAAAAACTCTTAAGTTCTTAAAGAAACTGAGGATAAGGAAAAATCCTGAGAAAAATTAGGAATCACAATAGTTTCCTTTATCTTTTAGCACCCTAAGTGTTGCATTTTAGCATTAAATTCAAATTGAAGTTGTAACAAATAGGGTTGAGTGTTTTAAAAGTGAGTTTGCTACTTTCAAGTTTAAATCATTGCTTTTAAGTCATAGCTGATCAGAACCTATTTTTATTTAATTTCATATCTTTTAATTAGCTAAGTTCAAGGTGCATAATTTATTTAGAAGTGTTTAGAGCAGTTTTTTTTCTCTAACTCTTTTGTCCTAAGTTGCTTTTCAAGTAAAGTTAATCTTTTGGAAATCTCTTTTCTTACCTAAATTTTGGTTATCTACATATTATCAAGATGCTGAAATGAATAAATGTGTATACTGGAACACCATCTTAGGTTGGCATGGGTGGCACGACACTTTTGTCCCCTTAAGCAACAGATCCTAAAAGGAAGTGTTGTGTAAGGAGAAAACCTGAGTTGGAAGAGCAAACCCCGTTTTTGGGCCGTACGAATCTCGTCCATAACCAGTTCAAATAAAAAGAACCGACGCCATTGAGCCCAAAAAAAACGAGGCAATAAATGGCTAGGAAAAAAAAGAGAGAATAAATAATTGAGTAAAAAGGTTGTTTGAGCACTCGAGTTGATACCCTCGGAATACTTCGTTATTTAGGTCCCAGGCTATCTGGAATGGGTTTGGGGTAGCCTGGTTGAGACTCGCTACACGGGTCAACTCAAACAACTAAAAATTTAATATTAAATCAAAGTAATAATTAAAAGTTTCCAAATTTTAGGAAAGAAAATAAATTTTCTTAAGCTTTTCTTTATTTGAGTGTTTCTCAGGACTTCTAACTACCTTTTGCTGCTCTATTTATTTGTTTTAAATTCTTCTCAATGATCTTAGTTAATTTAAAGGTTTGACATCAAATGAAAATAGTTTCTACTTAGTTTTGAAGTGAAAGACTTGTTTTAAAGTTTAAAGTAGCAAGCTGATTTTTAAGGTGTTCACTTTGTTTGGTACAATTTTAATCTTTAGTTAATGTTTTAAGCAACACCTTAGATTGTTTAGAGATAGGGGAATTGTTGTGAATTCTGCTTTCTAACACAAAAAGAAAGATTTGATTGTCAAAATCTACTTTGCACGAGGGCGTGCAAAAGGCTAAGTGTGGGGGTATTTGATAAGTCTTCAAATGTCATATTTTATTCCTTCATATTAGCCCGTTTTAGTACAATCCAAATGCATTTTATACACATTTAATCACTATTATGTTTACATAGCAATTTAGGCCATTATTTGTATTTTATTCATAAAATGCATTCTTTGGTTTATTCTTTTACTTCACTATTTTTATTATCTCATTTACCTTGACGTAGGTTTTAAAAATCGTTTTACGGAGCATAAAAGGGCTCGGTGATCCCGAGGGCTGTCAAGAATTAGATGAAGAAGCTAAAAGGGCCAAGTCACCTGGGACTTGACCCATAATCCATTACGCAGCCCAGTCCAAAGACGCCCAAGAAAAACGAATAAAGAAGTCATCCAAATGAAGCAATGTAGCCAGGACCTGCGTATGCCTTCGTTTGTACCTGCGGCAGCCCAATTCAGTGCTGCATCCAGAAATCCTAGCGGATAAACGATCCCCAGAGTCCAAACGAAGCCAAAGGTCTAGAGTACTTCTTCGTTTTAATCTGCAGCGACGAAGCACTGAAGACTCCTACTTCGATTCTACCTGTGCAGGTACGTAGAAGACTTGGACTCAGATTTTGAGTCCTAATTGAAGACGGGAAGCTGATTTCCAGCCCCTATAAAACGCAGCAGCGAAGGAAGAGACGAGGAGGGACGAGAGTGCACTGAGCGACAGAGCAGCAGCGAGGGAAGAGCAGAGAGGGGTTCGACCCTAAGGGGGTCTGGACTTCGGTCCAGGTCCTCCTATTCTTTCTTCTTTATGTTTTACCTTTGTTGTTTCTTTCAACAATTGCTATTCAAGACTTCCAGCAACTTTTTGTCTACTCAAATTTGGCATGTTCTAGTTTTTTCTTCCCTAGTTGGAAAAATTGTTATCAAGATTTATTTGTTTTGGGTTTAACATTTGCCCTGCACTCATTTTATTCAAGAGTATTAGTTTCAATGTTGTTCTTAAATTGTCCAATTTGTGTTACTTCAATCACATATTTTAATAATTTATGAAAGGATTGAAACTAAGAGTTTTGAATGATTCTGGTGGTGGTTATGTCTAACCTATTTAGCTTGTTGTGTTTGTTTAGTACGTATATATGTTCTTCTTGTTCATTTCTGGATTGCTTAGATTAACTAGCCTCTGAAATAATTGAACCTCTCTTATCAAAGACATATTCAGTAGCCCAATTGAATGCTCGGTTCAAGGATTTTTGACGGAGTAATGTGCTTTGGGAGATGTTCTAAGCCTTAGTGCTAGCGGTTGGTTTGAACTCAAAAATGGTGTTTGAAAACTGATTTTGTTTATGCTTGGATTAGACGAATTTAGGATGGCCACCTAAAATCTAATTCCAAATTGATAGTTTTGATGTCTTAAGTACGTTAATAGCTGAGATTTTCAAAACACAAGTGTCACCCGATTAATACTTAATTGGCTCCCATTCGGTTTTTATTAATTGGAGTTTTCAAACTGGCTATGTTAAATAGATATAGTCTACTGCATAGTTGTTAAGTGATGTTTTCCAAAGAACTTAATGCTCTATTTTTAATTAAACCTGGGGGCAGGTCCTTGGGTTGTTAAGAATAGTAGGGTCTAGAGTTAGGGCAGGACTTAACATAGGCTAAACTAGGGAGAATAGGGAAGAACCGCATGTGGATTTCTTCTTTAACTTAACCCAAGAGTTTTGTCAATCGTTTTAATTTGGAGTAGTCTTAGTTAATTTGAGAATCTAGATTTGATCAATTTGTTTTCCAAAACTATAAAGTATTTTTAAAAATCAGTTTAAGTTAATTACTATCGTTGGAGTTTTTATAAAGTTTAAGTGTTTGTCTTTGTGTCGGTGTGTTCCTCATGTGTCTCTTTTCAAGGTTCAAGTTGATGCTCTGGTTGTGTTTTCTTTGCCCATTTTATCCTTTCTATTTATCTTTATCTTTCCAATTTATCTTTTAAACCCCCCCCCCCCAAATAGTTAGTTCTTTTATTAGTTGTTTTTTTTAAAATGGAAAAAAAACGTAAAACTTAAGTAAGTGATTTTCAAAACTAAAGAATATCTTTCTCCGTGGGATCGACTCTTACTTACCCTAGCTATAAAATATAAGTTTTAAATTTAAAAAGGGATAAGGAAAAAGAATTAATTTGTAGGCACTACGACACGCCTAACAATAGTAGCACCTGCAAGTGGGCTGTCAGAGCTGTTAAAATGCCACGCGGTGAAATGTTTCACATTCGCAGGTAGCGTTCCTACTCATTATGTTGCTAAGTGCTCTTAGACTTTTCACCGCTTTTGTTGTCCAAAGATTTTTGTGTTAGTGGTGTTTATCTTGTTATACGACATTTTTATTTATGTGTTTTTAGTATTTACACTTCAATGCACCTATTTGTCATCATCTGAAGCAAGTATATTCTCCCAGGTATGACTTTGAACATCAGTGTCCTGTTGATGTTAGACAGGGTAAGACTCGCCAGGCTACTTCTTCAGTTGTTGCTAAGCTTATCAAACATCAATTCAATGATGTGACGCAGAAGCCGTATCCTCCTAAGTCCATAATATCAGACATGCGTAGGGACCATGGAATTTTTATGAATTATAAGAAAGCATGGTTTGTGAAAGAAAAGGCTTTGAAATTAAGTTTTGGATCAGATGAAGAGTCATATGCAATGCTGCCATCTATGTGTTATATGCTAAAAAATTCAAATTCAGGTTCCACCATTGAGCTTAACACATTTGATAATGGGTTCTTTAAGTATTTCTTCATGTCTCTATGTGCTTGGAAAGATGGATGGGCTCTTTGCATTCCAGTTTTGATTATTCATGGGTCATTCATGAAGTCATACTATAAAGGCACGCTTCTAACCGCTGTTGCACAGGATGGGAACAAACAAATATTCCCACTGGCCTTTGCCATTTGTGATGCTGAAGACACTACGAATTGGAAGTGGTTTTTAAAAAAGGTTAAAGAGGTCCTTGTAGCTCAAGAAGTGAAGTATATTGTGTCTGACCGCCATGATGGCATTATAAGTGTTGTGCAATCTGTTTTCCCAAACGTCATGCATGGACATTGTATATATCACATTCTTGGTAACATTAAGACGTCATTCCGTGGCTCTGCAAATGCTGTTACATGGAAGTTTATTCGTGCTGCAAAGGCTGCAACTGTTCGTGAACGGAATTGGTATATGAAATTGTTAGATGAGGAGGATCTAGCCATTCAGCCATATCTAGCACGCATTGGATTTTCGAAGTGGTCTCAGGCAGAATCAGCAAACAATCGATACTCAATCATGACATCAAACAACGTTGAGTCAATGAACAGTGTTGATGCTTCAGCCTGCGAGTATCCCATTGCACAACTTATTGATTTCATAATTGTGAGGATGCAAAAATGGTTCCATGAACGGAGAACCTTGGCTAATTCTACGTCTTCTATTCTGACAAGGCATTATGAAGCAAAGATGAATGAGCTACATGCTTCGTCTGCAGTCATGAGTGTACGTCTCACAAGGCATTATATTCACATTCTTGTTTCTTTTTCATTTATTTTATTCTACTGCCACAATGCATTTTCTTATGACTATATGTTTTTCATACTTTGACTATCAAGAATATTTTTTTCAGGTTTGCCCATCGTGTGAGTATGAGCTCCAGGTTTTGGACACCAATGGAAGGGCTTTTGTAACGCCCCAAAACATGGTCCAAAAGTTATTCTATAATAAAAGTAGTTTAGAAATAATATTTTGACCCAACAACACATTATTTCTATGTTTGACCAAAAATAAAGGAATTTTTGAAGTCAATGATTTTTTTTGTTAAGATTGACTTTTATGAATAGGTTTCGAAGAGACGAAACCAACGATATATTTTATGAACAAATCTAATTTACGGATTTTGAGTTGTGACATTTTAAATATGTAATTTGCATAAAAAAATGAGTAGTTGTCAAAGATATGAACTTTTGTAAAATGATATATTGAAATAAATTATTTAAATTGAAAAATATTGATTGAATATGAGAGCACTTTTAATTGTATGTCAATTAATTCAATTTTGACTTTGTCAAAGTCAACAGCCAAAAATATAGTGTCATAAAAAGTATTCCAAAAAAATGTGAAAATTATATTGTTGCGTAGAGCTTGACTGTCTGAACGTAATGGTACAATCAAATTTCAATTCAGATAAAGTTGGACAAAAATATGTACCCTGATTGGGAACATTTTAGTCCCAATCAGGGACAGAGGTGTGAAATCTCCAAATATCAGCCGCCTAGTCCACTACGAAGCATGGATTGGATAATTAGGCACCAAAACCATACAACTCTTTCTTCATTCTTGGCCTATTTAAGGAGGTTGCATCTTCTTCAAATCTCCATCATTCTCTCCCATTTTTTTTCTATTCTACTCCTTGTTGTATGGAGAACAATCCGCAAGTGATCGCCGCTGTTAAAGTCACCGGAGGTAGCCACGGTTCTTGCCGGAACTTGCTCCGGAAAGTTGAAAGAAGAAAACATCCCCTTTGCAAATCAGCCCACTTGTGAGCACTTTTACACCCTCTAAACGTCATTATTTTAATCTGGTTTCTAAACGAAAGTTGTAGCCTTATGTCTTACAAAACCATAGCTTCAAACGGTTCGCGATTTCGTTGAGTAACGAAAGAGATATCGCCCGAAAACCGGGGCTGGTACAGTGGTGACGGGAAGCAGCGAGTTTTATGATTTCCAACGTTGTTTTCGCTCGCGTTCGTTCATTGAGCTTCATATCGTCGATTTCCAGGTCTGTACCATGATTTTAAACAACTTTAGAAGGCACTGGAATGACCCTTGAACTTATTGATTCATATATATATTTGAAAATATAAATATTTTGACATTCATAATGACCAAAGTTGTTTTGTTGTTAAAGCTTCAAATAAATTGTTTGTGAGTGATCTATGGATGTTGGAAAACATTTTTATGAAGTTAGTTTAAAGCTTAGAAGCTTTTATGGTGTTTTGAGAAATTGTAGCAAAGGTTGAAGATGATGAATAGTAACTCCGTTTTTCCTGCAAATGATCGTTGTGAACATTTTAAAGTCCGAAAATGCTATTGTTGAATATATAAAATCCTATCTTTTGATACATCAATGAAAAGACAATTTCTTTAAAAAAAATGATGTTTGGACAACTAAAGAACCTTATATCATTTATGGCGATAAGCTATGTGTTAACACTCAAGGTTAAGCCGCTATTTGTTATTGGATATTGTGATGATTATTATGATGTTGTTTATGATTAGACTTTGATGAATATTCTTATTAACATAATAATTATGAATGATTAAATCATGATTAAAAATGGAAATATTGATGATTATGAAAATGATGTGTATTGTTAAGGATATCTAGAAGAACTCTAAGATATACCCACTTGGAAATTGATGATTATTATTAAGGATATCTAGAAGAACTCTAAGATATACCTCTTTGACCAATTCATGATTCGGGGTTAAAACGTACGTACGAGATCCAGACCGGATATCACCCACCCGACAGATCACTGTTCGGTTGGTACGTAATCCACGTGACTCATAGGGTGGATTATTGATTCTTGTGTTCTGCATTAAACTATTTATAGTTTAAGGGCCTGGTTAGAAATATTGCCTTAGACTAGTCATAGTTTAAGAGCTATGTTATCAATATTAATTTGACTTAGACTTAAAATAGTTTAAGAGCATTGATATAATTTAGCCTTAACTTAGAATAAGTTAGGAGCAAATTGTGATAAAATTTGATATGAAAATCATGTGTAATAAATGATGAATTTGTGATTAAAAAAAAGTGACATGTGATTATTGTGAATTATGGACTGATTAAGTGATGATAGTTAAGATTGACTATATTCATTATCATTGTTAAAATAAAAAAATATGAATTTAAATATGAAAAAGCAAATATTTGAACATATATATGTGATGAGTATTGTTTAAGAAATTATTCCGTGAATTCTTTTGTTGTGCCATGGTACCACTCAGCTTCATTGCTGAGCGTGTAGACTTTTTTTATCTTTCTACACGTAGGTATGAGAGAGAATAAATATGGAGCCTATTTTGGAGATTACTGAGATGGAGGTGATGCGTGGACGTGCACAAAATTTACTATTTAACTAAATGATTTTATCACATGGTGACCACACTGTTGTAATTTGCAAATCGCTTCCGTACTATTTTGAATAATTTTACTCTGATGTATTATGAAATATTTAGTACAATATTTGAAATAAAGTTTTTAAATGTTTGAAATTTTTACGTTGCCAAGTTAATACTTTAGTCCAAAAGGGGCTGCAGACCTGAACGGATTAGGGTGTTACAGCTTTTGTAGTTAATCTTCGGTCCAGGACTTGTACTTGTTGTGAGTTCCAGACCTATAGGGCACCCCCTATAGTTCACTACGGTAGTGCGGAGCCCCACTACTGAGCGGTGGATGGACAGGAGGGGCTTCGCAAGATACACGACTCATGTACCTCGTCAGGTTGGGCTGTCAATACCCGATACCGTGACAAACACACTAGTGAATCCCTAAGGGTGATCGATGGTCCCCCATAAGACCAACAATCTTCCCCCCAGCGACACCTGGGGGATTCGAGCCTGCTTCCTCGCTCCGAACCCCCTTTCTATCATGTCATTTCACTCTTTTCTTTAGCTCGGTTGTTTTTACTTTTCATTTATGTTCCCTAAGGGTGATCGATGGTCCCCCATAAGACCAACAATCTTCCCCCCAGCGACACCTGGGGGATTCGAGCCTGCTTCCTCGCTCCGAACCCCCTTTCTATCATGTCATTTCACTCTTTTCTTTAGCTCGGTTGTTTTTACTTTTCATTTATGTTGAATGCCATGATATTCACGTGTTTGTGGAATGGGTCATGTAGGATCGTTTTTTTGGAACTTCCCAGTGGGTCACCCATCCTAGGACTACTCCCGTTCCAGCACGCTTACCTACAGAGTTCTGAAGTTAAAGAGGTGCCAAGTGCTTCCTAAAACCAATTGGTGATAGGAAGGTGGTCACTTTGTATTTAACCACATCTCTCTGTAGCCCCAAGCCGAGTTAGATTCCTATAGGGCACCCCCTATAGTTCACTACGGCAGTGCGGAGCCCCACTACTGAGCGGTGGATGGACAGGAGGGGCTTCGCAAGATACACGACTCATGTACCTCGTCAGGTTGGGCTGTCAATACCCGATACCGTGACAAACACACTAGTGAATCCCTAAGGGTGATCGATGGTCCCCCATAAGACCAACAATCTTCCCCCCAGCGACACCTGGGGGATTCGAGCCTGCTTCCTCGCTCCGAACCCCCTTTCTATCATGTCATTTCACTCTTTTCTTTAGCTCGGTTGTTTTTACTTTTCATTTATGTTGAATGCCATGATATTCATGTGTTTGTGGAATGGGTCATGTAGGATCGTTTTTTTGGAACTTCCCAGTGGGTCACCCATCCTAGGACTACTCCCATTCCAGCACGCTTACCTACAGAGTTCTGAAGTTAAAGAGGTGCCAAGTGCTTCCTAAAACCAATTGGTGATAGGAAGGTGGTCATTTTGTATTTAACCACATCTCTCTGTAGCCCCAAGCCGAGTTAGATTCCTATAGGGCACCCCCTATAGTTCACTACGGCAGTGCGGAGCCCCACTACTGAGCGGTGGATGGACAGGAGGGGCTTCGCAAGATACACGACTCATGTACCTCGTCAGGTTGGGCTGTCAATACCCGATACCGTGACAAACACAGTAGTGAATCCCTAAGGGTGATCGATGATCCCCCATAAGACCAACAATCTCCCCCCCAGCGACACCTGGGGGATTCGAGCCTGCTTCCTCGCTCCGATACCACTTGTAGGATCGTTTTTTTTGGAACTTCCCAGTGGGTCACCCATCCTAGGACTACTCCCGTTCCAGCACGCCTAACTACAGAGTTCTGAAGTTAAAGAGGTGCCAAGTGCTTCCTAAAACCAATTGGTGATACGAAGGTGGTCATTTTGTATTTAACCACATCTCTCTGTAGCCCCAAGCCGAGGTAGATTCCTATAGGGCACCCCTATAGTTCACTACGGCAGTGCGGAGCCCCACTACTGAGCGGTGGATGGACAGGAGAGGCTTCGCAAGATACACGACTCATGTACCTCGTCAGGTTGGGTTGTCACTACCCGATACCGTGACAAGCACAGTAGCGAATCCCCTATTGTTGGAACACGGGTTTACGCCTATGTCGTACTAAGCCGTGTTCGTTTTATGACAGGTTTTGATAATGCCAAACCACCGTGACAATAACAAGGTTAAACTGAGCAAAACCAAGGCGAAGGAACATGGCATGATGGACTGAGAACCAAGAACCAAGAATCAAGAACGAAGACTTAGAATTATATTGAGAACCAAGAACAAACCTTCAAAACATGGCTCTCTAGGCTCATTTCATCAAAATATTTTTTGCATATTCAAAATGATTTTCTTAAGTCTGAAACTTGCCTGAAAACACTTGGAGTTCGCCCAAACCAAAAACCAAGCCATCCGGCATTCGGTCTTCGGAAACCGGCGTTCGGCTTTCGGTTATCGGCGTTGGTTTTTGGCGTTCGAACCGACCAAGTGGTTTTCAACTTTTAATGATTAGTTTTTACTTCTGGGCATATTTAAATAGTTCTCCAACAAAAACGCCTCAAAAACCACTTTCCGTTTTTGGTCGTTTAGTGAAAACCATGCGAAACGACACGAACTTGGTTAGTCGTGGTTTTCAACTAAATGACGTGGTTTTTAAAATGTTTTACTTTATTTCTTAGCAAAATGCAATAAAAAAATGTTTTCAATACTTGGTTTTTACTTTGGAGAACTTGTGTTTTTGACATCGGCTAACCGCGTGACTAAACCAACCATGGGTCTGGCTAAACCAGCCCAACAGCGATGTTGAGGTAACCAACAGCGCTGTCTGGCTTGGGTAGCTAAAAACATGGTTTGGCGTTAAGTCCTCCAACAGTGATGTTGGACATTAGACATCGCTGTTGAGCCAAGGTTGGATTTCCAGAAACTTCTGGAACAGCGATGTAGGCTTCGCAGAAAATTTTGGACAGCGATGTTGACCCAGAAACAGCGCTGTCAGGACAAACTTCCATCTTCAAAGGCAGACCTAAACAGCGATGTTCTAGTATGGAACATCGATGTAGAGACCTGACCGTTGGAAGGAATTTAAGGCTAAAACTTTCCTTGTTTGGAAGTCAACAGCCAAAACAGCGATGTAGGGATTTTAGACATCGCTGTTGGCATGACCGTTGCTTCCCATTTTTCAAAACGCAAGCCTAGAACAGCGATGTCCAAGCCTAGGACAGCGCTGTCTGGGTGAATTTCAACAGATCCAAATTTCATCAAATCCCACAAATTGTGCCAATCACCCCTTAAATACTTTGGTCCGTTGGAGCCTATTTTTCTACTATAAAATGGGGTGTTTGGGTATGTTTTACATATCACATTACTTCACTACTCCTACTCTTTCATTGCAAATCATTCTTCAATTATTCATAGCTTTTGAGAGCCATTTTTTTTGTGAAGCTTGTGTTGTGTTCTTGAGGGTTCTTAGTTTACTCATTATCCACTCTAAAAGAGAGTATTGTTCTTGAGTGTTTTTAGTGTTCTTAAACACTTGACAAGAGAAGGTATTTCTCTTGTTGTTCGAAGGAAGGGCTGTTTCCTTCGAAGGTTCGTTGAGGTTCGTGTGACTCGAATTCTCAAGTTGTACGGGTTTGTTAAGCACCGTTAAGCTTAACGAGGTAGTAGTGTAGCTTGAGAGAGTCTCTGGGGAGGCTGGATTAGCCACAAGTTGTGGTGAACCAGGGTAAAATCGGTGTGCCTCTTACTCTTCTCTTTACTTCTCGTTTATTCATTTTTTTTATTACTGCGATTTTTGATCAAACGCTATTCACCCCCCCCCCTCTAGCATTAGTCTCTTATTCTAACAATTGGTATCAGAGCCTAACTCGCGTCCAAACTTAACCGTTTGAGAGTAAAGCGATCATGGGCTCTTCTTCTAGAAATCTCTATGCAGGAATTGGTGAAGGTCAATCAACTTCTAGGCCACCACTCTTTGATGGCACCAACTACTCTTATTGGAAGGAACGGATGAGAATCTACATTCGTTCCACCAACTTCCAATTGTGGTTGGTGATCAAAAATGGCGAAGAAATCCCTATGAAGAAAGTGGGAGAAACCACGGTCCCAAAGACCGAAAACGAATTTGATGCCGAGGACATCAAGAAGATTGAAAACTATGCAAAGGCCATCAATATGCTATATTGCGCGGTCAACCCCGATGACTACCGAAAGATCTCCTGTTGCACAACCGCCAAGGAGATGTGGGACAAGCTTGAAGTGACGTACGAAGGTACCGATCAAGTTCGCGAAGCCAAGATCGATTTTCTCACCCAAGAGTACGAAATGTTCCGGATGAAAGAAGGTGAGAAAATTGATGACATGTTCGACCGGTTTTCAAAGATCATCAACGACCTTCATGCTCTCAAAAAGACTTACACCAACAAGGATCTCGTGAGGAAAATCGTGCGAAGCCTCACACCCGAATGGAGGTCAAAAGCCGATGCAATCTATGAATCCATTGGAGTCTCCAACGTCACCATCGACGGGCTAAGAGGTAACCTTAAAACCTATGAATCTACTATTCTAACCCCGTCTTTGGAGAACAAAAGAAAAAGGGGATAGCTCTCAAAGCCACCAAGGAACCGGTGGAAGAGGCTTCAAGCGATGACGACAATGAATTCGGGCTCGTCATCAAGAAGTTCCACAAGTTCATGAAGAAGGAATTTGAGCGGAAGGGAAGGAAGCACGACGGTCCTCCCAAGTGCTACGGCTGTGGCGAGATTGGCCACATCAAGCCAAGGTGTCCAAAGGCCAAACACGGCAAGGATAAGCCTGGCTTCAAGAAGCAAAGGGCCTACATCTCTTGGGGTGGCGATTCCGGCGACGAATCAACCGACCAAGAGGAGGACGAAGCTGCAAATCTCTGCCTCATGGCGCACGAAGATCAAAGCGACGACGTCCAAGAGGTATGTAATATTTCTTCCTACTCGTACACTTTTGAAGAAATGCAAGAAGCACTTCATGAACTTTATGAGGAATTTGTTAGCGCTTCTAAAACAAATAAATCCCTGAAGAAACGACTTTCTTTACTTGAAAACGATTTTGAAAGATTGGAAAAAGAAAATGAAATACTTAAACAAGAAAACAAATTTTTTGGAAAAAGAAGTGCTGACAAACCAGAAAGCTCATCGAGTGAATGTGGGTCTTGCAAAACTTTAAAAGAGCAAGTCGCTAAACTTGAGAGCACGGTCAAGAAATTTAATACTCCTCATAAAGACTTAAATTTACTTCTTGACACTATGCATTTTTCTACGGAAGGAATAGGTTTTGATAAAAATAAAGCTAAAAATAATGTTGAGCCACCACCTAGACAATCATCTAAGGTTCAACATAAGAAACCTAAAAATGAAGATAATAGAAAACCTAGTCAACCGAAGGACACTAGACAACCTAGACTAAAACCTAGGAATGAAAATGGTCATAGTAGACAACCTAAGAAAAATGATTTTGTGCATAAAAATGAGTTTTCTCAAATAAGAAGAAATAATGCTAGAGCACCTAGAAGAGGCCAATTTCAAAATTTCCAAAAACCATCATTTTCACAAAATAGGAACAAAATGGTTAAACCTTCTAACTATTATGAACCTAGGCACATGTACAACCCCAATGTAGTTTGCCATTATTGTAATAGGATAGGTCATATTCCTCCTGTTTGTTACACTAGGCATAGGCACCTATCACAAAATCAAGCACACTACCATTACACACCTAACACCCGAGGACCCAACGTAAATTGGGTACCTAAAACTCATTGATGTGTTTCATAGGTATGCTTGAAGGCATCAAGTGTACTTTGGTACCTTGATAGCGGATGCTCCAAACACATGACCGGGGATGCATCCAAGTTTCTCCAAATCAAACCCGCTAAAGGAGGAAACGTAGTTTTTGGAGAGAATAGCAAGGGAAAAATTATCGGCGTTGGTTCAGTAGGTAAATATGAAAACTCCTCTATAGATAATGTCTTGCTTGTTAAAGGTCTCACACACAATCTCTTGAGCATAAGTCAATTATGTGACAAGGGAAACCGTGTGACTTTCGATTCAAAATCATGCACGGTAGAACGCCTTAGTGACAATAAGGTCATTCTACGTGGTGATAGAATCGATAACATTTATATGGTTAACTTAGACAAATCTCCTTCCGACATTGCTAAGTGCCTCATGAGTAAAGAGGAAGACACTTGGTTATGGCATCGAAGGGTAGCTCATATGAACATGAACCTTTTGAACAAATTGGTTTCACAAGACTTAGTAATTGGCATTCCAAAACTTAAGTTTGAAAAAGACGCCATATGTGATGCATGTCAAAAGGGGAAGCAAGTTCGGGCTTCGTTTAAGTCTAAGAACGTTGTTTCAACGTCTAGACCGCTTCAAATTTTGCACATGGAGCTTTTTGGTCCTTCTAGAACGAAAAGTTTTGGTGGCAATTACTTTGCTTTTGTGATTGTCGATGACTACTCTAGGTTTACATGGACCTTGTTTCTTACTCATAAAAGTGAAGCATTTCATGGTTTCAAAAATTTTCTAAAGAAAGTTCAAAATGAAAAAGAAACAACCATAGTAGCCATAAGAAGCGACCATGGGGGAGAGTTCGAACGAAATCTGTTTTCAGATTTGTGTGACGAACTTGGCATTGATCATAACTTCTCAGCCCCACGCACACCACAACAAAATGGAGTGGTGGAACGTAAAAATAGATGTCTCGAAGAGATGGCTAGAACTATGATCAATGAGGCAAAAATCCCTAAGTATTTTTGGGCGGATGCCGTGAGTACCGCGAGCTACGTGTTAAATCGAGCCGTCATTCGACCAATACTCATGAAAACGCCCTATGAACTATACAAAGGGAGAAAGCCAAACCTTTCCCATCTTCGAGTCTTTGGTTGCAAATGTTTTATTCATAATAACGGCAAAGATAACTTGGGAAAATTTGATGCCAAGTCGGACGAAGGGATTTTTCTTGGTTATTCTCTTCGCAGCAAGGCCTATAGAGTATTTAATAAACGTACTTTGACTATTGAGGAGTCTCCTCATATTGTATTTGTAACGCCACAAAATATGGCCAAAAATTTATTATAAAACAAAAGTAATTTTTGTTCAATAAGAAATGTCTGTATGTTTGACTAAAAATAAATGGATTTTCAAAATAATGACTTTTTATTAAAAACTTACTTTTATGGATATGTCTCGAAGAGACGAATCCAACGGTACATTTTAAGAACCAATCTGATTTATAGATTTCAAGTTATGTCAATTTTAAATATTGAAATTTGTAACTTTGACCAATAAAATAAACTCAATTCAAAAGTGTTTTTATAAGATTAGAAATCATAATTTTGACACTTGACAACACCATATTTATCATTTGGATTTAATCCATATATTTTTATCTCATTCATATTATAAAATTAATTTGTGACAGAGACAGATCCAGACATTAAGAAAAATAAAAGTTATCAGAAAAATATTTTGATTACGTCAAAATTCTAGTTTTGACAGTCTCATTCCAAAAACACAATTCATTTTCAATTCGGAGCAGTTTGGGCGAAAAAGCGCGTACCGTTTGGAGTAAACTGTTCAGTTTTGGCTAAAAGCCAAAACTTAATTCTCAAGTATCTCCCCAAATCACGTAGCCAACCAAGGGATATCTCACAAGCCTATTTTTCAATCTCCTCCAACTCCATTAACACAAGCCTCCAAAATAATCATATAATACTCCACCACCATCTTCATCATTATACCTCATTATCATCTTCCACCACCGCCATCATCATCATCTCATCTTTCCTCTCCCATTTCCTCTCTCTGTCGGTAGTCCAAGAAGGAGGAAAAACCAGCTCTAACTCCATTGTTGAGCCAAGAAAGGAGAAGGAGAAACAAGAAGAAGTATCAAGGTTTCCAAATCTTAAGCTCAAAAACGCAGCAGCCACTTTAAGGTAGAAACCGAAATTTTCCATCCATTATCTCGAAATACTTCTTGAACCAAAGTTGTATCCCCGGACGATACGAATCCAGCCCAACAAACGGCTCGCAATTTCGTTAACTAACGAAGATGATATGGCCAAAATACCGGGACTGCGCCAGTGGTGGCGAGCTCCTCGCGTTGGCATGTGTTTCTTCACCAAATTCATATTATTTCATTCCAAATACCTACCATAAACTCTCTAACAATTATTAGGAACATCCGGAAGGTATCGTAGAGAGGGTTTGGCGTTGGAATATTGAAATTAGTGAGTTAATCGTCGGAATCATTGTTCATCGTCATATCCGAAATTCTGGACAGCAACTTTTCCTTGACTTCAGGTCCGATTTACACTATCTTACATATGCTAAAACGAAATACTTTTTGTACGCAAGTTGTAGCCTTACGCCTTAGGAATCCACAGAATCAAACGGTTTGCGATTCCGTGAAGAAACGATGGAGATATGCCCAAAATACGGCAGGCTGTCCGATTATGACGGAAATGACAAAGTTGGCAAATTTCAATGTTGTTTCCACTCCCGCTCATCCGTGAGGTTTTGGCCATTTAATTCTAGGTCTGTACCTTTGCGTTAGACTTGTCGAATCATTCATCACATTCGTACATGAACATATATGTTAATCCATTTGTTGAAATCATTCCAAAATATATATGTGATGCATATATAAGTCATCTATGTGCTAAGAACAAAATACACCAAATTCATAAAGTTAATATATATATATATACATAAGTATATTTAACCATTTGAAATCAACCCAACAACATGTATATGTTAATCAAAGGTGTTTAAAAGACTTAAAGAAGTATTTTGGACACTCAAAATATCAAGAGAAAGATTCGCAGACCCAAACGGTCGACGCAAACGGTCGACCGTCACGTTAAACATCGAAACAGACCACGACTGTCAGCCAAACGGTCGACCGCCGGTGGCTAACGGTCGACCGCCGCCAGCCAACCGAAGTCCGCCATCCGCAGCCAGTCAACAACGGTCGACCGCTGGCCAACCACGGTCGACCGTCACGGTGATCCGTCAAATCTGACCTGATGAAAATCAAGGTCGACCGTCGCTCCAAACGGTCGACCATTCCGAGCCCCGTAGCTTAATTAAATGATATTTTTATCAGATTTCACCCAAATAAAATAAAGTATATTTATCCATTCATATTATTTACAAATTGTTCATATAATATTACTCATATCATCACACATATTGTAGCATATCATATCATATGCATGCGTAAGAGATCATGCGTAATTGCGTCTCTTATAGCGTGGTTGTGCGGGACTTAGTAGTCCGACAACCCTGACTGGGCTTAGTGTACGTACATGGTATTCAGACTTTCGAGTACCACCCCTATTTTTCTAGTCTCCCTTGTGAGACTAAGAAGGACATGAGTTCGTCGTACCAAATGGGCGAATCTCATAGTTGCAAGGTCGTTCCTTGTTGACTTAGAATCATACAACATGAAATCATCATCAAGTATAGTTATATTGATTACATAGGTGTCATGTAATCATCATCAAGAACTAGCAAATTGAATAAATGTGCCATGTATTTATCAGTAAATATTTATCATCATGAATCATCAAATTGATCATATGACATAATGTGCCATATCATGAACATTATTATACACTTTGCGGACGTATATATATGTATATGTATATGTATATGTCTGTGAATTATTCTACAATTCTAGCGTGGTACCACTCAGCGGTTTCGCTAAGCGTGTAGTTTGTATTTTTTCGTTGACTACACGTAGGTAACAAGAAGACAATGATGGAACCATTCCCGGAGGGCATTGAGTCAGCGGAGATGCAAGGATGGCAGGCAAATGTTTGGTCATCAGATATTAAATGTGTCATGATTTGATTATTATTGTACTTCCGCATTACTCTGAAAATATTTTTAAATGGGTCGCGATCCAGAGTCTGTAAATTTAATATTTATAAGAAATTATCATATTCAAATGTCAAGCGAAATTTTTATTTAACTCTCGTTTCACCTTAATTCGTGTAATTCCGGGTTATACGGATTGGGGTGTTACAGTATTTTCCGAAGATAATCCTCGCTTGGCGAAAAAGGCTATTTGTGATGATCTTGCAGGTTCATTAGAGAGAGTACACATTGAAGACGATGAAGAAGACATGCCATTATACACCAACCCGCAACCACAACCTGAGGAAACACCTCAAGTGATGGTCGAAAATGAGGACCAAGCGGACGAAGAAGAACAAGAGGAAGCCCAGAAACAAGAGGAAACCGAGCTTCCCATCGCCTGGAGAACGCACAGAAACCATCCACTTGATCAGGTAATCGGCAGCATCAACCGCGGGGTAAGTACTCGTAACTCTCTTAGGGACACCGTAGGACACATGGCTTTTATATCTCAAATTGAACCTACAACCATTTCCGAAGCAATAAACGATGAACATTGGACCTGGGCTATGCAAGAGGAGCTAAACCAATTCAAACGAAATGACGTTTGGGAATTGGTGCCAAGGCCTGATGATCGCACGATTATTGGTACGAAATGGGTGTTCCGTAACAAACTTGATGAAAATGGAATAATCACTAGAAACAAAGCTAGGCTCGTAGCTAAAGGCTACAATCAAGAAGAAGGCATTGATATTGAAGAAACGTATGCACCTGTAGCACGTTTAGAAGCTATTCGTTTACTTCTTGCTTTTGCTTCGTCTATGGATTTTAAACTTTATCAAATGGATTTTAAGAGTGCCTTCCTCAATGGTTTTATTCAAGAGGAAGTGTATGTTGACCAGCCCCCGGGGTTTGACGACTTTGAGTTTCCCGATCACGTCTTCAAACTCAAGAAAGCGCTCTACGGTCTTAAACAAGCACCACGTGCTTGGTACGAACGTTTGAGTAAATTTCTTTTGGATAGTGGTTTCCAAAGGGGAAAGGTAGACACCACACTTTTCATCAAAAGTAAAAACAATAACATTCTTTTGGTTCAAGTTTATGTAGACGACATTATATTCGGTGCTACTAACGAGTCTTTGTGCAAGGAATTCTCAACGCTAATGACTAGCGAATATGAAATATCAATGATGGGCGAGCTCACATTCTTTTTGGGACTCCAAGTTAAGCAAATGAAAGATGGCACGTTCATTTGCCAAACTAAATACTGCAAGGAGCTCCTAAAACGGTTTGAAATGGACAGCGCCAAAGCCATGGCGACCCCAATGAGCACGTCTGATCATCTTGACAAAGACGAGAAAGGTAAGGAAGTAGAGGTCAAAAAGTATCGAGGTATGATCGGATCCCTTCTTCATCTTACTGCTAGTAGGCCGGATATCATGTTTAGCGTTTGCCTTTGCGCAAGGTATAAATCGTGTCTGAAGGAATCGCACTTAACGGCGGTAAAACAGATTATGAAATATCTTGCCGGCACGGTAAACGTTGGACTGTGGTATCCAAAAGGCTCTTCTTGTCATCTCGTTGGTTATTCCGACTCGGACTTTGCCGGTTGCAAATTAGACCGTAAAAGTACGAGTGGGACTTGCCACTTACTTGGTAGCTCTCTAGTCTCATGGTTTAGTAAAAAGCAAGTCAGTGTTGTGTTATCCACAACCGAAGCGGAATATGTAGCCGCCGGTAGTTGTTGTGCTCAAATTCTTTGGATGAAGCAACAACGCGTGGACTATGGCCTTAGTATCAATCACGTCCCTCTTCGTTGTGATAATACTAGCGCCATAAGCTTGACAAAGAACCCCGTTCTTCACTCAAGGACGAAACACATTGACATTAGGCATCATTTCATTAGAGATCATGTTCTCAAAGGTGATGTCGAAATTGAGTTTGTTGAAACACACAACCAATTAGCCGACATTTTCACAAAACCTTTAGAGAAAGAGTCGTTCTTCCGCATTCGAAGTGAACTCGGAATCCTTGACTCCACGGTGATCTAAGTTATGCATCTAAACTTATTAAACGCTTACTAACTTGAGCGTCGGAGAACTTTTTTCTTTTTTTTGCAGGTACCCCGTTCATGAAATCAGGGAGAACCATGCAAACAGCGCTGTTGAGGAAACACCGTCAACCAGAAAGTCTGCCAACAGCGCTGTACAAGACCTCAACAGCGCTGTCCCAGGGAGTACCTTAAATCTTCACTTTCCAGAATCTTTTTGAACATCAATGTTTCTTTTTAAACATCGCTGTCCACCCAAAACACCTTGTTTTCAACCAAAACCAGAAACTTTTTAAACAGCGATGTCCCACTTTCAACATCGATGTCCACTTTTACAATTTTTTTTCTATCGTAAAACAGCGATGTAGAGAAACCCAACAGCGCTGTTCTAATGGGTTCAACCCCTTACACAATTCCAGAATGATTTGGAACATCGCTGTAGGGAACCCAACATCGCTGTCCTTTTAACACTTATTTTTAAAACTTGACGCATAACAGCGCTGTCCAGAGGCTCCACAGCACTGTCCCAACAGCGATGTAGCCTTTGGAACATCGCTGTTCTGGATAAATTTTTCAAAAAAAATATCCGTTGGCACCAGCATTAATTGATCCAACAGCCATATTTTTGAAAATCTGGACGTTGGAGACCTCTTTCTCTATAAATTGGGACCTCCTCTCTTCACTTTTACACACACAAACACAATTCTCTTCAACATCTTTGCTTATTTGATCATCTCTACTCTTTTCTCTTGAGTTTTCTTTTCATGGGCAAGGACAAGAGCAGGGCTGCCACCTCTGGGAAATCAAAGTCCAAATCCCGGGCGCCTACGACATCCACCGAGGAACGCCTCTACTATGGTGACGGGTCATACCTTTGGTTTGATTCTCAGGAGGAATGCACCCGTTTCCTCACCTTCTTCTCTAAACGGGTTGTGGCTCCTCCACGGATCGTCCCGGAGCGCTACTGTTGAAACACGGGCATGTCACGTTTTCGTACTAAAGCCGTGTTTGTTTTTATGACAGGTTTTGATAATGCCAAACCATCGTGATCAAGTCAAACTTTGAATATCCAAGGCGAAGAAGGAAGACAAGAACAAGAGCTAAAAGAAGACCAAGAACGAAGACCTTAGTCTTAGTGTCGTTGAGTCGGTCTTCATTGTGATCAAGACCGACCCAATCTTTACACCTTGGCTCTTTAGGCTAAAAACCTTCATTGCACTTCTTAAATCATAAAAATGCTTTTCAAACATGTTTAAGTCATTAAAAAACACTTGGTGTTCGCCCAAACCAAAAACCAAGCCATCCGGCGTTCGGGTTTCAGAAACTGGCGTTCGGCTCTCGGTTATCGGCTATGGTTTTTGGCGTCCGAACCAACCAAGTGGTTTTCAACTTTTTGTGATTGGTTTTTACTCTTTGGCATGTTTAAACGGTTCTCCAACAAAAACACCTTGAAAACCATCTTTCGCTTTTGATCGTTTGACAAAAATCATTCAAAACGGCATAAAACTTGGCTAGCCGTGGTTTTCACTTAAATGACGTGGTTTTTAAAGTGTCTTACTCGATTTATTAGCCAAATACATCAAATAAGTGTTTTAAAAACTTGGTTTTTATTTTGGAGAACTTTGAATTTTTCGGTCGGGTTTCGCATCGGTTGGCTAGGCCGTGGTTAAGGCAAAAACCATGGGTTCTTGACTAACCACTCACCCAGCGATGGGAAGATCTTCCCATCGATGGGTAAGCGGCTCCTCAGCCAAACCAGTTTCCAGAACCATGCCAAACAGCGATGGGGAGTTCCACCCATCGCTGTTAGAGCCTCGGTGCAAAATTACCACAAGGCAGAACGACCTTGCCCAGCGATGGGAAGTCTATCCCATCGATGGGAACCCAGCGATGGTAAGGGTATACCATCGATGGGAAGGCATGACCGTTGGTGGTCATTAAAGGTTGATTCTTTCCTTGTTTGGAAGTCAACCTCCCACCCAGCGATGGGAAGCTTGTACCCATCGATGGGTAGGTGACCGTTGACTTCAAAACAGAAGAAAAATTGGCTTACCAGCGATGGTTGATTCTAAACATCGATGGGAAGCCAATATTCTGCAGATCCCAAATCTTTTCAATCCCATAAATCAAGCTAATCACTCCTTTAATGCATTGGTCCGTTGGAGCCTAATTTTGCACTATAAAAAGGGGTGTTTGGGTCTGCTTTTCTCACCAATTCACTTCAAAACATCTATACTTTCATTGCATTCAAATATCATCATTTTCCATAGCTTTCTAGAGCCACTTGTGTGAAGGTTGAGTTGTTCTTGAGCGTACTTAGTTTACTCATAATCTACTCTATAAGAGAGTCTCGTTCTTGAGTGTACTTGTGTTCTTAGACACGTTGAGAGATATTATCTCTCTCTCGGTTGATTCAAAGGAAGGTCTGTTTCCTTTGAAGGATTCGTTGAGGTTCGTGTGACTCGAACTCTCAAGTTGTAACGGTTTGTTAAGCACCCGTAAGCTTAACGAGTTAGTAGTGTAGCTCGAGAGAGTCTCTCGGGAGGCTGGATTAGCCACAAGTTGTGGTGAACCAGGGTAAAATTCGGTGTGCCTCTTACTCTTCTCTTTACTTCTCTTTTAAATTTTCAATTCCCGCGATTTCTCCGACAAACGCTATTCACCCCCCCCTCTAGCGTTGGTCTTTTATTCTAACAATTGGTATCGGAGCCTAACTCGCGTCCAAACTTAATCGTTTGAGAGTAAGCGATCATGGGTTCTTCTTCTAGAAATCTCTATGCAGGAATTGGAGAAGGTCAGTCTACGTCTAGGCCACCACTCTTTGATGGCACCAACTATTCCTATTGGAAGGAACGTATGAGAATCTACATCCGTTCCACCAACTTCCAATTATGGTTGGTCATCAAAAATGGAGAACAAATTCCAATGAAGAAAGTAGGAGAAACCACGGTTCCAAAGACCGAGGACGAATTTGATGCCGAGGACATCAAAAAGGTGGAGAACTACGCCAAGGCTATCAATATGTTGTACTGTGCCGTCAATCCTGATGATTATCGTAAGATTTCTTGCTCCACCACTGCCAAAGAAATGTGGGACAAGCTAGAGGTCACATATGAAGGTACGGACCAAGTTCGGGAAGCCAAAATTGACTTCCTAACGCAGGAGTACGAAATGTTCAGGATGAAGGAAGGAGAAAAGATCGATGACATGTTCGATCGGTTTTCAAAAATCATCAACGACCTTCACGCTCTCAAGAAGACGTACACCAACAGGGATCTCGTGAGGAAAATCCTGCGAAGCCTCACACCCGAATGGAGATCAAAGGCAGACGCAATCTATGAATCCATCGGAGTCTCAAATGTCACCATCGACGGGCTAAGAGGTAATCTCAAAACTTATGAATCCACTATCCTAACCCCGTCTTTGGATGAACAAAAGAAGAAGGGTATAGCGCTGAAAGCAACCAAGGAGTCCGTGGAAGATGACTCAAGCGACGATGACAACGAGTTCGGACTCGTCATCAAGAAGTTCCACAAATTCATGAAGAAAGAATTTGAAAGAAAAGGAAGAAAGCACGACGGGCCCCCAAAGTGCTATGGTTGTGGTGAGATAGGCCACATCAAGCCGAGGTGTCCAAAAAGCAAAGGCGGCAAGGACAAACCTGGCTTCAAAAAGCAACGCGCCTACATCTCTTGGGGAGGCGACTCCGGGGATGAGTCAACGGATCAGGAAGAGGAGGAAGCCGCCAACCTCTGCCTCATGGTGCACGAAGATCAAACCGACAACATTCAAGAGGTATGTACCATTTCTTCCGACTCTTATACTTGTGAAGAAATGCAAGAAGCACTTCATGAGCTTTATAATGAATTTGTTAGCGCTTCTAAAACCAACAAATCTTTAAAGAAACGCCTTTCAACTCTTGTAAATGATTTTTCCAAATTGGAAAAAGATAATGAAAGGTTGAAACAAGAAAATAAATTTTATGGTAAGAGAAGTGATGACAAACCAGAAAGTTCTTCTAGTGAATGTGAATCCTGCAAAACTTTAAAAGAAAAAGTTGCAAAACTTGAGAGTACGGTTAAGAAGTTTAATACACCACACAAAGATCTTAATTTACTTCTAGACACTATGCATTTTTCTAAGGAAGGAATAGGTTTTGATAAAAATGAATCTAAGGATAAAAACGTTGAGCAAACTCCTAGAAAACCTCCTAAGGCTCAACATAAGAAAGTTAAAAATCAGGATAATAGAAAACCTAGTCAACCTAGGGACACTAGACAACCTAGGAAAAGTTATCAAAATGATTCTATGCATAAAAATAATTTTTCAAATAGACAAAATAACTCTAGAACACCTAGAAGGAAAAATTTTCAAAAACCAAGGTTTTCTCAAAACAGGATGAATATGGTAAGGCCCCCTAGCAACTACTATCAACCTAGGAGGATGCATAACCCAAACGTAGTTTGTCACTATTGCAATAGGGTAGGACATATAGCTCCCGTTTGCTTTACTAGGCATAGGCATTGGGCACAAAATGAATCACACTACCACTTTGCACCTAACACTCAAGGACCCAAAAAGACTTGGGTACCTAAATCTTATTAAATCATCTTTGTAGGTATGCTTGAAGGCATCAAGTGTACTTTGGTACCTTGATAGCGGATGTTCCAAGCACATGACCGGAGATGCATCCAAGTTCCTACAGATCAAACCCGCTAAAGGAGGAAACGTAGTTTTTGGAGACAACAGCAAAGGAAAAATAATTTGGGTCGGCTCAGTAGGTAAGTCCGAAGACTCGTCCATAGATAATGTCTTGCTTGTTAAAGGTCTTAAACACAATCTCTTGAGCATAAGTCAATTATGTGACAAGGGAAACCGTGTGACCTTCGATTCAAAATCATGCACTGTAGAACGCCTTAGTGACAATAAGGTCATTCTACGTGGTGATAGAATCGATAACATTTATATGGTTAACTTAGACAAATCTCCTTCCGGCTTTGCTAAGTGCCTCATGAGTAAAGAGGAAGACACTTGGCTATGGCACCGAAGGGTAGCTCATATGAACATGAACCTTTCGAACAAATTGGTTTCACAAGACTTAGTAATTGGCATCCCAAAACTTAAGTTTGAAAAAGACACCATATGTGATGCATGTCAAAAGGGGAAGCAAGTTCGGGCTTCGTTTAAGTCTAAAAACGTTGTTTCAACGTCTAGACCGCTTCAACTTTTGCACATGGATCTCTTTGGTCCCTCTAGAACGAAAAGTTTTGGTGGCAATTACTTTGCATTTGTGATTGTCGATGACTACTCTAGGTTTACATGGACCTTGTTTCTAACTCATAAAAGTGAGGCATTTCATGTTTTCAAAAATTTCTTAAAGAAAGTTCAAAATGAAAAAGAGACAACCATAGTAGCCATAAGAAGTGACCATGGGGGAGAGTTCGAACGAAATCTGTTTTCAGATTTGTGTGACGAACTTGGCATTGATCATAACTTCTCAGCCCCACGTACACCACAACAAAATGGAGTGGTGGAACGTAAAAATAGATGTCTCGAAGAAATGGCTAGAACTATGATCAATGAGGCAAAAATCCCTAAGTATTTTTGGGCGGATGCCGTGAGTACCGCGAGCTACGTGTTAAACCGAGCCTGCCAAAATTCAAAACAAAAACCGTTGGGCAATGGATTAAATGCCCAACAGTCATATTTTTTGAATTCTTCTCGGTTTTTTCCACTCCTTCCCTATATATATTCACCATATTTGGTCATTCATCCTCACAATTCTCCTCCATATTTCATAGTTCATCTTTTATTCTTCACAATTCTTCAAATTCTTGCTTCAATCATGGCCGGAGGAAAGAAGACAAAAGCTTCGAAGAAGAAGGCCGCCGCCGAGGCTACGAGCTCTGCGCCTCAACCCTTTCCATACCTGGACGGATCCTTCTTGGAGTTCGGGTCAGAGGAGGAACTCAACCGGTTCCTCACGCACTTTGCCAAGCGTCCCATTTCTCCGCCTAGGGTGCTGCCCGAGTTGTACCCTCAACAAAAGGGGTACCACGACCTCGACAACCAGCTTCAAGCATCGGGTCTGTGGTCGTTCGTCTCCAGGAGCCGCTCGAGCTTCAATCCTGCCTTTGTGCGAGCCTTCTACTCCAATCTCCGCCGGGACGGGGACACCATTCGCAGTAGCATCAATCTCTACGACATAGAGATTGATCTGGCTACCTTCGCTCGGGTCGCAGGGCTGCCCACCCGCGGTGACGACATAACAACATATGGCGGCGATGATTGGATCCTCAACAACGAGGCGGTGGTCATCCGAAAGCTTGGGATCACCAACCTCATCCGTCACAGCGGCGCACCAACAATCCACTCAGCCCCGCTGGAGAAGCGTCTTCTTCTCTACATCCTCACCCGGATTCTTCGCCCTCGGGACGGTAGCCACACATGTCTCTTCAACGAGGATCTCAAGGCGGTTCATGCTATCACCCACGGCGCCTCGATCAATTGGGCAAAATACGTCATGATTCACATGGCGGATTGCGCCTCCATTGCCACTGAGCGGAGCTTGCCATACGCCTTCCTCGTCATGGACCTCATCATCTCCGCCGACATCTCCATCGCCGGCCCGGATACGAAGATGACAAAGATTTGGATCATCCAAGACAGCACATTCCGGAAGAAGTCCGGTGACGGAACCGGCGCTGGACCGAGTCGTGCCCGTGCCCCTGCCCCTGCCTCCGCTCCCGCCAAGGCGTCCTTACAGTCCATAGCCGATACTCTGAATCGGCTAACCCTCACAGTGGATGGCATGGGGCAGTCAATCGAGCGGATGGACTGGACGCTGCAACGCCAACACCATGACATGACGGCGTTCTTCCGCAGCATCAACTACGTCCCGCCGCCCTTTGACAGCACCTTCCTCGGCCAAAACTATGAAGGCGAGGACGAGGAGGATAACTCCTATGCTCCATCCTCCTCCCCCGACGAGGCCGACTTTGAGGACGCGGTCGACGGGGATCCCATGGACGTTGAGGACGACGAAGAAGACGATGACGCCGAGGACGAGGACGCCGCTGCCTAAATTCTTCTTTCTTTTCCTTCCTTCCTATGATTGTTTTTTTATTATTATTTCCATTCCGTTGTATTCCGCATTTTCTCCTTTTTTCATGAATAAAAGTTTACTTTTATACTCCAAAGTTCACTTTTAATTCTTTTTGTTAATGTCAAAAGGGGGAAGATATCAAGGTTATGCATAAATTGAGGGGGAATTATTTTAAATAAAATGGCATCTATTAAGGGGGAACACTTTTTTTAAAATCTCAAAGACTTCCTCATATGCATAACCTCATCTCGTTTGCCATTATCAAAAAGGGGGAAATTGTTGAAACACGGGCATGTCACGTTTTCGTACTAAAGCCGTGTTTGTTTTTATGACAGGTTTTGATAATGCCAAACCGCCGTGATCAAGTCAAACTTTGAATATACAAGGCGAAGAAGGAAGAAAAGAACAAGAGCTAAAAGAAGACCAAGAACGAAGACCTTAGTCTTAGTGTCGTTGAGCCGGTCTTCATTGTGATCAAGACCGACCCAATCTTTACACCTTGGCTCTTTAGGCTAAAAACCTTCATTGCACTTCTTAAATCATAAAAATGCTTTTCAAACATGTTTAAGTCATTAAAAAACACTTGGTGTTCGCCCAAACCAAAAACCAAGCCATCCGGCGTTCGGGTTTCAGAAACTGGCGTTCGGCTCTCGGTTATCGGCTATGGTTTTTGGCGTCCGAACCAACCAAGTGGTTTTCAACTTTTTGTGATTGGTTTTTACTCTTTGGCATGTTTAAATGGTTCTCCAACAAAAACACCTTGAAAACCATCTTTCGCTTTTGATCGTTTGACAAAAATCATTCAAAACGGCATAAAACTTGGCTAGCCGTGGTTTTCACTTAAATGACGTGGTTTTTAAAGTGTCTTACTCGATTTATTAGCAAAATACATAAAATAAGTGTTTTAAAAACTTGGTTTTTATTTTGGAGAACTTCGAATTTTTCGGTCGGGTTTCGCATCGGTTGGCTAGGCCGTGGTTAAGGCAAAAACCATGGGTTCTTGACTAACCACTCACCCAGCGATGGGAAGATCTTCCCATCGATGGGTAAGCGGCTCCTCAGCCAAACCAGTTTCCAGAACCATGCCAAACAGCGATGGGGAGTTCCACCCATCGCTGTTAGAGCCTCGGTGCAAAATTACCACAAGGCAGAACGACCTTGCCCAGCGATGGGAAGTCTATCCCATCGATGGGAACCCAGCGATGGTAAGGGTATACCATCGATGGGAAGGCATGACCGTTGGTGGTCATTAAAGGTTGATTCTTTCCTTGTTTGGAAGTCAACCTCCCACCCAGCGATGGGAAGCTTGTACCCATCGATGGGTAGGTGACCGTTGACTTCAAAACAGAAGAAAAATTGGCTTACCAGCGATGGTTGATTCTAAACATCGATGGGAAGCCAATATTCTGCAGATCCCAAATCTTTTCAATCCCATAAATCAAGCTAATCACTCCTTTAATGCATTGGTCCGTTGGAGCCTAATTTTGCACTATAAAAAGGGGTGTTTGGGTCTGCTTTTCTCACCAATTCACTTCACAACATCTATACTTTCATTGCATTCAAATATCATCATTTTCCATAGCTTTCTAGAGCCACTTGTGTGAAGGTTGAGTTGTTCTTGAGCGTACTTAGTTTACTCATAATCTACTCTATAAGAGAGTCTCGTTCTTGAGTGTACTTGTGTTCTTAGACACGTTGAGAGATATTATCTCTCTCTCGGTTGATTCAAAGGAAGGTCTGTTTCCTTTGAAGGATTCGTTGAGGTTCGTGTGACTCGAACTCTCAAGTTGTAACGGTTTGTTAAGCACCCGTAAGCTTAACGAGTTAGTAGTGTAGCTCGAGAGAGTCTCTCGGGAGGCTGGATTAGCCACAAGTTGTGGTGAACCAGGGTAAAATTCGGTGTGCCTCTTACTCTTCTCTTTACTTCTCTTTTAAATTTTCAATTCCCGCGATTTCTCCGACAAACGCTATTCACCCCCCCCCCTCTAGCGTTGGTCTTTTATTCTAACAGCTACCCGGAGCTGCAGGGCTACGACGACCTCGACGCGCAGCTTCATCAGGCCGGCCTTTGGCCTTTCGTCTCCCAGGCTCAGAAGGAGATCAACCCGGCGCTGATTCGGGTCTTCTACTCCAACCTTCGGCGTGAGGGTGACGTGCTCTACTCTCTTGTCAAGAGCACGCCGATAGAGCTTTCAATTGAGCAGCTTGGGCGCATCGCCGGCCTCCCCTACCAAGGCGACGACGTCTCCCACTATGGCGGAGAGGACTGGGTGCTCAACAATGAGGGCCTTATCCTCAACGAGCTTGGCATCACCGAGCTCATCCGCCATGCCTCGGGCCGCCCCACCATCCACACTGCTAACCCCGAAGGCCGTCTTCTTCTTTACATCGTGTCCCGAATCATCAAGCCCCGGAAGCATGGCCACACAATCATGTCCGGTGAGGACCTCAAACTCATCCATGCGATCATGCACTCGGCCCCAATCAATTGGGAAAAGTTTGTCATGATCAACATGACGATTGCCGCGTCCACCGACCACGATCACCTCCTCCCGTACCCGTTCGTGGTGATGGACATCCTTGAACGGTTCAAGGTGACCACCACCGTTGGCCCACTCACAAAGGCCACGAAGATTTGGGCGATCAGCACCCAAACCATCAAGAAGCAGTCGGACAACGCCGGACCTGCCACTGCCGTGCCACGGCCCCGTTCTGCTGCTGGCCCAGCCGAACCCCAGGCCCGGGCCAACCTTGCCTCCATTGTTGACTCCCTCAACCAGCTGCACTTCAAAGTTGATGGGATGGATGGCTACCTTGAAAGACATGACGAGGCGGTCCAACGCCAAGGGTACGCCATGAACGCGTACTTCCAACGCGTTAACTACGTCCCCCCACCGTACCATGGCACGTTCTTTGGGCAGGTGTACGGTGACGAGGACGAAGACGATGCCTCCTACGACCCGTCAAGCTCCACGGACGAGGACGAGTTCGACGACGCCGTTGACGGTGATGAGATGGACGTCGACGACGACGAGGAGGAAACCGAAGACGAAGACTAGGACGCCCCTAGCATTTCAATCTCTTTTATTTTAATTATCCTGTTTTTTTAATGCCTCCGTTGTACTCCGCTATTTCCCTTTTTCAATAAATAAAAGTTATCCTCTATCTTTTTGTTAATGTCAAAAGGGGGAAGAAAAGGGTTATGCATACACTAAGGGGGAACGTCCCTAAAAACGGGATCGTTTGATTTTAATATGACAATTTTTTAAGCACAAATTAAGGGGGAACTTTTTCACTCTTTTCAAATTCAAATATACCTTATTATGCATATTCTCGTCTTGTTTGCCATTATCAAAAAGGGGGAAATTGTTGGAACACGGGTTTACGCCTATGTCGTACTAAGCCGTGTTCGTTCTATGACAGGTTTTGATAATGCCAAACCGCCGTGACAATAACAAGGTTAAACTGAGCAAAACCAAGGCGAAGGAACATGGCATGATGAACTGAGAACCAAGAACCAAGAATCAAGAACGAAGACTTAGAATTATATTGAGTCGGTTTTAATGTGATCAAGACCGGTACAAAACTTCAAAACATGGCTCTCTAGGCTCATTTCATCAAAATATTTTTTGCATATTCAAAATGATTTTCTTAAGTCTTAAACCTGCCCGAAAACACTTGGAGTTCGCCCAAACCAAAAACCAAGCCATCCGGCATTCGGTCTTCGGAAACCGGCGTTCGGCTTTCGGTTATCGGCGTTGGTTTTTGGCGTTCGAACCGACCAAGTGGTTTTCAACCTTTAATGATTAGTTTTTACTTCTGGGCATATTTAAATAGTTCTCCAACAAAAACGCCTCAAAAACCACTTTCCGTTTTTGGTCGTTTAGTGAAAACCATGCGAAACGACACGAACTTGGTTAGTCGTGGTTTTCAACTAAATGATGTGGTTTTTAAAATGTTTTACTTGATTTCTTAGCAAAATGCAATAAACAAATGTTTTCAATGCTTGGTTTTTACTTTGGAGGACTTGTGTTTTTGACATCGGCTAAGGGCGTGACTAAACCAACCATGGGTCTGGCTAAACCAGCCCAACAGTGATGTTGAGGTAACCAACAGCGCTGTCTGGCTTGGGTAGCTAAAAACATGGTTTGGCGTTAAGTCCTCCAACAGCGATGTTGGACATTAGACATCGCTGTTGAGCCAAGGTTGGATTTCCAGAAACTTCTGGAACAGTGATGTAGGCTTCCCTACATCGCTGTCCAACCTAAGCCAAAGATATTGTGCATTGGCAGAAAGGTCTTGGACAGCGATGTTGACCCAGAAACAGCGCTGTCAGGCCAAACTTCCATCTTCAAAGGCAGACCTAAATAGCGATGTTCTAGTATGGAACATCGATGTAGAGACCTGACCGTTGGAAGGAATTTAAGGCTAAAACTTTCCTTGTTTGGAAGTCAACAGCCAAAACAGCGATGTAGGGATTTTAGACATCGCTGTTGGCATGACAGTTGCTTCCCATTTTTCAAAACGCAAGCCTAGAACAGCGATGTCCAAGCCTAGGACAGCGCTGTCTGGGTGAATTTCAACAGATCCAAATTTCATCAAATCCCACAAATTGTGCCAATCACCCCTTAAATACTTTGGTCCATTGGAGCCTATTTTTCTACTATAAAATGGGGTGTTTGGGTATGTTTTACATATCACATTACTTCACTACTCCTACTCTTTCATTGCAAATCATTATTCAATTATTCATAGCTTTTGAGAGCCAATTTTTTTGTGAAGCTTGTGTTGTGTTCTTGAGCGTTCTTAGTTTACTCATTATCCACTCTAAAAGAGAGTATTGTTCTTGAGTGTTTTTAGTGTTCTTAAACACTTGACAAGAGAAGGTATTTCTCTTGTTGTTCGAAGGAAGGGCTGTTTCCTTCGAAGGTTCGTTGAGATTCGTGTGACTCGAATTCTCAAGTTGTACGGGTTTGTTAAGCACCGTTAAGCTTAACGAGGTAGTAGTGTAGCTCGAGAGAGTCTCTCGGGAGGCTGGATTAGCCACAAGTTGTGGTGAACCAGGGTAAACTCGGTGTGCCTCTTACTCTTCTCTTTACTTCTCGTTTATTCATTTTTTTATTCCTGCGATTTTTGATCAAACTCTATTCACCCCCCCCCCCCTCTAGCGTTAGTCTCTTATTCTAACAGGTCATTCTGTTTTCATGTAAATTCTATTAGATAACAGCAAATATAAAAATATAACCAAAGTCCTAAAGTATTTTCAATGATACCCCCCTCCCCCTCCTTCTCCTGCCTTTGCTTTCTACCCCGGGTTTTAGTGTTGTCCTCAAAAACATGAGGGTCTGTCGGGATTGCCATTCTTTGATAAAAGTATTTCATTAGTATCAGCCAAAGAGAGATTTAAAGAGATTCCATGTGTTTAAAAGATTGTGTTTGCTCGTGCCAGCATTACAACGCCAGATTCTCTTGACATTGAATGGTTTGGGTGTGTCATTTCTTAATAAAAGTTATTTGTTGGAAGAAGTGATTCTGTCATTGATAAAAGTTTACTCACGTGTTTAAAGGTTACTTGTTTACTCCCCTTTTAAAAAAAGTTTCATCTATTACTGTGCCCCAATTTTATCCAAAAAAGTAATGTGATTACTTCAATCACCAACCATATTACAAGATTCTGTCTAAAAAGTATTGATAGTGCACTTACAACCCATATTACTAATAATAGGAAAAGTACTGATACTGCACTTAAAACCCATAGTGCAACTACTACAACAGCATACTTAAACATAAAAGTTTTTTAAACTTGGTTACATTTCCCATGCCAATGCTCAGCCCTCTTGGTCAGCCCTCCTGTTTGCATATAACAGCACTTCTGTTGCAATTTCTTTCCTGAAACTCTCAATGCCTGCAACATCCACTTCATCCACTTCCATCCCCATGATTAGATGCTCAGCCATCTTTACAACGAATATGCCACAACTCACCCTACATATTATTACGTACATTGGACATTATGGTGCTTTAAGTATATTACATGTTATTAGGTACCTAGAAAGGACATTTATAATATCTACGAACTTACGTGTCCTGTTGTTGTGGGCAATCATTTACGTTCACAATGCCTAGCACATCATCTCCCATCTCAGGCATTCTCCGCTTCTTGTACACTTCCAGTTTGTCCATCACCTTTAGCAGTAAGATCTATAGACATGGAAGGTATGGTTTTGTGTGGCGACTCGTCTTCCCCTTGTTGTTAGAATCATACAGCCTGATGCATTTCTTTGATATGTCAAGCACAGCCAGTATCCACTGGTTTCCAGTGTTGATTGGCATGTAAACGTAATCGCATTCTGCCCAGCGTCCTCCCAATTCTGGCACAGCCCCTACGATTGGTTTCAGTATTGAAGTGTTCAATGTTGCTTCAGCAATGGTTTTCCTTTTTCCCAAGTAGTTGTCATATTCTTTCTTCAATAGACTGGCAAATAGGTTGTCTGTTACTGCAAATGGTTGGGTCAATCCATATTTTTGTGCTTTCATGACCAGGTGTTTCAAGGCTACAGTTACATGCTGTAGTAGATAAAGTATTGTAAGTCATTAGTATATTTAAAAATCCATAACCATATTTTTATAATCGTTTAATAAAATGTGTATGTTCATACTTACCACATCATCCATCCATTCATGAGGGTAGAAAAATCCATAGTACCATGTTTTTGTCATTGTTTCGTCATGCCCCCACAGTGGCCGAAATTCTTCTGGGTTTAAAGCATTTTCCCGGCTTGTGTACTTTGTGTCATTTGCTTTTTTTATTCTTGCTTAGGAGACCTTGTGCTAAAAACAACTCCACATTCTCAGTAGTTAATGCTAATTTCAGCCCTTCGGGATGACTTTCTGCCATGCCTGCTTCGGCCTCCACATTGTTGGGTTGCGAATTGTCATCACCACCATCTGTGGCTTTCTGTTTAGATGTCTGTGGTCCTTGTCTGCTCTTTGCCTTTCTTGTCTTTAATTTTTTTTCAAAATGAGTAAACTTATCTGGGCATTTCACAACCCTCTTGTGTCTTGTATTGTCTTCTGGTTGGTCAATGGCAATATCCTTAGGGTGTTGTTCTTCAGCATCAGGGCCTTCGGCTTGTTCATCCTGAATGTCCTCAAGTTGACCAACATTGAGCTGTGGTTTAGCATCTATACCATCACTGGGATCATCATTGAGGACTTGTTGTGGTTCAGTGGGAATATCATTGAGGATTTGTGGTTGTTTAGTGGGAATATCAGTGAGGACTTGGCGTGGTTCAATGGAAACAACATTGGGCATTTGTGGTGGTTCATTGGGAATATCATTGACGATTTGTGGTGGTTCAGTGGGAATATCAGTGAGGACTTGTGGTTGTTCAGTGGGAACATCATTTAGGAGATGTGGTTGTTCAGTGGGAAACAAATAACTGATGATACCCTCTACGACCTTTGGTTGTTCAGAGTAAGGACTAATGTCCCAAATGGCTGGATCCAAATCCTCTGCTGCCTGTACAAATCAAATGTAATGCAACAATTAGTCATTAGAAATAAACAAAAGGACACTCTACCAACTGAAAAATGTTCCATATTAACTAGACTAAATATACCCGAGCAGCTTGTGATGCTGTTTCCACATTGTCAATGACACTCTCCATTTTCTGGCCTTCCTCCAAACCATCTTCCATCGCCTATAGCATGATTTATCTCTTAGTATGTAATTTCAACTCCAATTGCAACCATTTTATTAAACATAATCATGTAGCTTTGCATTATATGTTTTAGTACGTACCTGCTGGTCAATGACTTTATTGTCAATGCCTTTCTGGTCATTGATTTTATGTAATGTTCCCAAATCAGCTTCAACCACGTGCATAGTTTCCTGTGTCATCAAGATGAACAATTAAATATGGTCATTGTCGGGATGTTAATTGCTAAAAATTTATGTGTCAAACCTGGCAATTGTGATCAGTGTTTGCCTCAGTCAACAGCCCATTCATCCAATCAATGTCCATGTCTTCTCCCTTCTCCTTTACACAGTCTCCAGTCTTATCTTGTTCCAAATTTTGACCTTCCTTTTTATGAGCAGTCTGTGGTGTACAATGTAGATCAATGCCTAAATCAAAACTTGGAAACTGAGTGTCTTTCTTGCTGGATTCCTTACTCTGTGTTTTCCCCAAAATGCCAGCATTTTTCAGGCATTCCTCAACCAATCCCCATTGTTTCTGGTTTTCCTTTCTGAACTCTTGTATCTCACTTAACACTTTTCTATTCTTCTCTTCCATGTTAGCTGCTATACTCTTCACCATTTTCTCCAAAGATTTTATTTTGTTCAATGTTTCATTCTTCCATTTTTCATCTCTGGCACCATTCTTCTCCAAAATGATTTGAGGACTGTGTGTTTTTATGTCTTTTTAGGATTCATTTTTGTCTTCTCGGGGCTTAAGTCTTTTTGGATGCATTGCTCGGGGCTTTTCCTCTTTCTGGCGTTTGCTGTAGCATGTAAAGCATCCCCATGTTCACTCACAACAGCTGTTTCTGGCATGGTCATGTTTAGTATCCGAAGAGATAGGCGGTTCCTGGCTTTTTTTAGAATGACTTTTTCTTCATCAGATTTGACCATCTCTGTCCACTCAAACTGCAAATCAAAACAATGGCATATTATGATTCAATGTAAATTTAATTTTGATAAAAAAAATACAATATTATATACAAAACAGTACCCCACACATCTCTTTTGTTTTTTTAAGTTTTACCTTTTCATTTTTGAATATTTTCTTCTCCAACAACTCTTTGGTGGTCCTCCCGTCCGCTGACCATCTCAATGCCCTTGGCCATGATGTCTTCTTTCCTTCGTCCAGTATACATTCCTTCTCTTGCATCAGTGCTGGAAATGTTTCATACGCCCATATCTGTAAAGCGAAATGGAATCCAGGGAAATTGAACCTTGGTTTCTTGCTTGTATTCATAATACAACAGCATTTCCGAACATTCTCTACCAGATCTTTCCACATATCTTCTCCCCATGGATACCTATTAAACTTGGATAAATCATCAACCAAGTGGAAATACAGTCCAGGGAGTTTAATACTTGGCTGGTTACCAATTATACAGGTCCCTAACATGTATAGGAGCCCCAACTTCACTGCATCTAAAGCTTCTCTATTTTTATTTCTCTTGACTCTCTCAAATTCAATCTTCACATCTTCTCTTGTCACATTCATTTGACCATTGAAGTATCTTTTACTTATGTCACTTGGTTCTGTATAATTCTCCATTTTTTCACTGCTGCTCCCAAACCTAAAACAACTCACCTCCTGGAAGTCTTTCTTTGTGAATTTAATCAGTCTGCCACAAATGGAAAATGAAATTTCTTCAGAGGCGTGCACTCTGTCCATTGGCTCCACATGGTTGAGTGTGAGAAGAATCAGTAGTTGGCCATTAACACATTTCAATTCTCCAATGTCTAACCAATATCCAAAGGCGGTCTTTCGAAATTCACTTAGTTCGTCTTTTAAAAGCACTTCTTTCAACTTCTTAACCTCATTACCAACATTGCAGTATGAATTTGTTTTAGCTTCAGTTTTTGTATCAGTAGGTTCGGCTTACATAGGCGTTTATAGACCTATCACATTAAACAAAATTCTGTTCACTTCGTTTCCAAAACACAAAAATAATTGCATTAGAAAGTATTTTACGTTTTCATACAAATGCCTTAGAGGACATTAATACACCAATTTCAATGCACAGTAACATCCGCTTGACTTTATGCTTCTCATAAGCAATCAAAATTTTATGGCCCAAACAAAAATGTCATTATATTCATTTTAAGACTTAACAGGACATTCATTCACTAACCAAAGACATTGTCTCATCTTCCACAAATATCATTATATTCATTCAAATGCCTAACAGGCATTAATACGCCAACGGAACACATAGTCTCATATTTTGTAATAATCCAGGTAGACATTATCAGACATTATTCTTATTAATAGACATTAGTAGACAGTAATACGCTAACAGAACACATATTCTCATAATTTGTAATAATTCAGGTAGACATTATTAGACATTATTCTTATTAATAGACGAGTAGACAGCAATACGCCAACGAAACATAGTCTCATAATTTGTAATAATCCAGGTAGACATTATCAGACCTTTCTTATTACACAAAACCACAATTGAATTGTGTTCAAAGCACAAATTCATCTGCTGGATTTATGATTCTCTTAAGCCTTCAAAACTTATATCTCAATGAAAAAACTGTAATAATTAGACATTAATAAAACCGAGTAGACAGTAATTACACCAAGTAGACATTAATAGACGACATTGTAGACATGCTCAATCGAAAACTCATAACTATTGAATTCAATCAACAATAACAGAATGCATGCCTTCAATCAATTTCATAAACTTCAATTTCATAAAGTTCAATTCATGTTCATCAATTTGAAATTGTAAAATTCAGAGCTTACGAGTCCGTTAGGCATTGTCAGAAACATATCATCGGATTCCCTCGTCACAAAATCGTTGTCTTCGCTTTCACCTTTCTTAGACGCCATTGTTACCTTCATGGAAGCCATTGGTATCGCTTTCCTAGATTCGCTCTCTCTCTCTCTCTCTCTATTTTCGCTCCTTTAGATTTGCATCGAGAGAAGGTGAGCCTGGATTGTTTAATGCCCTGATCGATTATCTTCTCGTTTCCCTAGATTTCTTCTCGCTCATAAATGTCTCTCGATTTTCGGAAATTGCGGCTTGCGCGTTTCTCCAAATCCAGCGGCCAGGGTTATTTTAGTCATTCTAGTCATTAAAAAAACATTTCCGGTAGTACTGGTCCTACTTTTGGAAATTAGAAAAGTTTTAGTACCATATTTGGAATTTTCCCTTTATAAATATGCAATCCCTACTTTTAGATTTATCAAGAATATATACTCCGTATATAATATCAATTTCCAAAACTCTAATTTTCCTCTCTCTTATCTACAAATCTTCTACCTACTCTCTCTTCCCCATCTACCTCTTTCTTCTCATTTTTATCAAATTCTTCTTCTTCAATTCCTCAATTACTTTTGAATCTTTGAGAACGCTCAAAGTTCTTATGTGCGTGTGTGGAATAAACACCAGATGACGTAATGCTCACCACTGCAAAACTACAAAGCTTACCAATTGTCAATGCAAAGCTCACCAAGAATTCAAGCAAAGCTCGACACTTTGAACAAGAAAACTCACCCTTTTTTAACTATAAAAATAAAAAATTTAATTAAAAATAAAATAGCAACATCGGTAAACCACCGGTCGGCGGCGGCGACCGACAGCAGACGGCGATAAGCGGAGGTTAGCAGAGTCAGTCAGCGGTCAAAGTCCAATCAATATGGGTCAAAGTCCACTCCTTTAAATTTTTTTTATGAAAAAAACAAAGTGATGAAAAAAATATGTCAGCTTTGCCATACAGCTTGGGGAGCTTTGCATTGACAGTTTGTGAGCTTTGTAGTGTGTAGTGGTGAGTTTTACGTCATTTGATCGTTGAACCATAACATGTCATCTGATCTGGTGAGAATAAGATCTTATCAAAGAAATAAGAAAGCTTCTGTTAGAGTTAGAAGAAGGAAGCGGGATTGAAGAAGGAAGCGGGATTGAAGAAGGAAATCAAATCCCGCTTCTTTCTTCTATCTCTAACAGCTTCACCACAGTTGGATCTGCTTCTCTAATCATTGACACGCAAGGGCCTTCTAGGAAATGTGTGATAGACCAAACCCCCCCGGGTGTGTATTTTTTGGGGGGTTGGGGGGGTTTATCTATATAAACCCTCCCATTTTTAAAAAAAATACCACACTCTCATTTCTCAAATCTCAATCCCTTCATCTAATCATCTCAATTAATTTCTATTATCTCTCTTCAATCTTTAATTCTTTATACATTTTATATTCATATAATAATATAAAATTATAAATATATATTAATATATTATAAAATATATAAATATATACTCATATAATATTAAATTTTTAGTACTACATTCATATATTACTAATATATTATATTGTTATAAATTAATATTATAATTTAAAAATTCAATATATAATTAATTTTTTAATATTTAATATAGTCCTTTTTTTTCAAAATAAAAATATATTTAAATGTCGAAAGAGTCGAGTAGAAGGTCAGTGGGTAGATTTCTGCATCAAAGGTGTGCTTGTTATGTTTTAAATTTATGTGTTCAACAGGAATTAGAAGCTATGGGGGGGAGGTTTGACGAATATTAAAAATGGAATTAAAAATATTTGGGGTAGTCGTATTCATACGAAAGCTTGGAAGTCATACTGTAAATCTAGGGATAGAAGACTAATAATATTTGCTAAAGATATTACCGTTAGATGGAATAGTACATACAAGCTCATATCACAGATTCTAAGCTACAAAGAGGAACTTGCTGCATTTCTTTGGAATGAACTTCATTTTATGATTTCATTGAATGAATTTGTTATTGTTGAAAAATTAAATGCCGTATTAGAAGTTTTAATAACGCAACTCTTACTTTCTCGCATGTTTACCAACCAACAACAAATAGATTTTTTTAAAGAGTGTGTTACAATTGAAACATGTTTTAGTGAAATTTTAGTTCATCCAGACTCGTACCCCTATGTCTCTTCTATGAGGAATAAATGGTGTGCTTATTATTTGTACATTCCTGATATTTATAAAATTGGTATTATTTGTGATCCTCGCTTTAAGATTGAAAATTTTAAAATTTTGATTGAGTATTACTAAACTTGTTTTTTAGATGAAAATAATTATTACTACAACCATTTAATAGAATGGACAAAAGAAAGAGATAATGCTATTGATCTTTTTGAGGCTTTATTTAAAGAATTTTAAAGAATATATGGTAATGCACTGGAAGAAACAACACCTCCTCCGCCCCAAAGCAAAAAAAGATTTTAAAGGAATAGTCGGTGGGCTTTTGCAAAAAAAAGGTAAGCGTGGTCAGCCTTCGACGAGTTCAGGTGGTACAACTGTAAGCTCGCACAACGAACTTCTTATGTACCAAGGGGTGCCATGCAATTACGACGACGTGGACTTTGACGTCCTTGCATGGTGGAAGCAGAACGAACACATGTTCCCATGTCTCAGAATGCTAGTCAGGAAAGTTTTATCCATCCCGGTATCAACCGTAGCTGTGGAACAAGAATTCAATTCTAGCAGCAACATTCTAATCGACTACTGAAGTTGTCTTAGCGCTGAATCTCTTGAAACACTTGTTTGAAACTGACATTGGCTCTTGGCATGACGTCGAGCTCAAGAGTCGGGGTATGAATTCAATTCTGAACATTACATGAAAGCAACCAAAGATGGAAGCCCTAGTTCTGAGGAATAAGTTATAAACTTTTTTTGTGTTAATGGAATTAGTTTTTTTAGGTGACCGATATATAAGCTTCTTCGAGGTTTTCTTTACGGTTCTTTACCTCGTCGCTTTTTTTGAACCGTCAGGATATTAAATGTAGTTGTTCGCGTATTAGTATTACTCATTTTTGAATATTTAAATAACAACTACATTTTTAGATCTTTTATTTCATTATTTGATTTATTTCTTTAATAATTACACATTTATAGTTTTACACTTTTAAAATTTAAAAAAAGGGGGGGGGGGGGGTTTTCCGAAACCCACCGGTACGGTACCGGAACTGGTACCATCGGTCCGGTGATGGTAATGGTACCTAGGGGTGGCGGTACCGGAACTGGAAGCGTCCCGGAACTGTATCGTGTCCACCCCTATTCACAATGCAATCCAAGATTTTAAACATCCCATAATTTCTTTTTGTAGATTAGTTTCTATTTACGCATTCTAAATATCATCCGCAAACCCTAGATTTAAATACTTTGTAAGTTCTCCTAAAAAATACCCTGTATGTTCTTTTATAAATAAGGTACAAAAAACGTAAAACTTAAGTGATAACAATAAGATCATCATCGAAATTTCTAAAAGCATGTAATTAAAAAACAAATTTTTTTGAGACCTTATCATCATTGGCGCACAACATGTTGCAATTGTAACACACTCTTTAAAAAATATAATTGTTGTTGGTTGGTAAACATGCGAGAAAGTAAGAGTTGCGTTATTAAAAACTTTTAATACGGCATTTAATTTTTCAACAATAACAAATTCATTCAATGAAATCATAAAATGAAGTTCATTCCGAAGAAATGCAGCAATTTTCTCTTTGTAGCTTAGAATCTGTGATGTCAGCTTGTATGTATTATTCCATCTAACGGTAATATCTTTAGCAAATATTATTAGTCTTTTATCCCTAGATTTACAATATGACTTCCAAGCTTTCGTATGAATACGACTACCCCAAATATTTTTAATTCCATTTTTAATATTCATCAAACCTCCCCCCCCCCCCCATATAGCTTCTAATTCATGTTGAACACATAAATTTAAAACATAACAAGCACACCTTTGATGCAGAAATCTACCCATACTCGTAGTAGGGGGCAAATTTCTTTAAGTGTAGGATTAGCAGCAGTATTATTAGTAGCATTATCAAAACCAAATGCAAAAACTTTATTAACTAAATTATATTCTTGCAGAATACGCTCAAGCAATAGAAAAATATTTTCAGTAGTGTGAGATTCATTGAGATCACGAAATGCAAGAACACATTTATGCATTATCCAATCACTATTTATCCAATGGCAAGTAACACCCATATAAGACAAATTATGATATATTTCACTCCTAATATCAGAACAAATAATAACACGAGAATTAAAATTGAGAAAAAAATTTGCCAAATTCATTTTTTCAACATTATATTGTTGAATAATTTTTCTCTTAATTATTTTTCTTGAAAAACGTCTTGCTAGAGGGTTTAATGCATTTTGTCAATAATCAATAAATACAAGTGTTTCAGAAAACATGTATGGCAAATTTTCTTCACAAATCCTTTCGGCCATTTTTTGCTTAATTTGCTCATCTCTATAAGCAAAAAGGCCACCCTTACCCCTGTTAGCAAACCGAAAAATTTGGGTTTACACTTCTTGTCGTCCCTTCTTTTTCGCCGTGTATTTGGCGTACTTCACGGGGTGCCTCGCCCTTAGGTGTTTTTCCGAACCACCATAACCGCCGGAAATTCTCATTTTAATGACGGTGCAACAATAATTACAAGTTTTAAAAACTTCGCCATTTTTTGTTTCTTTTGAAAAATGATAAACAAATAAATCAGATTTTAATTTTTTTACCTTTCCCCGGACCTTGAGAGGTCTCGGGCTCAATGCCTCCTCGTCAGCGTCGGTAGGATTGTTGCTCTCCGGTGTAGGCTCCACGTCCATTTTTGCTTCATCAATGTCCTCGAATATATCTTTAAGAGTAGCTAGGAAGATTGGCGTTGGTTCTACCTCCCAAATACTGTTCGAACTCTTAATCCGTCAAAGCGTCGTCCACGAATTGAGCAGGGATAGTAGGGAAGGAAGAGACGGAGTGTCTTCCTTGAGAACGATGTGAGCTCGAACTGTCGGAGATGACTTTAGCTTTGCATTTCCTCGAACTTCAGTTCACAACGCCCATATCTACTGACCTTCTACTGGACTTTCGACACTTAAATATATTTTTATTTTGACAAAAAAGGACTATATTAAATATTAAAAAATTAATTATATATTGAATTTTGAAATTATAATATTAATTTATAACAATATAATATATTAGTAATATATGAATGTAGGACTAAAAATTTAATATTATATGAGTATATATTTATATATTATATAATATATTACTCCCTCCGTCCTATAATGTTCTTCCCGGTTCGCAAAACAAAGTAAAAACCTAAGTTTTTTCAATCTATTTTATTTAAATATTGATATAGAAATAAAAGTAAAACATACATATTTAAAAAGTATATCAAAAGTTCAACAAAACAAGTAGTGACAAGAATATTTTATTTTATCATATAGGCCATGAAAAACACAAATAAATATAAATTCCCGTGAAGTTGGAATAGTGCTCTGGGAAGATCATTTTAGGACGGAAGGAGTAATATATATTTATAATTTTATATTAATATATGAATATAAAATGTATAAAAAATTAAAGATTGAAGAGAGATAATAGAAATTAATAGAGATGACTAGATGAAGGGATTGAGATTTGAGAAATGAGAAATGAGAGTGTAGTATTTTTTTAAAAAAAATAAGAGGGTTTATATAGATAAACCCCCCCCCCCCAAACCCCCTCCTCAACGACATTATAGCCGTTTGAGGAGCCCCCACCTGCAAAAGCCCCTGACAAAGCAACCAAAAGAAAATAAATTAAACGGTCGGTACCAGATCCGGTATTGGTACCGCCGGTGCCGGTACCGAAAAACTGGCACCCGAACTGGTACCGTGTGGGACGGCATCAGTACCGGTTCCCGGAACTGCCAACCCATGTCCGTCTTCGGTGGCGATACTGTCTTCGGTAACGGTACCGTACCGATAACGTGTCTAGCCCTAATCGTGAATTCAGGGTAATGCACTAATAAGTTTTTGGTTTTTACTTTTTTTGTTTACTTTTTTGCAGTATGATAATTTCTAGTGTGTTCTAATTACTCCATAATTTTGTTATATGTTTCGAAGAGGACAAATTGGATAGAAGGTGTCTCAATTTGTAATATGATGTGTTCTTAGATATTAAAATTGTTAGGTGTGCTACTCTGTGTTCCTCGTTACATGTGTGTATCACTCTATTCAATTTGGTGCAAAGAAATCTCCTTCGATAGAAGTAAAAATGTATTAAAATATTAAAATAGGAATTCTAAGTCCTTTAAGACCAAAATAGGAGTGTTATGGCAATTTGATGCAAGAGTACGCATTGACAGTGTGATGCAAGAGTATATGTTGTTTTCAATTCGAAGTTGCTTTGTGCTATTTCGAAGTTCCATTTCAATTTTTCAAAATATGGATGTTTGTTTGTATAGATCCTTTAAAAATAGTACAAATCCCACTAGGCAAATCATTATTTGTAGTGTTATAGTGTGCTTATATGCACATTTTTAAACACCTATATGTCTAAAAGTTGTTGGCTATGTGTACATTAATTTTAATAGAGTTAGTAGTGCCTGATATCCTAAAACAATTGTGTACATAGCCTGAACGAACTACATAAACCTAAAATACTTACAATCTAAAGTCAATAATATGTCAATATCCAACTCTTAAGTAAATATGATTTCAACTCACAAGTACTCCATCATGCACCTTACTTAGGCCCCGTTCCGTTCAACTTATTTTTTCTGCTTTTTTCTTATTCTTATTAAAATCAGATCAGATCGAATTAGATCAGATCAGATCCAATCACATCAGATCAGATCCAATCACATCACACTAGACCAGATCAGATCAAATCAAATCAATTATTATTATTATTATTATTATTATTATTACTATTATTATTATTATTATTATTGTTAATATTAGAGAAATTTACATAAATACGACTAAAACATAATGACTTTCCAAATATGGGACCATATGTTTTTTATTTCCCAATCTAGGACCTTTGGTTATTATCAAGTAGTCATTAATCAACTAAATGTTCATGATTACAGGACATTATTCTTTCCACTAGGTCATTATTAAGTCCTATTTAGGGAATAAAAAAGTTTAAGTCCTACATTAGGAAAATCATTATGTTTTAGTCCTATTTAGTGCAAATTTCACTTAATGTTGTTATTATTATTATTATTAAAAATGAAAAATAATAAACTTTAGAAACAAGTTAAAAGAAAACTGAGAAAGTAATACTTAATTATTAGACGTCGGAAAAATTATTTTTAAAATACATTGACAATGTCAATCTAATTCTACTTTTAAAATACATTTTTATTGCTACCAGTAATTTGAGTTTCTAAAGTTTTGATCTTTTAGTACCTCGAGTTGATCAACTTTGATCATGACTAAAATAAAATTAACACTTGATATTCGTACACGGAACATATTTTAGTGTAACTGAAATAACTATTATATCTATGGTGTTATATTAATCATATAAAAAAATGTTTCGTAGTACAAAGCACACGCTGATATTTTATAAGGATGAGATATTTTAAGAAAAATACTATTTTTTCTCTATATTGATTATCTAAATTTAATTACTTTTTAATGTATATATGAAATATATATATATATTCTAATGTATATATGAACTAATTATTAAAATATTAAATCAATATTCTTATTTCATAAAAAATAATCATAAAATTAAAAATACTATTATCTTATATAATATGAACGATTATTCTAATATATGAACTAACTAATTTTATTTCATTACAAAATAATAAAAAAATAAAAAATATTGATTATATTATAATATGAATTATCATTACAATTTTCAAACATTATTATTAAGTCAAATCAAATTATTGATTTGAATTTAAAATCAAATCATAATTAATCAGATCTGAATAGACCACATCAAATTAGATCAAATCAGATCAGATCAAATCAGATCCTATCAGATTAGACCTGATCGTATCAGATCAGAAAAAATAAGTTGTACGGAGCGGAGCCTTAGTTGGAAAATTCTATAGTGGACCTAAGGTCCACCATGGACCTACATATGAGCAGAATAAGCATTTCTTTACTATTTAAATAAGTATTTGTTTTTTAAAGAAAAAAAATTAAAAAAATTATGTGAGAAGATCCACAGAATTGATATGCACCCAAGATGCATCAAAGGTAGACTTACTAACTTGGGTATCTTTTTATTGAAAACTTAAAAGATGAAAACTTAATAGGAATGCATAGTAGCCGACAAGGAAAAAATCAACTCCATTAATTTTTTTTATTTTTAATTTTTTGTTGGTGGCACTGTTAGGTACTTTATTTGTAGTTTAGATAAGTTATCTTCTCTAGCATCAAAGAGTGATTAAAATTCAACCATAATGTAATACAAAATCAAATTACTGCATAAATTTAATTAAATAGGCACAAAAATCAACACTTTGGGTTAGGGATGCAATTCTTACATTTTTCCAAAACATAGATGATTTGCCTATGCGGGATTCAAACCCACATTCATATGCTATTGCATACTTCTCTACTGTTTGAGCTAATAGGTAACAATTTTTTGCTTCAAATAACGAATTATACATAAAAACATGGATGTTTCTACATTATGGTATGAGGAATTTACTTAAATAGCACTAAAACATAATAACTTTCCCTAAATAGCACAACATATGTTTTTCTTCCTAATGTAGCACTTTTAGTCATTATGCATTAGTCATTATTTAAGTAATTATTCATCATTAGTGGACATTATGGTCCTCGTGTTCATCAATTAAAATCCGAGTTCCAATCTCTACCTCAAAAAGGTCAAACTGTGGTTGGCTACTACAATCAGTTTGTGACGTTGTGAGGCTGCGGCCTTAATTCCGCACGTGAAGAACAGGAGAAAACCCACCATTTTTTGCTCGGCCTTGACGACGAACAGTTTGGTCACATTCGCTCTCAGATCATTGCCACCGAGCCTGTGCTAGATCTCCACCGTGCCTATGCCTTGGTTGTTCAAGAGGAACGTCACAAAAGTATTGTTCGAAGCCGAGATGACCGCACGGATGCGGTTGCCTTTGCCGTGCAACGCCCCACACCGACTCCACATCGGGGCGACCCACCTCATTACTCGTGCACCCATTGTGGGAAAGATGGGCACTCGGTGGATCGTTGCTACCAACTTCATGGATATCCCCCCGGAAAAGGGCGTGGCCATGGCATCCCTTCGGGACGCGGGGGATGCGGCGGTGGCCGCACAGCCCTGGGTGGCGGTGGTGCTCCTACGCGAGCACCTGACCGTGGGATTGGAACCGCGACAGGGGGAGCACATGTAGCTACACACCCCAATGCTTTGGGTCTTACACACGATTAAATGACTCGACTAATCTCCATGCTTGATACTTCTTCCGCTGACAAGAATGTCGGAAGTAGGGTCTTCCTCTCGTGAGTGGCTTATTGATAATGGTGCCTCCTATCACATGACTGGTAATATTGATTTTTTAACCAATGTGGTTTCCATGAGCCCGTGTGTAATCACACTCCCGAATGGGATGCACACCACGACAACTCGGTGTGGCCGTGTGCGCCTATCGCCCGAGGTGGTGCTTCGGGATGTCTTACTTGTTCCCCACTTGCAGTGCAATATTATTTCTGTTGGATGCCTTATACGTGATAATTCCTGTCTTGTCATTTTTAAGAAAAATTGTTGCGTCATACAGGACTGTGCCACGAAGATGGAGATTGGACGGGGTGATGCACACAACGGATTATTCCTGTTTCGTTCGTCTTCTGCTGCCTTGGCTACCCAACTGGATCCTCTTCTGCTTCACAAACGCTTGGGACATCCTTCACCTCAAGTTTTGTCATCTCTTATTCCTTCCACCAGTAGTTCTGAACTTAAATTGTTGCAAACATGTGAAATTTGTTTTCAATCTAAACAAGTTCGTAGTTCTTTTCCCTTAAGTTCCAATAAAGCTACCCGCGTTTTTGATTTAATTCATTGTGATTTGTGGGGACCTTATACCCCGTGTTTAGCTACAGGTGCACACTATTTTCTTACCATAGTGGATGATCATTCTCGTGCTATTTGGGCTTATTTGATTAATGATAAATCTGAAGTGTCTAGTTGTTTGAAACATTTTTTGCCATGATTCAGACCCAATTCCATAAAACCATTAAAATTGTCCGTTCTGATAATGGCACAGAATTTGTTAATCAGGACCTTCGTTCTTATTACACATCTTTGGGCGTTCTTGTTCAAACCTCTTGTGTTAGCACTCCTCAACAAAATGGTCGGGTGGAACGTAAACATAGACATATTCTAAACGTTGCTCGATCACTTATGTTTCGAGCCCAGTTACCTATTGAATTTTGGGGGAATGTGTCTGTACGGCTGTGTACTTAATTAATCGTACTCCCAACAAACTCCTTGGTGGCAAGTCACCGTTTGAAGTCCTCAACAATAGAGCCCTTGATCTTAGTCATCTCCGAATTTTTCGGTGTTTATGCTTTGTCTGTCTTAAAACTGTTAACAAGTTTCATCCCCGCAGCACCAAGTGTATGTTTGTTGGGTATCCCTCTGGAACCAAAGCCTGGCGTGTGTATGATCTTGATAACCACCGTTTTTTTCACACTCGAGATATTGCTTTTAACGAGAGTAATTTCCCGTTTCCCACCACTCGCACTCCGGCCGAACCATCTACCCCCACTCCATACGCTGATTTCCCCGAAATAAGCGAGCCCGCCACCCCCTGGTCACTGCCGACGCCCCACTGCCGGCGTCTGTTCCAGCCGCTCAGTTCGGCAGGTATGTTCCAGGGGACGCACAGCCCACTGCCGACCCACGCCCCTCCGATACATCCGCCGTTCCCTCTCTTCGTCCACAACGGCAGTGTCGTCAGCCTTCTCACCTTAGTGACTATATCGTCAACTCTGTTCAATCTCATGCTCCGGTGTGTTCGTCGCCCTCCCGATCCTCGTCTTCAAGTACACGCTATCCTATTGCCAACTTTATTTGTTATCATAAATTGCATGACAGGTACCGTGGTTTTCTTGGCGCCATCAGTCCGCACTTTGTTCCTAAAAATTATGCTGAGGTCGTTCCCCATGCGAACTGGCGGGCAGCTATGCAAATGGAGCTCATGGCTTTGCAGAACAATCAGACTTGGGACATTACCACCTGATCGGACAGCTTTGGGGTGTCAATGGGTCTTTAAGACAAAATTTAATTCTGATGGCACTAAGGAACGGGACAAAGCCCGTCTGGTTGTTCTTGGCAATCATCAGACCTTGGGAGTTGATTACACAGATACTTTTGCCCCAGTGGCAAAAATGGGCTCAGTTCGGGTTTTGCTCTCTGTTGCTGCGGCACGGGGGTGGCAAGTGCATCAGCTTGATGTAAACAACGCCTTCCTCCATGGTGATTTGATTGAGGAGGTTTATATGCGTTTGCCACCTGGTTATGCACATCTTTATCCAGGAAAGGTTTGCCGACTGCGCAAATATCTATATGGGTTGCGACAATCACCCCGGAATTGGTTTGGGAAGCTTACTTGTGCCCTCCGGCGTTATGGTTTTTGTCAAGCTCATGCTGATCATACTCTTTACATTTATCGTTGTGGACCAGATATTTTGGTTGTTCTAGTCTATGTTGATGACATTTTGGTCGCAGGTAACAATTCCACTCTCTGTGACTCTTTCAAAACTTATTTGCATCGGTGTTTTCATCTCAAAGATTTGGGGCCGCTATCATATTTTTTGGGGATTGAGTGCGCCCGATTTGCGACGGGTATTGTTCTCTCCTAGTGTAAGTATGCCATTGACATCCTCGACGAAGCTGGCCTGTTGGGGTGTAAACCGGTTGCAACTCCTATCACCCCAAACCATGGGTTGGGTCGGTCTACTAGTGCCGAGCTGCGTGACCCAGCTCAGTACCGCCGGCTCGTTGGTCGTTTGATATACTTGACGATTACCAGGCCGGATCTCTCTTACTCGGTGCATGTCTTGTCTCAGTTTATGCATGCCCCACGGCTCGATCACATGGAGGTTGCTAGACGTGTTCTTCGTTATGTGAAGGGTCACCCAGGCCAGGGTATTCTTCTACGCAGTGACAGTTCTCTTCAGTTATCCGCCTATTGTGATTCCGACTCGGCTTTTTGTCTGCTTACGCGGCAGTCCGTAAGTGGTTATTTTATTCTTCTCGGTGGATCTCCAGTCTCCTGGAAAACCAAGAAGCAAACCACCGTGTCCCAGTCCTCGGCGGAGGCTGAATATCGATCTATGGCTAATGCATGTGCAGAAGTTCGTTGGATCCGGGGTCTTCTTGGGGCGCTCGGTGTTACCCCGCCAACGAAGCCACGTCTGTTTTGTGACAACAAATCTGCTTTGTTCATTGCTGCTAATCCTGTCTTTCATGAGCGCATGAAACACATTGATATAGATTGTCATATTGTTCGTGAGTGTGTGCAGCGCGGCGAGATTGTCACTTCTTATGTTCCTACTCGCCTACAGATTGCTAATGTCTTCACCAAAGCTCTGAATCGACCTCTGTTTGCGTTCTTATTATCCAAGTTGGGCATTTGTGATCTCCATGCTCCAACTTGAGGGGGGGTGTTAGCATATATATATTTATATTTCTATTTATATAATTGTATCCTAGTAAATATTCTTATTTCCTTGTATATACTACGGCCCAGTCCAAAGCCCAACTCTTTGGTATTTATACTTCGTAAATATTCAATGGAGAGTAGTTCAGTTTTCTCAAATTCTACAAACTACATTATCAAACTTTTTTGGGTTCGCCAATATATCAAGAATTTTTTATAAAAAATGCATGTAGAAAATATAGTAACTTAGTACGTATGCACATGTACATTGCATTTGCACCAAGAATATGTTCATATGGAACATTCAACTAAAGTCATAACGACATGAATTCTAAAGAATAGAGTATAACGAAATACAAACCCACAAGCATAGTGCATAACCGCGGACTACTCTTCAATTCTTAATGATGTAAAAATATTTCACGTGCCACTAATACTGATGCATTATAGAAAATCCCAAATCAAGCTCATGGAACAACAAATTCAGATCCCACCCAAAAAGAAGAAAAAAATAGAATCTCCAAATATCAGACATCCAAAATCCAAAATTATGATATTTTCTCCCAAGTGTCACCTGTATTTGGAGTCTGATTCCAATTCCTTCGTAGAACTATGCTTCGCCGGTATAGCTCAGCCGTTATGCATCTCCTTCTGCACGTTCGACACATACAACTAGTTCTCCGCCGTTTTGTCTTGCACGGGCGCTTGAAATTCCAATGCTTAATTTGATTGTGGATGGTGGTGGTGAATTTAAATTGAAAATAATTCCTACCATATAAAAATAAGAAATATATTTACACTAAATAGCATTAAAACTTAAATCATTTCTCCAAATAACACTTAAATTGTTTTATTCCCTAAATAATACTTAATAATGTACATAATGTCCAGTAATGATAAATATTTACTAGAATAATGACTAATGCATAATGACTAAAAGTACTAAATCGTGAAAAAACACATGTGATGTTATTTAGGAAAAGTCATTATGTTTTAGTGCTATTTAAGTAAATTCCCCTGAAAATAAAGATCTTATTTTACATGCAAGAGCAATCTTGTCCGATGTTTATAATCTAGGAGAACATTTTTATTTTTGATCTTATTTCTTTCACCAAGTGTCATTTTCACTAGAACCATCCCATACACACACACACACAGATATATATATATATATATATATATATATATATATATATATATATATATATATATATATATATATATATATATATATATATATAAAGAGAGAGAGAGTTGAGATCAGGTGAGAATGACATCTAATGAAAGAAAAGAGAATGTTTCTAGGCCGTTAGATCTACTCAGATCTGGAATTGAGATACGCTAATAGGAATGGGCATTTTAGAGATTTAACATTTCAACCTTTTCTCTCTCCTATTTTGTATTGAACTATCCGCAGAATTAAGGCACAATCTCTCTCTTTATGCTCATTTTTCCTTTTGTAGTAAGGATATTTTATCTGATAAAAAAATAAAGATTGAGGATCGTTGCTTTGATATTTCTTCTTCATAGATCTTGTTCCTGATTCAGAACGAGAGGGGTTCTAATTGACCTAATCTTGCAGCGAGAGGTTTTGGAAGATCCGGGATTGTTTTATTTGGCAGTTATTTGTCTCTCCCTCTAGGTAAATTTTTCTTCTCATTAGCTTTTCTATTTATTTGTTTCTAAATTTTTGATAATATTATGCTATTTGACATTCATAATTCTGGAATAAAAATTCCAAATGGAATTACACTATCAAATTTCGTCCTTTTGTATTCTAAAATTTACGTTCTGTGCAATATCCTTACGCATATGTTACAACTGTTGAATTAATTTTTTAGTTCCTCCCTTATGTTTTCTTATATTTACGTTTACTACATTTTCAGATTCAATTAATGCATTACTAGATCAATGGAGTGCATTATCATTTCACCATTTAACGCCACGAAACATGACCTAAATTTTATAAAACAAAAGTAGTTTTGAATATTTTTGTCCAATAAGAAACATTTATACGTTTGACTAAAAATAAATGAATTTTCAAAATAATGACTTTTTATTAAAAACTTACTTTTATGGATATGTCTCGAAGAGACGAATCCAACGGTACATTTTAAAAACCAATTTGATTTATAGATTTCAAGTTATGTCAATTTTAAATATTAAAATTTGTAACTGTAACAGCCCGGCCCCCACCCTGGCCGTAAGTGTTCGCTCATAGGATTGTAGACTGACCCCACAAACCAACACAAGTCTTTCCCGCGCACTTTGTCCTCACTCGTGCGCGCACTTTCCCGCGCACTTTGGAGTTTCTAGGTGATGAGCTCCCGAAAATAAGATGCACCTTGTTGGTATGAGTAGTACTATCAATCCTTTTGAGCCCTTCCATTCCCATTTTGATACAGGGTATTACATTCACCCCCACTTAGGAATGCAACACCCTCGTTGCATCCTATTTTTTTAAACCCATAGATCTTCCCCGCTAGGTGAACTAAGCTCTTTTTGGCCCGTCACGGTCGCAGGGTTACTCTGATACCATTTGTAACACCCCGGCCCCCACCCTAGCCGTAAGTGTCTGCTCATAGGATTGTAGACTGGCCCCACAAACCAACACAAGTCTTTCCCGCGCACTTTGTCCTCACTCGTGCGCGCCCAAGGAAAGTTCCCAAGGGGTCACCCATCCTAGAATTGCTCCAGGTCAAGCACACTTAACTCTGGAGTTTCTAGGTGATGAGCTCTCGAAAAGAAGATGCACCTTGTTGGTATGAGTAGTACTATCAATCCTTTTTGAGCTTTTCTCATTCCCATCATGATACAGGTTATTACATTCACCCCCACTTAAGAATGCAACGTCCTCGTTGCATCCTTTTTTTTAACCCATAGATCTTCCCTGCTAGGTAGCTCTTCTGGCCCGTCACGGTCGCAGGGTTGCTCTGATACCATTTGTAACATCCCGGCCCCCACCCTGGCCGTAAGTGTTCGCTCATAGGATTGTAGACTGACCCCACAAACCAACACAAGTCTTTCCCGCGCACTTTGTCCTCACTCGTGCGTGCCCAAGGAATTTCCCAGGGGGTCACCCATCCTAAAATTGCTCCAGGTCAAGCACGCTTAACTTTGGAGTTTCTAGGTGATGAGCTCCCGAAAATAAGATGCACCTTGTTGGTATGAGTAGTACTATCAATCCTTTTGAGCCCTTACATTCCCATTTTGATACGGGGTATTACAGTAACTTTGACCCATAAATTAAACTCAATTCAAAAGTAATTTTTATAAGATTAGAAATCATAATTTTGACACTTGACAACACCATATTTATCATTTGGATTTAATCCATATATTTATATCTCATTCATATTATTAAATTGATTTATGACTGAGACAGACCTGAACAGTGAGAAAAATAAAAGTTCTCAGAATTCCATTTCGATTACATCAAAATTCTAGTTTTGACAGTCTGATTCCAAAAACACAATCTGTTTCCAATTTGGAACAATTTGGGCGAAAAAGTGTGTACCGTTTGGAGTAAACTAGTCAGTTTGGACTAAAAACCAAACTGAATATCCTAAAATCTCCTAGCATGATTTGGCCACCTCCCCTACTCAATCTTTAGCCACACACTACACCACAATAATCCAACAACCTTTCTCATTATAATCCTCCACCAAATCCACCACCACCATCATCATCTCCCATCATCAACCATCATCACACACCATCATCTCCTTCCATCCCTGATTTCTCACACAAACAAGAAGAACACAGCAGCAAGAACTCATCATTTAGTCCATGGAAGAAGAAGAAGCAAGAAGAAACCATCTAAAGTTCTAAAATCCTGAGTTCAAACACAGCAGCCCACTTCTAGGTAAAAACTGAAATTTTCCATCCATTATCTCGACATACTTTCTGAACCAAAGTTGTAGTCCCGGACGATACGAAGCCAGCCCAACAAACGGCTCGCGATTTCGTTAAGTAACAAAGAAGATATGGCCAAAATACCGGGACTGCGCCAGTGGTGGCGAGCTCCTCGGGTTGGCATGTTTTTCTTCACCAAATTCATATTATTTCATTCCAAATACTTACCATAAACTCTCTAACAATTATTAGGAACATCCGGAAGGTATCGTAGAGAAGGTTCGGCATTGGAATGTTGAAGTTAGTGAGTTAATCGTCGGAATCGTGTTCATCGACATATTCAAAATTTTGGACAGCAACTTTCCCTTGACTTCATGTCCGATTTACGCTATCTTACATATGTTAACTCGAAATACTTTCTATACGAAAGTTATAGCCTTACATCTTAGGAATCCAAAGAATCAAGCGGTTTACAATTCCGTGAAGAAACGATGGAGATATGCCCAAACTACCACAGGCTGTCCATTTATGACGGAAATGACAAAGTTGGCGAATTTCGGTGCTGTTTTCACTCCCGCTCATCCGTAAGGTTTCGGCCGATGATTTCCAGGTCTGTACCCTTGCGTTAGACTTGTCGAATCATTCATCACATACATACATGAAGATATATGTTATTCCATATGTTAAAACCATTCCAAAATATATATGTGATGCATATATAAGTTATCTATATGTTGAGATCAAAATACACCAAATCCATAAAGTTAATATACACATAAGTAAATATAAACTTTGGAAATCAACCCAACAATATGTATATGTTAATCAAAGGTGCTTAAAAGACTTAAAGAAGTATTTTGGACACTCAAAATATCAAGAGAAAGATTGACAAACCCAAACGGTCGACGCAAACGGTCGACCGTCGCGTTAAACATCGAAATGGACCCCGACTGTCAGACAAACGGTCGACCGCCGGTGGCCAACGGTCGACCGTCGCCTGTCCAGCCAAGTGCCGCCGTCCACCCCCAGTCAACAACGGTCGACTGCCGGTCAACCGCGGTCGACCGTCGCGGTGATCCGCCAGCCCGATACGATGAAGATCAAGGTCGACCGTCGCGCCAAACGGTCGACCGTTCCGAGCCCCGTAGCTTAATTAAATGATATTTTAATCATGTTTCATCCAAATAAACTAATGCATGATTATATATTCATATTGTTTACAAATTGTTCATGCCAGGAAGTACAATGAAGGCTTCCACAATATGATTCATCTCGAAATACTTATAGTAATTGCTGGAGACGGTGTACTCCGCACCATATGTTGGTCCATAGACCCCTCGTGTTGCTATATACCCTGGTATGAAACCTTTGACTCTACCACCATTATTATAGACCGTTGAAGCTACAGCTCCTTGAAGGCCAACGTTGCCTCCTCCGTAGGTAAGCCTAATTTTTCGCCTTACCAATTCACGTCCTAGATCAACCGCTGTAGCCATGAACCTTGGATTGCTACCAAGAGCATGACTACCAAGTAAAGCAACGAATCTTATGGTATTAGAAAGAGCTCGAGAAGTTCCTTCCATAATGTGAGAATGTTAGACGCTCTTGCCACAATTTGATATATATAGACTCTGAAACTGGACCATTGATGGAAAAGTAATTATCACCAGCCTAAAAACGTACAGGAAAGTGGATTTGCTCCAGACAAGAATGTACTCGCCAATACTATAGTCTGCTGACGACATGACATATTGAGACTCATGAATAGTTAGGCTCGTTGTCCCTAAATACATTTAAATCCGAGACGAAAAGTCAAAATGACTACTTCCCTAGAGAATGACTTTTTGAGTAATTTCCAAAGGGCGAAACATTGAGTGGTAATTCGCAAATGTTATCTTTGTATCTTGTGACTCGCATCCTTGAAATACTAAAACTTGCTGTGTTAATTACACACTTGAAGCATCTCATTTGATCAATCTTGAAAAGATTGAATTCCATTTTCTGTATCAAATCATTAAAGAACTTGTTGTAACTCATGACTCTCCCTCAAAACCAAAAAAGATGTTTTATGATACCGACCTTCAAAAACCATACTCTGTAACGATTGATGTGACTACGTTATCTATAAAAATTATTATCAATGATGATCAAGCAACTCTGCTTTAACCCTAACAAAGGAACATATGTGCAACAACTAGAAAGGAAAAGTTGTCATTTGTGTGGTGAATATGACCACACTGAAGGTAAATGTGATCTCCACTTAAGTCAATTGGGCGGACCATCAAGAAAAACCACACATATGTCAGTAGAATCCCAAACATATTGGAATATAACTATGTGTATAACTTATCATGTTTTTGGTAATAAGTAATGCAACTATTGTGTGAAGTAAGAATATTAGTGATATGAAGAATACACTAATATTATTCGAGCATGAAGCTCTTTCATAATTATTGAGAAAGTCTGAAATTCCAAGGCAATTCTTGAATCATCAATCAGAAAATCAGTATTCAAGAATGACTATATATCATCTTGATAATACAAACAGTGACAAAATGACAACTGTTATCAAAATATTCATCCAATCATTACAATGTGATAAAAACATATATTATTGTTATATATAAGTGTGATATATTTGTTAACTATTACAAATAAGCTTTGGTTAGCTTATTGACATCATGTTAGCCAGAGCAACTCCATTAAGGATCGCTAAATGAGAGTTCAGATTTTGAAACAATAATTACATGTTCATCCAAGAAACTTAGAATGATGACTATGGTAATAGTCATTCTCCAAAATACTATTATGTAAAAACGTCAAATTTCGAAACAATCTGTTCCAACTCGTAAACAACAAAGTGTAATTTGTGAAAACCAACATTCCAGACAAAGTCGTCTGAGAATGATTCTTGAAGAATTGCAAAAAGAGGAATTTTGCAAGTTACCCCACATTCACGAAATGCAACCCATGCAAGAACTCTTGAAAACTCCTACAACACGATAAGAGCAAGTCTAAGAGTATATTCGACACAAGTCTTCATGAAAGAAATCCAAACACATTACATCTATCATCCGCGTATATCCTTTCTCAAAAGAGAAAATGTCATACTCATGACACTCAACAAAAGAAAGAGAAAACAAATTCTCAAAATTAAAGTTTTACAAAAACAATGGAAATTCATGATTCTGTACATCATCATTTAAATGACTTCTCACCTAGGGAAATTTCGGGTACGAAATTTCTTTAAGGGGGGAAGAAATGTAACGCCACGAAACATGGCCTAAATTTTATAAAACAAAAGTAGTTTTGAATATTTTTGTCCAATAAGAAACATTTATACGTTTGACTAAAAATAAATGGATTTTCAAAATAATGACTTTTTATTAAAAACTTACTTGTAGTCCCGGACGATACGAATCCAGCCCAACAAACGGCTCGCGATTTCGTTAAGTAACGAAGAAGATATGGCCAAAATACCGGGATTGCGCTAGTGGTGGCGAGCTCCTCGGGTTGGCATGTGTTTCTTCACCAAATTCATATTATTTCATTCCAAATACTTACCATAAACTCTCTAACAATTATTAGGAACATCCGGAAGATATGCCCAAAATACCATAGGCTGTCCATTTATGATGGAAATGACAAAGTTGGCGAATTTCGATGTTGTTTTCACTCCCGCTCATCCGTAAGGTTTCGGCCGATGATTTCCAGGTCTGTACCCTTGCGTTAGACTTGTCGAATCATTCATCACATACATACATAAACATATATGTTATTTCATATGTTAAAACCATTCCAAAATATATATGTGATGCATATATAACTTATCTATATGTTGAGATCAAAATACACCAAATTTATAAAGTTAATATACACATAAGTAAATATACACTTTGGAAATCAACCCAACAATATGTATATGTTAATCAAAGGTGCTTAAAAGACTTAAAGAAGTATTTTGGACACTCAAAATATCAAGAGAAAGATTCACAAACCCAAACAGTCGACGCAAACGGTCGACCGTCGCGTTAAACATCGAAATGGACCACGACTGTCAGACAAACGGTCGACCACCGGTGGCCAACGGTTGATTGTCGCCTGTCCAGCCAAGTGCCACCGTCCACCCCCAGTCAACAACGGTCGACCGTCGCGGTGATCCGCCAGCCCGGTACGATGAAGATCAAGGTCGACCGTCACGCCAAACGGTCGACCGTTCTGAGCCCCGTAGCTTAATTAAATGATATTTTAATCATGTTTCATCCAAATAAACTAATGCATGATTATATATTCATATTGTTTACAAATTGTTCATGCCATATCATTCATTTCATCACACATATTGTAGCATATCATATCATATGCATGCGTAAGAAATCATGCGTAATTGCGTCTCTTATAGCGTGATGTGCGGGACTTACTAGTCCGACATCACCCGTTCCGAGCTTAGTGTACGTACATGGTATTCAGGTTTCGAGTACCACCCCTATTTTTCTAGTCTCACCTCATTCGTGAGACTAAGGTGGCGTGAATTCGTCGCACAACCTGGGCGAATCTCATAGCGCAAGGGTCGTCCTTGCACGTTTAGGTTCATGCATCATGTTATCATCATCAAGTACATTGATTACATAGGTGTCATGTAATCATCATCAAGAACAATCAAATTGATTAAATGTGAAATCATGTTATCATCATCAAGTACATTGATTACATAGGTGTCATGTAATCATCATCAAGAACAATTATATTGATTACATAAGTGTCATGTAATCATCATCAAGAATAATTATATTGATTAAATATGCCATCAAGCAATCATCATTAAATGTCCACCATCATAAATCATCAAATTGAACATATGATATAATGTGCCATATCATGAATATTATTATACATTTTGTGGATGTATATATATGTATATGTATATGTCTATTAATTGTTCTACAATTCTAGCGTGGTACCACTCAGCGGTTTCGTTGAGCGTGTAGTTTGTATTTTTCGTTGACTACACGTAGGTAACAAGAGGACAATGACTGAACCACTCCCGGAGGGCATTGAGTCAGAGGAGATGCAAGGATGGCAGGCAAATGTTGATCATCAGATTTTTAAATGTGTCATGATTTGATCATTATTGTACTTCCGCATTACTCTGAAAATATTTTTTTAAATGGTTCGCGATCCAGAGTCTGTAAATTTGATATTTATAAGTAATTGTCATTTTCAAATGTCAAGCGAAATTTTTAATTAACTCTCGTTTCACCTTAATTCGTGTAATTTCGGGTTATACGGATTGGGGTGTTACACACCATGTTGCAAAAATGAGAAAATTGATGGGTATAATAATTGAATATTTGATGTGTTTTGCTAATTTCACTAGTTTATGATATTTCCTGTGTTTTCAGTTGTTTCGTGTTGTAGTTCATTTACATGAGTTGTATATTGTTTCCCCTTTCTTTTTAAATACTTTTGCACATAAACTGTTTGTGAAAATGCCCAAAGAAAACCAAGTGCAATTTGAAACTACGAATAGTAGTTGAACGAAAGTCTTTTTTATGTTTAAATGCATAACATACGCTCTTGATATGCATGTCAAAGTATACAAGATGCGTTGTATCACATTGAAAATGGAAAACAAAGAGCATTTTTAAAATTAAGATAATGCATTTGCAAATCAGAGTGTCCCATAAAGGATGAATCGGAGGGGTACTCTAATTTATTATTCAATGTGTTCACATCCATTAAAGTGACATTGTGCTACTTCTTGTGTTTTCAATTAGTGTGAGCTATGCTTCAATTGCATTAGTTGTCTTTTGTTGTCCATTCAAATTTTCTTTTATTATAAATTTGTGTTCTTGTGCAAGATATAGAGGAATCTATGAAAAAACGAATTGATGCCTATTAGCTCAAATGGTAGAGCAGTATGTAGTACGGATGTATGTTCGAATCCTACATAGGCAAATGTATTTTCAAATTTACTTTACACTTTCTCAAAAGTCGCTGCTTATATAGATTTCAAATTTGGGGCTTATCTGCTTCTATTATGAATACATGTATTTTTGGCTTTTGCTTTGTTTTGATTCTGCCTAATAGCTATTTGTAAATGTATAGTTGGAGTTTGCAAGTGTAGGAATGGGCAGCAGGGTCTTCAGTTTTTCAATATGTTGTCATAAGAGCTTAACCAACAAGCTGAGAACATGTTTATGTTACTTTGCATTCGCAAACTAACGCTAATGCATTCTAAGATCAACACAATGCACTTACAAATCACAGTCCCTATTTTCACCATTGAATTTCTTACAACACAATGACATCAAATTAGATTAAATATAATATATTCCATGACTTTCCCATCACACAAAAACTCACACAGCAGTCATAGTTTACTAACACAAAAAATATTAGAATAATAATCAAATAAAATCAAAGGGTAAGAAATTAGAATATACTAGCTATCAAAGTGCATTCTGAGTGGAGGTGGAACGCATATGCTATCTATCAAAATGCATTCTGATTTCTGAGTGGAGGTAGAATGCATATGCTAGGTATCACAATGCATTCTGTTTGTAAGTAAAACATTAAATAAAAAGAGGGACATTTAAAAATGCACTACATCCTATTTTAACACACCCTTTTAAATTGTTCAATCATTACCTTTTTTAGCGCATCATTACTTTACACAATTGCCCCTGGTCATCAAACTTACAATATCTACCTATTTTAACGCTAATGCAGCATTTATTACCAAAAATTAAGCCATGTAAAAAAAAGCAGGCTTATAAAATTAGGAGCCATTAGATGCACTTGATCCAATGGTCAAGATTTATTCTCATTTCTTTCATGGAGACTCATTCTCGTGTGAACCGGCCCCTATATATATATATATATATATATATATATATATATATATATATATATATATATATATTATATATATATATATATATATATATATATATATATATATATATATATATATATATATATATATATATATATATATATCTGTGTGTGTGTGTGTGTGTGTGTATTTAAAGGAGAATTTTATTTCATACGAATAAAAGAAGTTGTTACATCACATGCAATGGCTCCCCTAAAGCGTTTTGGGAGTGAAACTAGTGAATGAAAATTACTGAAGTTATTCTCTTGCAAAGCGTGTTGTGCCAGATGATGTGCCACCATATTAGCTTCTCTAAAGATATGATTGACCCGTCCCCCAGACCGATTTATCATTTCTCTTGTCATCCTTGTGAAGAAATCATTGTTGGAGAAGTTTGTTAAATTGTTTGCGCAACTTTTGGAGTCAATATAGAGATTGACCGGGCAGTTAAGAAACGGACTTCTGCGTACTCCTTCGTATGTTGCCTCCATTTCTGTCTCAGCTGGTTGGAGATTTGGATGAAGAGGATAGGTCCAAGCAATGAGGAATTGGCCATGCCTTGTGCGCAGGATGCTGGCTCCAGCTGATCTTCCCTCTCTGATTGTTGCGTCCGTTGTAAGTGTAACACCAGTGGCTGGGAATACCCATCGATGTACAGTGATTGCGCCCATCCTAATTGAAGGTAACCTTTCATAAATTCTGATATCCGGTGTTGTTTTTCCCTTATGGTGGATGAAAATCCATTCGTAGATCTGTTTTGTGATGATTGTAATTGTCTGTGTCAAGGTGTGTTCTTCTTCCTCGTAAATCCTCTTGTTTCTTTCTTTCCATATCTCATAGGTTATGATTCCTAGAATGATTTTGAGGAGTTCTTTGTTGAGTTTTTTCAGTTCCCCTTGTTTCCACCAGTTTGTCAAGTAGGTTAGGATTCCATGGCTGGTATTCCTGCAAATTGAAAATATCTGTTCAAAGTAGTTCCAGATTTGGTTGCTGAATGGGCAGTTCTTGAATAGGTGGGTGGTAGTCTCCTCATTGTTCCTGCACAAGAAACAAATAGAGGGGAGTTGAAGTCCCAATCTAGTTAGTGAGTGGGGAAGGGGGAGGTAGCCAAAACACAATTTCCAAAGGAAGATAGAGTGTTTCGGGTTTTGTTTTGGAATCCAGGAAAGTTTAGTGAAGGGGTGAATGGGATTTTTCTCTCTCAAAGAATTCTTTGCCTTCTTTAAGCTGAAACCAACCTCTCCATTATGCCAGTAGACTGAGTCAATGATTTTTGGGGCTATGGAAAGACCCCTAGGGTATCTAGCCCTCATGAAGTTTGCCCAAAGGGAGTTGTTCTAAGTATATGTCCACCACATTTTGAAACCATAGGCTAGTTGAAGTGTATTGAGATCAGTGATTCCCAACCCACCCTCATCCTTAGGAAAGCATAGCTTCTCCCAAGAGGACCAGTGGTACTTCTTGTTGTCTTTGTCATGTCCCCAAAGAAAGTTATTCATTTTGGAATGTAGACATTTGATGATGCTCTTAGGGAGTTTACTGCAGCCCAACATGTGAAGTGGCATGGTGTTTAGGACATGCTTGATGAGGGTTAACCTCCCACTCTGACTAAGCAGCTTATGGTACCATCATTTAAGTTTAGAGTCAAACAAGTTGAGGATGTCATGGCAGTAGGGTTTTCTGTTGATTCCATGATGGATTTGGATGCCCAAGTATTTGAAGGGTAGGCTGCCTTTGTTCATTCCCAATATGGTTTGAATTCTTCTTTGGGTAGCAAGGGGGATCTTCTTAGGGATGTAGAAAGAGCAATTTCCCCGATTGATTTATTGACCAGAGCAGTCTTCATAGTCAGAAAGTAACATTTTGATTTTAGTGACTGTAGGGGAATCACCCTAGTGAAGAGGATAAGGTCATCTGCAAAGGCTAGGTGGGTAATAGGGGTATAATGCCTGCAAAGGTAGTATGGAGAGAGGGATCCAGATGCAGTTTCCTTTTTGATAGTTCTGCTGATGGCTTCAGAGGCAAGGATGAAGAGGAGGGGGGAGAGAGGGTCTCCTTGCTTCAATCCTCTTTTAGGTTTGAAAGCTTTGGTGTGATGGCCATTGATCAGGATGGTAAAGTGAGAGCTGTGGAGAAGGTTCTGAATGAGGGTCAGGAAGGTGTTATTGAAACCAAATTTGTCCAAGACAGTGATAAGGAAATTCCAAGAAATTTTATCAAAGGCCTTAGACATGTCCAGCTTGATGGCAAGGTTACCCCCCTTTGTTTTGTAGTCAAGGCCATGGAAGAGTTCTTGTGTGAGGAGGACCTGGTCATGGATCACCCTTCCTTGTACAAATCCCCCCTTGTTCAGGTGAGATCAATCTGGGAAGGATGGAGCTCAATCTTTGGGAGAGGATTTTGGAGAAAATCTTGCAGCAGAAATTTGACAAGCAAATAGGTCTATAGTCCTCACAGGATTGAGAGTTTTCCTTCTTTGGAATTAGTATGATAGTTGTCTGGGCACAGATTTTGGGGATAGGGATCCCCAAGAAAAACTCTTGGACAGCTTTTGTGCAGTCCACTTTGATTTGCTCCCAACAAGTTTTATAGAAATGACCATTAAACCCATCAGGCCCAGCAGCACTGTCTGCTGAGAGTGTCCAAACAGCCTCTTTTACTTCATTCTCATCTGGAAGGTAGGTGAGGTTGTTGTTGTCCATCTGAGTGATAAGGTTAGGAATATTAGCAGTGAATCTGTCATTGTGGGATTCTTTATACATGAAAAGGGTTTTGTAGTGGTTGAGGATTTCTTCATGGATCTCCTCATGGTTATGGAGCCATTTTCCATCTTTAGACTTGAGGCTATTTATCTTTTGTTGGCTTCTTCTGATTTTGACAGTGGAGTGAAAAAAGGCTGTGTTTGCATCTCCTTCTTTTGTCCATTTGATATTTGCTTTTTGTTTCCAGTAGGAGTACTCTTGTTGGGTAGCAATAATAAGTTTAGCCTTTGTTTCTTCCATGAGAGATCTCATATCTGGGGTTGGGTGGGTGTCAAATTGTTCTTCAATTACTTTCAGTTCCCCTTCCAGAAAGCCTTCAAAAATCTCTGCAAAGATTGGTGGGCAGAAATCCCATACTATGGAGGAATGAGATGCCTTTTTCATAAACTCAATCACCTCAAATCCAAAATAGTCTTCTGGAATAAAGAACACTTTGGTAACATTTTTGACCTGGTGAAAGAAGCTGAAGATGAGGCCTCTTCAGCTGAGATTAACTTTGAGAAAGATCCTTCAGATACCAATTGAGAGATAGTTAATCTTTAAAAAGCTCATCTTTTACAGGTGGGGAACTTGGAACATAGCTACTGGAAACAAAAATGTAATCTCAAATGGCTTAAAGAAGGTGATGCCAATACGAGATATTTTCATAATTTGGTCAAGGAAAGAAGAAGGCAGCAAAAAATCAACTCCTTAAAGGATGAGCAAGGGAAGTTTCCAGAAGATCCAACAATTTTAGAAGATATGGTTACTTCCTACTACCATAACCTGTTCAATTTTGCTGAACCGAATCCCTCTACAGTATATTATGATGGCTTCCTGGCAAACATCCCTAAAATTTTAGACCATCATCATAATCAAGAACTGATGCTTTTACCCTCTGAAGATGAGATCAAAGCCATCCTTTTTGATATGGAGTCTAACTCTTGTGCTGGTCCAGATGGTTTTAATGTGAATTTCTTTAAGGAATGCTGGGATATAGTTAAGAGAGAGGTAACTTCTGCCTGTCAAGAAGTCTTCTTGGGCATTCCACTCCCCGTGGCTGCTGCAAGCACCAATATTTGTCTTATTCCCAAATGTGATAATGCATCTAGACTGAATGATTTTAGGCTTGTGTGTTTATCAACTGTTGCCTCTAAAATTGCAACAAAATGCATTGCCAAGAGACTTAGCAAGGTGCTTCCTTTGATCATCTCTGAAGAACAAGGGGCATTTGTGGCTGATAGGGATATCATGGAGCAGATTCTTCTCACAAAAGAAATGGCACATAACATTGATAGAAAAGCTGAGGGTGGCAACATTATCCTCAAGCTTGACATGGCCAAAGCCTTTGATAAGTTAAAGTGGTCTTATCTCTTGGATATATTTCCCAGATTTGGTTTCTGTCACCAGTTCTTAATTATGATCAAAAACCTCCTTCATTCCTCTAAATACTCCATTCTTTTCAATGGGAAACCTTGTGGTTTCTTTGGCCAATCTAGAGGAATCAAACAAGGTGACCCCTTATCCCCCCTCCTCTTTATTATTGCTAATGAAGGTTTCTCAAGGAACATTAATAAACTGTTCCACACTAGTTCTTTGGGTAGATTCAACTGTGGCAGAAACAGCATCCCTGTCACCCACTTGGCTTATGCGGATGACCTCATTATCTTCACCAATGCTCAGCTCAGATCTATTTCCAATTTGAAGACATTCTTGGCCAAATATCAACAGGTCTCTGGTCAGACTATTAACTCCTCTAAGAGCAGCTTCATGGTTGGGAAGAAGTTTAATACTATGAGAATTAGGAAGCTGGAACAACTCCTGACCATGCCACACAGAAAGCTCCCTTTTACCTACCTGGGTAGCCCTATCCACTCTAGCATCACAAGGAAACACCATTGTACACTTCTCATTTCTTCCTTTGACAAGAAACTCAATGGATGGTATCAAAAACACTTGGATCAGGCAGGAAGATTAATCCTTATTAATCATGTCCTCAATACCATTCATAACTACTTTTTGGCTGCAAACACTGTTCCTAAATCCATCATCAACCTTCTTCATCAAAAGATGGCAAGGTTCTGGTGGGGTTGTGGTCAGAAGAAGCATCATTGGCTGAAGTGGGAATCTCTTTCTTTACCAAAAGAGGAAGGTGATATTGGCACTAGAGACTTCCAATCCTTGGAGGAGGCCTTTAGTCTCAAATTATGGTGGAAATATGAACATAATAACAGCCTCTGGGGGAGATTCATGAGGGCCAAATATCATAGGCGGGGAGAGATGGAATGTCACTTAGTGGATTCCCCTACCTGGACCAGGATCACAAGGATTAATGTCAAAGCTCTCAATCACTGCCATACTACCGAGGAGGAAGCATTTATTTGGAATGAGGACCCATCTGGGCAATTCACCCTTAAGAGTGCTTATGAGGTTTGCAGGACTAATTCTAGCCCTTCTCTTGCGTTTCATAATATTTGGGAATCCCCACAAAAGTCCAAAATCAGCATCTTTATGTGGAAACTTTTACGCAAGTGCCTCCCGATCCCTGAAAACCTTCGAAAGCTTGGGTTTGCTCTCCCTTCTGTTTGTCCTTTCTGCATGAATTCAAGCCTCACAGCAAAACATTCCCTGATTGATTGTGCTAAGATCGTGGATATTTGGAGACATTATGCTAAATGCTTAAACTTCCTCCACACAGAATCATCTACTATCAACCAACACTATATGAACTGGTGGTTGAGGGACACACCTAACCTTTATGGGCTACTGCGTAAACATCTGCCAGGGATAATCATGTGGCACATCTGGAAAAAGATGAATGAGATCATTAATGGGAAATGTTCTAATTTTAGCACTTCAAGTCTTATTCATCAGATTGATTCGTATACCAAACAATGGTGGTCCATCAAGACTCCCCGCAAACTTCACCATTTTGACTCCTGGTTATTCTCACATAATCTGATACCCAGGTTCACATCTCACAACTACGTTCGCATGGTTAAATGGAAGGCACCTCCTACGGGTAGGCTTAAACTCAATGTTGATGCCTCCTATACCACAACACATCAAAGAGGCGCAGCTATATTAAGAGATGCAGAAGGAAGACTGGTCCGTGGGGCCTCCTTCAAACTACACTCTAGGAGTGCCTACCAAGCTGAAGTGGATGTCGCTATTAAAGCAATCAGATGGGCCCTTTTAATTTCCAATTCTCTGATTTATGAGACTGATGCTAAGTCTATTATTTCCAGGATTCCATTGTTCAATAAAAATTCAGTTTCCTCTTTCCCAATTGACGTTTTGGGTCAACTCATCCTTCAAAATGGAACTCAAGTTTCTCACATTTTACGGGAAGGGAATTCTGCTGCAGATGGTCTCGCAAAGGTGGACAGGACTTTAGATTCCCCTCTCAAGGAATACTGGCATATCAACCTTTGCCCTGATGTTGTTAAAAATATTTTGTACCATGATTGTATCCCCTCATTCTGTTTTCATTAATAAAACCTGATTTCTTTGCCATATATATATATATATATATATATATATATATATATATATATATATATATATATATATATATATATATATATATATATATATATATATATATATTATATATATATATATATATATATATATATATATATATATATATATATATATATATATATATATATATATATAATATATATATATATATATATATATACATACATACATACATAGATATATATATATATATATATATATATATATATATATATATATATATACATACATACATACATAGATATATATATATATATATATATATATATATATATATATATATATATATATATATATACACATACATATATATGTATATATATATATATATATATATATACATATATATATATATATATATACATATATATATGTATGTATGTATGTATGTATGTATGTATGTATTTGAAAGAAATTATTTTATTAAGGGACAAGCCCAAAAGGAAAGAACAAGAAAGAGAAAAAGAAAAAGAAACAAACAAAGAGAAATAAACTTGTTAGCATATATAGCATATATTTGTTTAGTTATTCATTTCCTTGTAAGTAATTCTTACCATATTTGTATTAGGAAACTTGCGTGTATATATACGTTGTGAATATTCAATGGAAATTAATTCAGTCTTTCACAAATTTCTACATGGTATCGTAGCCAATTTCCCGGGATTCTCTCAAACCCTAGGCTCGTCTCTTCCTCTCGCACGGTGCCGCCACCGTAGCATCACCGACCGCCTCACGATGGTCGCCCTTCTTCGATCGACTCACGTCGGTCACCAGCCTTACAGCACCGGCTCTCATCGGTTGCCACCTCAACCCTGGCTCACGTCGGTCGTGTAACCACCGCCTCACGTCGGTGCTTCGTGTTTCGTCCCCATGACAACTGAAGGAACAAAGAAGGTCAGGCTCATCCACGACCCTACCTCCCCGTACTACATCCACCCATCTGAAAGTGCGGGTAATTCTTTGACGAAACATCTTCTCAAAGGTGATAATTATGATATTTGGGAGAAAACAATTGTAAATGCTCTCGAAGGGCGTAGCAGAGCAGGTTTTCTCCACCCCTCCGGGTTTCCTAAACCCAGTGATGAACAGGAATTGGCGGCATGGAAAGCTAATAATTCCATTATTTGTTCTTGGATCTGTAACAGTGTTGATGAACACATCCAACCTTCCATTATCTCCTTTAAAATTGCTCATGAATTATGGTTAGATCTGAAGACCAGATATGGGGGTTCGAATGGACCTCGTATTCATCAATTGAAGTCTGAGTTCCAATCTTTGCGTCAAAAATGACAAACTGTGGTTGTTTATTACAATCAATTTGTGACTTTATGGAACAAGCTGTATGGATCTGTTGATCCAACTTGTGGTTGCCGGTGTGAGGCTATGGCTCTGATTCGGGCGCGTGAGGAACAGGAGAAAACTCATCACTTTTTGCTCGATCTCGACGACGAACAATTTGGTCACATCCGATCTCAGATTATTGCCACCGAACCTGTTCCGGACATACACCGAGCTTATGCTCTTATCGTTCAAGAGGAACGCCACAAGAGCATTATCCGTGGCTGAGATGACCGTACGGACGCTCTCGCCTTTGCCATGCAACGTCCCGCTCCTACCATGGGTCGTGGAGACCCCCCCCCCCATTATTCATGCACACATTGTGGAAAGGATGGACATTCTGTTGATCGGTGTTATCAATTGCATGGATACCCGCCCGGAAAGGGGCGTGGGGGTCGCGGCACTACATCCGGCCGTGGGGGTCGCGGCGGTGGCCGAGCACCGTCCGGCGGCAGTAGCACCCCTGGCTGTAGGTCTGGTCGCGGGGTAGGATCGGTGACAGGGGAGAAAATGCAGCCACCAACTCCAACGCCTTGGGCATCACACCCGATCAGATGACCCGGTTACTTTCCATGCTCGACGTTTCGTCTTCCGACAAGGATACCGGGCCTAATGGTGATGCAGCATCTCGTGAGTGGCTTATTGACAGTGGCACCTCTCATCACATGACTGGTAATATCTCCTTTTTATCCAATGTGGTTCCCATGGCCCCCTGTGTCATCACCTTGCCCAATGGCACACAGACTACAACCACTCGTTGTGGCCGTGTGCGGCTCTCGCCCGAAGTGGTGCTTCGGGGTGTTTTGCTTGTTCCTCATCTATAGTGCAATCTTATTTCTATTAGTTGCCTTATTCGAGATACCTCTTGTCTTGTTATTTTTAACAAAAACTGTTGTGTCATACAGGACTGTGTCACGAAGATGGAGATTGGACGGGGTGATGCACACAATGGAGTTTTCCTGTTTCGCCCATGTTCTACAGCACTTGCTAGCCAAGTGGATCCTTCTCTCCTCCATAAACGCTTGGGTCATCCATCTGTTCAAGTTGTGTCGTCTCTTATTCCTTCTGCCAGTAGCTCTAAACTTAAATTCTTACAGTCTTTTGAAATTTGTTTTCAATCCAAACAAGTTCGTAGTTCTTTTCCTGTTAGTTCTAATAAAGCTACCAGTGTTTTTGACCTAATTCATTGTGATTTATGGGGCCCCTACACCCCTTGTTTAGCTACTGGTGCACATTATTTTCTCACTATTGTGGATGACCACTCTCGTGCAGTTTGGGTAAATCTGAAGTCCCTAGTTGTTTGAAACAATTTTTTTCCATGATAAGACCCAATTTCACAAAACCATAAAAATTGTTCGTTCTGATAATGGGACCGAATTTGTCAATCAGGACCTTAGGTCATATTATGCCACTTTGGGTGTTCTTGTTCAAACTTCTTGTGTGGGTACTCCTCAACAAAATGGTCGGGTAGAACGAAAACACAGACATATATTAAATGTCGCCCGCTCCCTTATGTTTCAAGCTCACTTACCTATTGAATTCTAGGGGGAATGTGTTCGTACTGCTGTTTATTTAATTAACCGTACTCCCAACAAACTGCTTGGTGGCAAGTCTCCGTTTGAAGTTCTGAATCACAAAGCACTCGATCTTAGTCATCTCCGAATTTTTGGATGTCTATGCTTTGTACGAATCAGGACTTCCAATAAATTTTCTCCCAGAAGCACCAAGTGTATGTTTGTTGAGTACCCCTCTGGCACAAAAGGTTGGCGTGTGTATGACCTTGACACTCATCGTTTTTTTCACACTCGGGACATCGCTTTTGACGAGAGCACGTTCCCGTTTGCCACCCATCATACGCCAGCCGAACCCTCTACCTCCACCCCACATGCAGATTTTCCCGAATCACCCCAGCCCGACCCCCTGCCGTACCTGACGGCTAGCCTGCCCAGCCGACAGCTGCAACCGAGCAACTCACCAACGACAAGCCACACTCCTGTACAGCTGTCGTTCCTCCACTTCGTCCTCAACGGCAACGTCGTCAGCCATCCCATATATATATGACATGCTTCGGTGCTTTATATATATATATATATATATATATATATATATATATGGGTTCTGGTGAGAATGCAATCTTATGAAAGAAATAAGAGTGAATCTGGTACTTTAGATTGTGAGATATAAGGGTCAGGATTGCATCAAAATTAGGTGCATCAAAATGGTTTAAAAATGCATCACCTTGAAATGCACCATAATCCTTTGAAAATGCACTATCTCAAAACCTGAGCGCAGGATGCAATATGAGCCGCACGATACATCAGATCCAAAGGCTAGATTTTATTCTTATTTCTTTCACCAAGGTGCATGAACCTGAACCGCCCCCTATATATATATATATATATATATATATATATATATATATATATATATATATATATATATATATATATATATATATATATATATATATATATATATAATATATATATATATATATATATATATATATATATATATATATATATATATATATATATATATTATATATATATATATATATATATATATATATATATAATATATATATATATATATATATATATATATATAATATATATATATATATATATATATATATATATATATATATATATATATATATATATATATATATATATATATATATATATATATATATTCGCCCGAAAAAGAAACCACTTAAATAGTGGGGTAAGGTTCGGGTAACCCTTACCAAGTAGATTAAAGAAAGGAATGTACAATGATCAGTTAGGCCAACCCGACAACAAAAGCCCAAGGTAGTGAAAAAGAGAAAGCCTCAAAAAGTAAAAAAAACATAGCCAAATGAAACGACTAGGCTCTATCTTCTTCCTAACTGTGAATTCTGCGCTGCTCTATCAACGGCAAATCCTGCTCAATCATCTGGAGAGGTAAGGTTTAAGATTAAGTGCTTGAATATCCGCGCTTGTGGCAATCTTTTGCACCTTTTTGTTTGACCAGTACCAGTGTTGTACTAATTTTTGTATGTCTATGATAATACCCACATTAGTTATGCTGTTATTATCATGAATACAGCAATTGTAAGCCTTCCAAAGATTCCAAATAATGCAACCTGGTAGTATGAGCTTAAGGAGACCTCGAATTGTTGACTTGTTATGATTCACCCACCATTGTAGCATATAGGTGTTAAGGGCAGTACCTTGATTCCAAGTAGGGCCCCCCACATAATCTGCAAAGGCCTTCCAAATTATTTGGGAAACACTACAAGTGAGGAGGATGTGTTGATCCGTAGCTTCTTCCCTAGCACAGAAGGGACATTTGCTAGGCAGGTTGTAAGAAAGTTTCCTAAGGATGTTAGGAAAAGGTAGATAGTGATTTATAGCTTTCCAGGTGAAAAGCTTGATCTTAGGAATCTAGAATTTGTTCCAGGTGAGGGTATTCATCTGAGTGCTAATATCTCTATCCCTTACTGCCCAATAAGCCTCCTTAAAGGAAAACTTTCCATTGATCCATGTGAGATTGGAATTGATCATGGATGTGTTTTGCAGCCCAAATGGAGAGATTCTGCAGATTCTTTTCCATGAGGCAGAGTCATATAACTTGGCCTCAAACAGGCCATCCCTGTAGTATTTATCCTTCATAAATTTAGACCAGATTGAATCACCATTAATCACCTTCCACCAAAGCTTCAAAGCAGAGGCCTTTTGAATATCTTCAAGGCTTCTTAAACCTAGTCCTCCCTCACCTGTAGGTTTGCAAAGTGCAGTCCACTTTGCCCAGTGATGTTTGTTCTTCCCATTATTAGAGCCCCAAAAGAAGTTTGCTAGTTTACCCTGGATAACTGTGATGATAGATTTGGGAAGGTCTTGCACAGCTAGTGTGTGTAAAGGAATAGCACTAAGCACATGTTTGATGAGAATTAATCTGCTCATGGGATTAAGCTCCTTATTGTACCAACTGTTAAGATAAGCATCAAAGTGATTGAGGATTTGATCACAATGGATTCTCTTAAGCTTACCTGTTGTAATAGTGGACCCCAAATATTTGAAAGGTGGGCTTCCTACCATAATGCCAAGAGCTTCTTCTAGTTTCTTCTTGTAAGTCCAGTGGCTGTTTTTCTTGCAAAAAACCTTACTTTTCTTGTTGTTGATTTCTTGTCCAGAAGCTCTAAGGTAGTTATGTAGGATGTGATTAAATCTCAGCATATTCCTTAGGTCTCCCTTAAGAAATACTAAGAGGTCATCTGCAAATGCAAGATGAGAAACCACCTGACTTTTCCCTGCCTTGAATGGTGCTATAAAACCAGAAGAGATAGCATAGTTCAGGCTCCTAGAGAATCCTTCTGACCCAATGATAAAGAGGAGAGGAGAAAGAGGATCTCCCTGTTTGACTCCCCTCTTAATTTTGAAAAAACCATGGGGGCTTCCATTGATGAGCAAAGAAATGTGAGTGGCCTCTAGATTTTGCAGAAGAAGAGCTATGCAGTGATCATTAAATCCAAAGGATTTGAGCACTTCTTTTAGATATGACCAAGAAATCTTATCAAAAGCTTTGGCCATGTCAAGTTTAACCATCACATTACCACCTCTGACTTTTGATTCCAACCTGTGCATTAGCTCATTAGTTAATAAGATATGTTCCTCAATACCCTTCCCTTTTTGGAAACCTGCCTGTTCAGGTGAATATATATATATATATATATATATATATATATATATATATATATATAGACACAGACACATGCACGCACACACACACCAATTGTTTATACGAATTCGTTTGGGACACCTACACTGCCCCATGGTAAAAATGATGGTACCTAACCCCGTACCCCCCCCCCCCCCCACCCTACTCTAGCAGTATAATGCCAGAATAGGGAGGGCAAGGGGTGGGATGGGTGCACAGGGTGGGAGGTTTAGGGAGAGATTAAGAGTAAGACCATCACTTTTACGAACCGGGTAATCTATTTGGAATTTTAAGAACTGACCAAGCAATGAGCACACAAAAAACATTTAAAATTAAAACATCTCGATCTTGTAATAAAGAAATACGGTGTAGAATATAAGCAATAAATAAGGAACAGGAAACGATAATGTACACACTCTTCCATCGTATTCCCAAGTCCCAACAAAATGTATAATTTATTTAAAATTCTAGCATCCCTAAACCCGCTATCTCCATCCCCTTTTCCCTTTGGACGAAAAATGGGACGTGATCATCAATATCGGCGTGGCACAACTGTTGAAAGGAGAACCCGATTTGGCTTCTTCGCCCTTTTCTCCCCCTCGTTTGCATTGGAAACATTTAGGCGCTCATCCGCTTTGCATCTAGACGTCACATTTGCAAATGATGGGGACGCTGTAGTACCAGCATGCTTTGGACCTGAGGAAATTAAGTCACTAAACAGGGACAATAGAGAATGGCAACTTGAAAAAATAGATACAACAAACCCCGTAAAATCTCAATTTCCTCAAGGTTAGGGGGTTAAGAAATACGCAACCCTTAAAAAACAAATAGCTTGTTTTTGTTAAACCCTTGATGCATTGTTGCATTTACTGCCCAAAACTTTGCCGAAAGTAAGCAAGAGAGGGATAATATGCCATTTTCATTTGGTCTCTTAGCTCCATTGGCAATGGACGCAAAGAAAAAGATAAGAACACTATTTTACAAATATTATTACAGCTTACTAGCACATTACAGATTCCAAGACATCATTTATATGGCATTTTACTTACCACTTTCAGCAGAAGTATTATGTGAAGCCTCAGCCTTGGGAGAAGATTCATCCAATTTCAATGCAGGAGAATCATGCCCAGCAGCAAACCCGAGCCTGGCAACATTTGAAAATAGCGGCCTGCCTTCAACTGTTGGGGGCCTTGATGATATTGCGGCTGAAGTTCCCAAAGCTATTAAGTAAGAGAGAAGTGTTGTTCAGACAAAGCCATAAGCAAAGACAATAATTTTAAATACAAATAGCCAATGCAAGGTATAGAAAATATATCCTGCATTACTATACCAATAATTCAACAAGGTTCCGTTTGAAACAGACAAATTGTCTTGCTCTGGAAAATGTTTCATTTCTCAGAAACTGATATCATGTTGAGATGTTTGGCTGTATTGAGAGCACCATTGCCTCCAGAAAAGTTTATTTGTTAAGTGTGCTTTTAAAAGCACATCTATATATAGTAGGCCTACTTATGCTAAAACTGTAAGATAAAGATACAATTCTGGTACGTGTTGGAATAAACATGGCACGCAAGGCAAACACGAGGCAAACAGAAGTGGCTAAAGGGAAAACACAATGATATTTTGTACTCCCTCCATCCCAATTTTTCTCTTACCTTTTTCGTTTGTCCCACTAATTTTGTCTCAACCCATATTTAATAAGATTTGTGTGGCTCGTTCCCTCTTAATCTTTATTACTTTTCAACATCAATATCAATCACATAATTCCACCTTTCTTAATATATGTCCCTCTCCCATGTCCCCAGAAATAGTGGAATAGAGGGAGTTTATTTCACTATTCCTATTTTGAAGTATTCAAAATATTTTAGAAATAGGAAGCTAATTTCTTATTGCTTGAATAGTCGGTCTCTTTTCCGGGTTATGGTAATTTCTATATACCCAGTAGATCTTTACAATCATATACTTGCCTAATAACACATGCAAAAGTTTCCAAGTAAATGGTTCTCGATAATAGAAAACCACCTACTGCTATGTTCTCTGGCTCTCAACATAGACAAAAAGAAGATAGTCCTCTCTAGAGTTCCTCCTCATCCCTCTTTCCACTGCTTTTAAGGCAGGGACCCACCGCCACTCCATTCTATCATTAAGGGTGAACCTAATGTTGCAGAGCTTGCTGACCAACTGGAAACAAGGAACCATATCCAACACTTTCTCGAAGACAATCTCAAGAAACACACAACAGAATGAAGTTGCATGAAGTTGCCTGCAGATGGACACCGACGTGAGCTTCAATTCGAAGTAGGTGATGCTTTTTAACTTTGATGTACAAAGGTGGTAATAGGCTTGCGATGGTGGTTGTTGGCTGACAACAGCGGTAGTCATTCCTCTCACTTTCCTCTCCATCTCTCTTATTTCTAATGCCACGTCACTTTCCCTTTAAATAATCCTCTCATCACCTTAGTGTTTCCCCTCATTTTTCTTTCTTCTGTTTTAAAAGGTGGGCCTCACATGTCATACATATTTTTTATCTACATAATTTTTAATATAATAAATCAAATTATTTTATTTCAAACAAAGCAACTAAAGATTTTTCAAACAAAAAAAACCGAATTCCATAAACTCACTTTATCAAACTGAATAGTAAATAATTCTTAAACAACAAATTACTTTTAAAAAAAAAATCACAATTTAAATGATAAAAAAGTTCTCAAAGGACTTCTTTTAACAGAATCCAGAAAAAGGTACTCAGGTTATTTTCTTAAATTTGAGGGAAAAAAGACGAGGTACTCTTGTTGTTGATTTAGGAATTACGTAATTTTAAATATAATAAACTAATCATAATGAATTTTAAAAAATAAATGTAGATTTATATATTTTAATTTTAATATATATATATATGTATATATTTATATATACCAAAAAATGAATTTTTAATACTTGAATAATAAAATATTCATTTAGAACAAATTACATCTTAAAAATAAAAAGAACTCAAAGAAAAATAAACGAGTAGTTTATCCTGAACCCAAAAAAAATTAATTACTCCCTAGTCCTGAAATTGATTACAAACTTTTTTCTCTCTCCTCTCGATAACTTTTGTTTATTTGTGTGCTTTCATTGAGTATTTGATAAAATAAAATATTCTTGTGACCTCTCGTTTTGTAGAACTTTTGATCTAGTTTCTTAATATGTAATTGTTATTTATTATTGATGTACCAATTTGTAAATAAAATGATTTCGAAAGATGAGATGTTTTGCAAAGTAACTCCCAATTTGTAATCAAATTAGGGACGGGGGAGTACTAGCTATGATTGACTAGTAGATTCCCAAAAAAATTCAAAGAGTTATTAAAAAGTTGAATGTGGCTCCACAATTTCACCTTCTTTCATCGATGCATTTCGATTCCCCGATTCAAATTTACTCCCTTTTTCCTCTTATCAATTTAACCCTTCCCCTCAATTTCCTCTCTTCCACCTCAGCATTACTCAAGCGTTCCATGCCCACTAAGGCCTCGTTCCGTTCAACTTATTTTTTCTGCTTTTTTCTTATTCTTATTAAAATCAGAAGACCAGATCAGATCAGATTAGATCCAATTAGATCAAACCAGATCAGATCACTTGAGATCCAACCAAGAATTATTATTATTATTAATTATTATTATTATTATTATTACTACTACAACAACTACTACTATTATTATTCTTAAAAATGAAAAAGAATAAACTTTAGAAACAAGTTAAAAGAATACTGAGAAAGTAATACTTAATTATTAGATGTCGGAAAAATTATTTTTAAAATACATTGACAATGTCAATTTAATTCTACTTTTAAAATACATTTTTATTGCTACCTGTAATTTGAGTTTCTAAAGTTTTGATCTTTTAGTACCTCGAGTTGACCAACTTTGATCATGACTTAAATAAAATTAACATTTGATATTCGTACACGGAATATATTTTAGTGTAACTGAAATAACTATTATATCTATGGTGTTATATTAATCATATAAAAAAATGTTTCGTAGTACAAAGCACACGCTAATATTTTATAAGGATGAGATATTTTAATAAAAATATTATCTCTTCTCTATATTGATTATCTAAATTTAATTACTTTTTAATGTATATATGAATTAAATATTTATTCTAGTGTATATATGAACTAATTATTAAAATATTAAATCAATATTCTTATTTCATAAAAAAAATCATAAAATAAAAAGTATTATTACATTATAATATGAATGATTATTCTAATAGATGAATTAACTAATTTTATTTCATTAAAAAATAATCATAAAATAAAAAGTATTGATTATATTATAATATGAATTCAAAAGTTATTATAAAGTCAAATCAAATTATTGATTTGAATTTTAAATCAAATCATAATTAATCAGATCAGATCCAATCAGATCAGATCAGAACTACAAAAAATCAGATATCAAATCAAATTTACAAAAATCAGATGAGATTAGAAAAAATAAGTTGAACAGAACGGAGCCTAAAGTTGCTCTAAGGGTTGTGACATCAAAAGATATCAAATCCTATAGATATTAGGTTTCAGTGCTTCACCAAACACCAAAAATGACTCTCATATCAGAACCAATACCCTTTTGCTTCCAAACACGCCCTTAATTCTTTCCCCTTAATTCTTTTCTGTTTCTATAAGCTCCAAATTGAGATCATACCAGAATGCAAATGATAATAGCAACATACCTTCAAAATCATCACTGGAGAATGTAGGCATGTAAACATGAGAGCCTGCCTGATTACAAGGTGAAGGAACATAATGTAGTCTAGATGTTTCAGCCTTGATTTTCAAATGGTGCTCCTGGAAACAAAAACTCAAATACAATAATTGCAACAAACAAAACATAATGCTTATTCTACTTAAGTAGAATAGAGATTAGTGAATAATGTGCAGGAAAACAAGCTCCATAACCTGCAAATAGATTACCACCAGAAAAAAACTAAATAGTTAATCCAACAACCAGGATTAGATGATGTAGGGTGAAGAGGAATGCACTCTGAGGTAGCTTATAAAGTAATGTGCCTGGTAAATCAGCTGAATGAAAGAAATTATGATGCTTTGTAATTGCATTGATCATTTAGCAAACATTATGCTTAGTGAAAACCCACACCCTAGTGCTCTCATTAGTGTATGCTTGGAGCTGATAATTTACCGAAGGGAAAAAACATCAGAGTACCTTCCTAGCAACCCGCTCTCTTTTCTTTTCCCTTTTTTTAATTTCAGTCATGAATGGAGAAAGTGCATCAGCAGGCAATATCTTGCATAGATCAATTTCACAAAGCTGAAAAACAAAGCAAAACAACCATAATGAGACATTATAACATGATTTTTCATGAAATGTTTTTTTTCTGGGGTGAGACAATTTAAACTTTAACTTGGCAGTTACCTGTATTGATGTTGTCAATGAAATATGACTTAAATAGCGGTAGCGTCTCCTAAGAGCCTCTGATTGATTCATTGTCTCCAACTGCAGAATTTTTCCACTGATTCTGTAGTTTGTAGCATTATTTAAAATGTCAATTCTCTATTTCTCTGGTCAAGAGATATATCAAAACCTTAGTGGGAATAAAACATGTCGATTTCCGTATGCATTTGTATCCGTTCTGTACATGTAGTGTTAGGACATGTGTGTGGGAGAAAGGAGAGGGGGGGGTCTAGACTGCCATTTCAAACCAGACGCTTGCAGATATCTTGCAGCAAATGCAACTCCCCAAAAACCAGCCTATCAATTTATAGTTAATTTTGGATAATGAACTACTATTATACTCTGTAAATTAAAGACTCTGTATCCCCGATTTGATTCACTGAGTCTGATTGTCTTCTTTCAACGAAAAATTCCTCCTGTGTCTCCTTCAAACATCCGCTTTTTTTTTATTTTGCCGTTTTCTTTTTCTCAATGCGCAATTGACAAAAAAGCAAATGATTAAGGGAATTGATGAATATTACAAACACTATACACAACAATATGGAGAAAAAACAAGCAACCCAAGTGAATAAGGGCAAAATGGGAAATACAGAGCCTTTAGTTTACTCATTCATATTATTCGCCGAAATGTTAGAGATTGCACATTAGTGCAGAAAGGATCCATGTAGTCTTTACACTAAAAAATTAAATGCCCCTCGTGGTTTTAAAAAAATAGAACCTAGTAGTTCTTACGAGAAAATCAGCATCACCCAAGAGTATTTTTGTGATTTATTGGTAGTTAAGCGACTGCAAGTTTAAGAAAACATAAAGAACATGAATTGAAGGATTTTTGATGAATTCTCGCGATTTATTGAAATTCCAAACTGAAAACGAAGATGAAGAACAGAGTGCTCCAAAAGCATAGCATTATACAGTATCCACTGGCACCGACTACTGAGTTGGTACCTTGGAGTACCTTGAAGACTGTTTTATGTTTTAATTGTTTACTTAATAATGTGCTTTTTTTAATTGCTTCAAATTGAAGGCGTTTTGAAAACTTTTGGTTAAACCGAGAATCTATTAATCGGCTAATTTGGGATAACTGGGTCGATGTGTTATAGCAAACATTTACATGTGCAATCTAAGTGATGAACAAAAAAGGACTATGAAGAAAAGTCATCTTCGCTAATATAATTGCATAGCAGACAGCATAATGTCTCCCCCCCCCCTAACCTACCCACCCACACACACACAAACAAAAAACCACCCACCCAAAAAGAGTAAAAAAGAAAAGAGAAAATCGATATGGATTATGCCTGCATGCGTGTATTGTATGCTTCAGCAAGGAAAGAACCCATCTGATAGATAGGCATTAAGTTCTATTACCTGTTTGGAAGTCGATCATAGCTTCCATAGTAATGCAGAAGGCACTTCATATTTAGTGGGTGAATGATAAGGTGTTGACCATCAGTGGACTGAAAGAAGAAACAATCTAATCATAATTAGACAAGTGCAATAAAGTGTAATGCAAACATGATACAAAATATTTAACAAGTGCAAGAAGCAAACAATGTGAGAAATATTATTATACTTAAAAGAACTATATGTGTGTGTTTGTGTTTTATAATTAATGTGATTTGTTACGGACACTTGAGCTTGTGCAATATTCCATGTTCTTTGTCCAGAAAAATACTGTAAATTGAACTATAACTGATGACTAAAATAACCTGATAGAAAATGTAAGAATCACTATTCTGTGACTCCCTCAAAGCACCAGTAACTTCTTCTATGTTTTTGCCATCATCTTTTGAAGGCCAAGATCCATAGTGATCTTCCATTAATTGAACATCAGCTACTGGAGTTGGTGAAAGATTTTTTTTTTTACTTGATTTCTCATGCCAATTTGACTTGTTCACAGTTGAGGGAGAACTGTAAGAGTGAGACTTATTTCCATTTGAAACTATGTGCTCATTCCAATATTTCTTTCGTTGCTGCAATTGTTCCATTGCAGCACATACATATGGAAGTTTCTCTAGGTCATCAACCAAACCAGAATTTGCCCTTGCTAACCAACTATCCAGATCAGAGACTGCCTCTCGAACAGAGACGTCCACATCTAAGGTAAAAGTGAACTTTGAAAAGGAGTTCAACACTTCTTCGCAGCATAGGCCAACATCATCATTATTCTTTAAAGACAGAGAAAATGAATCCTTTTGGCGGGTTAAAAGCAAAAAGTTTACGTCATCACCCACAAAATATTGCTTAACATTCTCAATCTGAATTGTACACAAGTCCTTGCATGATATCATCGTAAAACATAGAGGACACTTCTTCCAGCATTCACCATTGTAATCATCTCTACCCCCTGAGAAATACTGCATAATGCATGGAAAACAAAAGATATGACCACATGAAGTTATTTGTGGACAGAGAGGATCCTCCAAGCAGATTGGGCACTGTACAGGAAACGATGTGGAGAACTTCACAGAGATGATATCTTCCCAGTCTAACATTCTATCAGGATCCATTAACTCGGGCACATAGATACCCGAACCAAACACAACAAACTTGTAATTAGCTTGAAGAAACAAATCTTTATTGTACGGCTTTCTCTTTGGCAGCCTCCTTGGATGGGGAGCACTGGACTTTGGACGTGAAATGGGATCGTAATGAAAATTCAGCAAGTGATTGCCACTAATCATTTGGGTTCTTCTCCTGGTTGAACGTGGCATGGTTCCTTGAGATCTGGTAGTTCCAATGCTGTTGTCACTGATGAGGGGAACAGATGTTATGGGTGGTGATTTCTGACACTTATTCACTGATATCTGACCAATGTCGTATGCCAAGGATCCAATGTCCTCTTGACTAATCGATAAGTTCACCTGCACCATATTAGATACAATTTAACAACTACGCGACAAAATCAGATGCAGGGAGGGGATAGTAATAAGCAGATGGAAAGAAGGAAGCACATTATGTTTGTCCCATGGAGGTGGGCTACTTGAGAGACTGCCTAGGGTCCATAATTTTTAGGTCACAAAAAAAATATTATGCCAGTAATGAGTAATCTACCCTATTATTAAAGGAAGTGTTAGGCTTACCTGCACTGCACAGAAGAATGTCATGTGGCAGTCTTTATATATATATATATATATATATATATATATATATATATATATATATATATATATATATATATATATATATATATATATATATATATATATATATATATATACACACACACACACATGCACACACACATATATATACATATATATATATATATATATATATATATATATGAAGAATATTTTAGTTTCTGCTCACACTAACGGCAAGTGCTTTTCCATATGTGGACTCTATTTCAATCAGAAACTGATGAGTCGATCCACCAACACGTCTTCTTTTTACTGGGATATCGAGATTTACTCCACGTCATGGACATCCCATTTTTCTATGTTCTCTAGACTTGTATGTAACGATAGAAAATAAAAATAAATATTACTCGCTCCTTCCGAAAATTAACTTTCCATTCACTATTCACAATGTCAAACTTTATTCACTTTGTTTACTTATTTTCACTACTCATTCCAATATTTAATATAGTCATGTCACCTCTTGTTTTGTAGAACTTTTTTTGTTTTTTTTAATATATAAATTTTATGCTTGAATATTACACTCATGATCAAATAAGTTGAATTAAAAATAACTTCAGTCAAACCTTGTACACCAAAATGGGAAATTCATATCCGGACAGAGGGAGTATATATAATGTGAGAAATTTTTTATAGAATTTTTTTCTCATGTATAATGTAAGAATCGATAGCATTGGTTTGCTAAAACCTCTTGACGACATTCTCTCACCCCCTTTCCTCAAAGAGGCGGCACAACACCACCTCTTCAGGTAAAGCGAGATGGAAGAGGCAATGCTAGGCACTAGCCATTCACGCCTTAGTTACGGGCGCAAGGTGTTTACCTCCCATGATTGAATCAGAGTTCTCTCACTCTCTTGCCTCAGAGAGGTGACACAACACCACTTCTTCAAGTAAAGCGAGATGGAAGAGGTGACGCTAGGCTCTAGCCTTTCACGCCTATGTTACGAGCCCAAGGTGTTTTGGAATTAAGAGGTTTATTGCACTATATTTATAACAATTATCCACACACACACACACATACACACATACATACATATATACATACATACGTAGGTTTCGGTGATAATGAGATCTAATGAAATAAACGAGAATGCACGTGGTGCATTAGAGTGTTAGATTTAAGGGTCATAAAAATTAGAAAAATACAAAAACATCTGCAAAAACACGGTGGCATTTTAGTAAATAAGTCAAAGTTTGATGCCACAGCAAAAATGCACTGCCAAAATGTAAATGTGCATTTTGATGGACGAAAAATGCACCATTAGCATTTCTCGTGTTAAGAGCCATTCTCACATGAACTGCACCATGTGTGTGTGTTGCTAAATCCACTCCATTATGGCTAAATCCACTCCATTAAATGTTAAATTGACAACTTTCCACTTAAAACACAAAGAAGGATATTATATGTTTGCCAACATTAAAAGGTAAATTTGTCCATTTAACATAAATGGAGTGGATTTAGTCATATAGCAACACCCTGTGTGTGTGACTCTGTGTGTGTGTGTGTATAGTGGGGTTGGTTTTGCGGAGAAGAAGACCAACCAATTAGGCAATATTGAAAGCTGATCGGAAATCCCTGGAATGCCCTTACTATAATTGGAAAGGAGAATTGCCAGAGATCAAGACCGGGGGGTTATTATTCATTCTTATTTCTTTCATTACATCTCATTCTTACTGGAACCAAAGTCTATATATATACGTACATGCATACATACATACATACATACATATATATATATATATATATATATATGATATACATGGATACATATATGCATGCAGGCATATGTGTATATGTTTTATAACTTCGCCTTTCGTCATGTGCCTCTCACCTTGAAAACTACCTCTCGCTAGTCTCTTGCCTTGAAAAGCTACCTCTCGCTTGTCTCTTTCCTTGAAAAACATCTCACCTTCCATAATTGTTCCTCTTGATTTGATGTTTGACATATAATGATACACAAACTAACGTTTAGTCAATTGTTGAAGAACACCCCTAATCCATTAAAACATTACAATCCTCGTATGTGTGCATGCATATATATCCACATAGATTTGTGTGTAAAAGCGTTGATGAGATGAGGGTACGCACGCAATGCTTGGCTTTTTTCACTTTTGATTTTCTATTTAAAGTGATACAATTCAACATTTCAACGTCACTCTCTCTATGCTCTAATCTCTAATCATCATGCATTAATTCAATTAATCACAATTTCTTTGCCTCTCAAAATTCTATGTAAATTCGGAATCAAAGAGGGAAGGCACTTACTCAAACATCCCTAAGAGAGTGAAGAAATCCATTTTGAATCAGAGAGAATGGCTTCTCACTGGAAAAAGCCTCTCTACTTTTAAGTAGGGATAAGGTCTTGTAAGCACACCACAGAGGCAGACCCTACTTTTGTAGGATTCAACTGGGTTGTTGTTGTAAAAAAAATGGCTTCGCTAGATCAAAGAAAGAACCGGTTTGAACTCCATCCCATTTCGAACTCACTGTATAATCCTCTTCTCTAAATAACCATATTTTTTGAACTCCAACCATCAATCTTAACTCATTTGAACACGGTGATATTACTTTATTCTTTCTCTCTTTAACTAAATTGTTTTCTTCATTCACCATCGATTCATTGATTATGACTAGTAACAGAACCGCTCCTTTGAGTAGTAGTAGTAGTAGTAGTGATAAGTTAATATATTTACGTTTACTATAGGTGTTGTCTTTCGTTCCAACCTATTCTATTCCAAAAATTCTCGTTTATCGTACCCGTACCCGATCATGTTTGCATAGTCATTCGAGTTTTACTTATATCATAACCTCCATCATCCCCACTTATACACTGTTTTTTATTTAAAATTTGAATAATAAAGCACAATTATACCAAAAAATTAGAATAACTTGCATCTTCATTAGAAAATAATAAACTCATAGTGTTTGATATTAATACATAAAATTCTCATGTATACTTCTTTCAATGATAAAGCAATTCTCTCATAAAAAAGTGAGATTTACTAAACTACCAAAACTAGAGTATGATAGTGTTTTGTTTATGTAAGAATCACCATACATGTTTTCAAGAAAATCAGACTAAAAAAAGATATACTCTGTAATATGGAAAGTATTTGTTAATTCAATCTCTTAGCATTATCATGTCTTAATAAATGAGTTGTATCTCAAAAAAATCAACATTAAAAATTTATTCAATCTCTTCGTGTTCTAATGTTTTCAATAATTAATTTGTATTAGTTGATTTAATACACTGCTACGCGGCCATTCTCAATACTAAAACTCAAGTTGTACTTAGTTGCTTCATCCTCCTTTGTCTGTACTTATTTCATTATCATCAATCATTGCAGAAGAAATAAAATTATTTGGGAAAGTCATGTAAATAGTATAAATCCATGTGTATTCATGTGATATAGAAGTACAGAACGGGTACAAGATTTGATTATATACTTGAAAATATATATCTCCATGCCCCATGAAAAGAGTCATGGTTTACCGATCTACAACTTCAAAATTTTAGTAAGATACAACTATTCAATATCATCAATTATGGATCTATATCTTTATTGTTAACATTTACGGGGTATATGTTAAACTTTATTGTTAAACGTGTTTATTTAAAAAATAGAGATATAACAAAAATTGGCATCTTGTTCAAATAGAAGTCTTTTTTAAAGAAATAAGAAAGTTGTCAAAACATACTTTTTTAAGTAGGGGTGGACACGGTACGGTTCCGGTTCCGGAACCGCCGGTTCCGGTACCGCCACCCCGAGTAACCGGATAGTATACCGTGCCGGCCGGTACCGGTTCCGGTTCCCGGACCGGCGGTTCCGGTACCGGACCAGCCGGTTTCGCCCCCCCCCCCCCTATTTTTTTTTTTAATTTTTAAATTATAAAAAATTGCAATTGTAAAATTGCAATTGTTTAAAAATTGCAATTGTTTAAGGAAAGAATGCAATTGTTTCGCCCCCCACCTTTTTTTTTTAACTTTTTTGCATTTCAAATCAAAAAAAAAAAAAAAAAAAATTATACCGGTACCGGAACCGGACCGGTACCGCCGGTACCGGTACCAAAAAATAGGTACCGGAACCGGTACCGAAAGTGGCGGTACCGGTACCGGTTCCCGGAACCGGTGACACGGCGACCTTGCCGGTGACGGTGGCGGGTACCGGCGGTACCGTTGCCGGTGACGGTACCGTACCGGTACCGTGTCCACCCCTATTTTTAAGGGACTGAGAAAGTTGTGAATTTGGATTTGCAAATGTTATTGGTGTTAGGATCGAATCGCCCAACACACACAGATCTTGATGAAGAAGAATGAAGAACAGAGAGTTTTTAGAGAGAGAAAGTAAGAGTGCGGCTAGGGTTTTCGTGGTAACACTGTGTGGGTAAACTCCACGGCGATGTGGTATATTTATATTGATAATTAACACTGTTACAGAATACACGGGAGAAATACAATGGACAGTACCGCCTAAAATTTGGGTTGGGGCGCTGCCCCGGACCCTGTTAATATATAAACGTACATTACATATTAATAATCAGGCTCCACTCCCAACAATTCTCCCACTTGGAGACTGATCAGGTAACCAAGTTAAGTACTCTCACGAACAGTGTATCACAACATCAATATCTCCTCCACACCGCAGCATTGTAAATCTCTCATCTACAAAGTCCAACTGAGGTTCTGCACAACCCCAGTTTCCCAACATCGCCACATTTCGTCAACATGTCTGCCGGGTTCTTCGCACCCTATATCTTCTCCAAGCACATGTCGCCTTCTTCCACTGCCCTACGAGTGAAGTGATATCTCCTCCGGATGTGCTTCGTCTTATTGTGATAGACGGGGTTCTTCACCAATTGTATGGCACTCTGGCTATCTGAGTATAGGATCTTCTCAGTCTGCTTCTTTCCCAACTCCTCTAGATAATCTGCGAGCCATATCATTTCTTTCCCAGCGTCTGCTATTGCCACATACTCCGCCTCTGTAGACGAAAGGGCAACACACTTCTGAAGCCTGGACATCCAGCTCACTGCTGTGCCACCTATGGTGTAAATGTATCCAGATGTGCTCTAGCTCGAGTCCACATCACCACCAAGATCAGCATCTACAAAGCCATGTAGAAGCACTTTGTTTTTGCCAAAACAAAGTGAAGTACTGGGTGTACCTCTCAAATATCTCAGAAGCCACTTCACGGCTTCCCAATGCTCTTTCCCTGGATTTGCCATATATCTGCTAACCACTCCCACTGCATGTGGCTATATCAGGTCTGGTACAAACCATAGCATACATCAAACTCCCAACCGCTGAAGCATATGGTACAAGTGCCATATGATCACGCTCCTCAGTTGTCTTGGGTGACTGCCCCTTTGACAATTTAATGTGATTTGCCAAAGGGGTAGTCCTCGGTTTAGCATCACTCATCCTGAATCTGGATAAGACCTTCTCAATGTACTGCTCCTGGGATAGAATCAAAGTGCCAGCAGATCTATCCCTGGATATTCACATCCCAAGAATCTGCTTCGCTGCTCCAAGGTCCTTCATCTCAAATGCTGAAGACAGATTTGCCTTTAGATTTTTAATCTCTCTCATATTGGAACCTGCAATCAACATGTCGTCCACATACAAGAGTAGAAAGATATAAGAATCAGTGTATCTTTTGAAGAAACAACACTGATCCCTTTCACTCTTGCAAAAGCCACTCTTGATCATGAAAGAGTCAAACTTCTTGTACCACAATCTTGGTGCCTGTTTCAACCCATACAAACTCCTGTTAAGTTTGCACACCATGTGTTCCTTGCCCGGAATCACAAAGCCTTCTGGTTGATACATGTAAATTTCCTTGTCGAGTTCACCATGTAAAAATGCAGTTTTTACATCCATTTGCTCAAGATGCAAATTCTCCGCAGCAACAATACTCAACAGAATTTGGATAGTAGTTATCTTCACAACAGGAGAAAATATTTCTGTGTAATCAATACCTTTCCTTTGTGAGTATCCTTTCACCACTAACCGCGCCTTGAATCGTCTTTTGCCATCAGGTTCATTCTTGATTCTAAACACCCACTTGATCAACAAGGCTCTCTTCCCAGCAGGTAATTCTGTCAACACCCATGTTTGGTTCTTTGCAAGGGAGCTCATCTCATCATCCATGGCTTGCTCCCACTTGACTGAATCATCCACCTGCTTAGCCTCCTCAAAAGACTCCGGCTCACCCTCATCAGTGAGCAACAGATAGTGTAAGGAAGGTGAATACCTATCTGGTGCTCTGATAGTTCTGGATGATCTTCTCAACACCTGCTCGGGTGTCATCTGCTCCTCTACAGGATCTTCAGCAACAGTCTCTGGAGTTGTTTGAGTTTCTTTTGTATCATCCAACTCAACTCACACTTGCTTCGTAGACTCTGAAACCTTTTGATCTCTATCCTTGTAAAAGACAGATTCATCAAAAGTCACATCACAATTTCTCAGGATCTTCCTGCTCTTGTCATCCCAAAACCTGTATCCAAACATGTCAGAGCCATAGCCTATGAAGTAACACTTCACAGCCTTGGCATCAAGCTTATCTTGCTTCTCTGGATCAACATGAACATAAGCCGTGCAACCAAAGGTTCTCAAGTGTGAATACTTGATTTCCTTTCCGGTCCACACCTCCTCTGGAATCTTGAACCCCAAAGGAACCGATGGTCCTCTATTGATCAAGTACGCAGCCGTGCTCACCGCGTCTGCCCAGAATGTTTTGGGCAGCCCACAGTGAATCCTCATACTCCTGGCACGCTCATTCAGTGTTCTGTTCATCCTTTCTGCTATACCATTCTGCCTTGCTTTCCCGGGAACAGTTCTCATCAAGCAAATCCCCTCGGCAGCACAGAACGCTTTGAACTCTGACTTGTCATACTCTCCTCCATTGTCAGACCTCAGACATTTAATCTTCAAACCAGTCTGATTCTCAACTTCAGCTTTCCACTTCTTAAAAGTCTGAAAAACATCGGACTTATGCTTTAAGAAGTACACCCAAACCTTCCTGCTGAAATCATCAATGAAGGTGACATAGAATCTGGACCCTCCAAGTGATGAAACTGGAGATGGTCCCCAAACATCTGTATGGACCATCTCTAACTGCACTTTCTTCGGCTCTCTTGGGGTCTTTGTGAAACTGACACATTTCTGCTTGCCCATCACACAGCTTTCACAAAGTCCCAAGTCAACAGATTTCAGCCCCTCCAAAGCTCCCTTCGCAACCAGCATCTTCATTCTTTTGGCACTCATATGTCCAAGTCTGTTATGCCACAGACATGAACCAGAAGCACTCTCAGCAACAGCAGCCATGTTTACACACCCTGCAGTGGTGTATAAGGTTCCAGATTTGGTGCCACGAGCAACAATCATAGCACCCTTCACAATCTTCCACGAACCTTTCCCAAACTCTGCTGCATAGCCTGTGCTATCCAACTGACCCACAGAGATCAGATTCTTCTTGAGACCAGGAATGTATCTTACATCTTCTAATGTCCACTGGTTTCCAGATGGGGTCTTTATGCAAACATCTCCTCTTCCTTCAATCTCCAAGGACTTATTGTCCGCAAGGTACACTTTTCCAAAATGTCCAGGTTTGAAATTTTGAAATAACTCTTTACTTGGAGATGAGTGAAAAGATGCTCCAGAATCCAAGATCCAGGATTCTACTGGGCTGTCTACACTGAGGATAAGAGCATCCCCAATATCTTCTGCCGAATTTACGGAATCATTGTCATCTCCAGACTTGTGATTCTGCTTCTTCTTTGGTTTCGAATAGCTAGTCCGCAAGTGCCCCTTCTCTCCACAATTCCAATAAGTCACGTTGGATTTGCCAGGAGACTTTCCTCTGTTCTTCGATTTTGCTCGGCCATGATGACTATGACCCTTCGTCTGGTTTCTCCCCCTTCGGTCAACGCTGAGAGCCCTGCCCGATGAATCTCCCACTTCACTTTTGCGAATGCTTTCGCTAAGAACAACATCACGGATTTCATCGAACTTCAACTTCTCAGAACCACGGGAACTGCTAATCGCAGCAACAACAGTATCCCATGACTCGGGCAGAGATGACATCAAAATCAACGCCTTAATTTCATCTTCGAAATTAATCTCCACAGAACTCAGTTGACTCACAATCATATTAAATTCATTAATATGTTCAGCCACAGATCCACTTTCAGTCATCTGTAAATTGAATAATCTGCGCATCAAATATACCTTGTTCATCGCGGATGGCTTTTCGTACATATTTGATAGCGCCTTCAACAGATCGGCCATGGTCTTCTCCTTCACGATTTTGAACGCCACATTCCTGGACAAAGTCAACCGGATCAACCCAAGGGCCTGCCGATCCTTCAGCTTCCACGCTTCCTCCGTCATGGAATCCAGCTTCACCCCCAACAAAGGTAGGTGAAGATCTTTCTGGTACAGGTAATATTTGATCTGCATCTTCCAGAAACCGAAATCGGATCCATCAAACTTCTCGATCGCGATCTTCGAGCTCTCCATCTTCAGTTATCGTGTTGATTCTCCAAGCTTCGATACCAGTTGTTAGGATCGAATCGCCCAACACACACAGATCTTGATGAAGAAGAATGAAGAACAGAGAGAGTTTTTAGAGAGAGAAAGTAAGAGTGCGGCTAGGGTTTTCGTGGTAACACCGCGTGGGTAAACTCCACGGCGATGTGGTATATTTATATTGATAATTAACACTATTACAGAATACACGGGAGAAATACAATGGACAGTACCGCCTAAAATTTGGGCCGGGGCGCTGCCCCGGACCCTATTAATATATAAACGTACATTACATATTAATAATCAGGCTCCACTCCCAACAATTGGTAGCGCCAAACATTGTGATGAGATGAGGATTTGAACATGATCTGTTCTATAGGTTGTACCTCCAAATCCTTTATTCTGAGGAGATAACTAAGAAAGTCTATTGAGCTCTCTAGTTTTTTATATATTGAATATCAAATGTTTGGGCATTTGGCCCACTTAATCCTAGAGTTAAATATTAGAGCATGTAAGATGACATTTTGTTAAAAACATTTTGAAACTATTATGAATAACGAAAGTCTTATGATCTAGAGGGTGAAATTCTTTATCGTTTAATTAGCATGTCCTTAGAGAGGTTTTAATTGTTGAATCTGAAAAAAGCTTCATGATAGTGAATGGTTTGAAGATGATAAGGCTTTACTAACTGTTAAGTCTTAATTATTGTTGCAACTTCGGAAAATTTTTTCTAAATTGAAGTTAGTCAAAAACATTTTGAAGTCTATAATGTGAGAAGGTAGCTAGAACAATAGTTTATTCATTTTTATAAAATTTGACTATTTGCTTTGTAGAATCTTGATTATGTATGGGTGCAACCAAAAAAAATGCGACGAAGACAGTAATCATATAATAAAAGTCAAAGCCAAAAGGCGAAGGCGCGATATCATTTGTTCATGATTAATTCATCCCCAAAACTCAAAACCTCAAAGGTTGCACTGTGTTCCTTATTTGCAAAAGTAAGACTATAAGGATAAAAGCAGTGAATTACCGTTTCTGAAGACACACGGGAATCATTTGTAGAAGCACCCATTGAGCTTGTTTCTGTAAGAGAGAAATTGCACACACATGCATACATGAGAATACATATGACATCCTAGCAAAAGGTAGCATACATCGAATAGATAAATCAATAAATAAATGCTACCTCAAAACTTTGATCATCAATTAAATAAAAATTACATTGTAGTTTTATTGCATCCAATTTGCATGACCTCTCAAAAATCAATTTCATTGCATTAATATGTAATGCACTTATAATAAAATTTATGATTTGACTCAATAAAGTCAAACAGGAGGGAGGTAATAAATAAATAAGTTAATAAGTAAATAAATGGAAGATGTTCCTCGCCCCTACTGCAACCGCAGTCACTCCAAATCAAGATTCGGGATATGTGGGGAGGGGGTTGAAGCAAATCTGTATCACACAGCTAGAAGAAAGCATAGCCAGCATTCTTGCTAGTACTAAAATTGTTAACCAAAATATAAAGTATTGAAAAAGGGGCAAACTAAGAAACAAGGACACCTGATAAATTGCAGTAGGAAGATGAAGAAGAACCGGAATCGGCGACTCGTCTGGAGTCCAAACCGTAGATGAACAAAGAGGGGTCTTCTGGCTTGGGTTGATTTGGGAAAGGAACGAATCCATTATTAGAATTGGGGTTTGGAGAGAAGTCCAGATGCGAAGAGGAACACGAAGCTGAATCGAGCTGAACCTTCGAAGGCGAGATGGACATGAAAGTTCTGTGGAATTTTTCGGTAGAGCCGGTAGAGGTATCCTTTCGCTGTTGTTCAAGCTAGCCGGGCGTTGTGGTTTTGGGAATGTAAGACGTACTTAAGGCCTGTTTGGTTAGGGGGAGGGGAGAGGAAGGATTGAAGGAAACAACAACAACAATAACATCCCAGTTGAATCCCACTACAGTAAGGTCTGGAAGGGTGTGTGTACACAGACCTTGCCCCTACACAGAAGTAGGAAGGCTGTTTCCAAAAGACTCCCGGCTCAACCTGCACAAAATTATGGAAGGGAACATAGTATAGTACGGGTAAAGCACCAAGTACAAGCAACAAGTACAACTAATAGCAAAAGATTCCAAACAAACACAACACACTACAAACAACCTCTACAGCACCGAGCTCCTATCCAGCTACTCTAATCCTAGTTCTCCAAAGGTTCTTATCTAAGGTCATATCCTCAGTTAGGGTGAGAAGGATTGAAGGAAATGATGGGGGAAAATTATTATTTACCTTTAGGCGTGTTCGGGTAATGTATGTACTGGGTTTGTGCTCTATAAATAGCACTCTTAAAGTTTTAAAATACTCTAAATAGGAGTGCTATATGTTTCTATTGGTGAGCTTTGTAGTGTAGTGTGGTGAGCTTAGTGTCATTTCACCGAAGCATGTCATCTCACCGTAAGATGTCATCTGACTGGAGTCAATCTCATATATATACACACACACACACAACTATACAAGCCAGGGGATCCAGGTGGAGCCAACTGTGCTATCCAAGCCAGCACCCGACTTTGATCAACACTGGCCAACGCCAAGTTAAGGCCACCTTGGCGTCGCCAAACCATCCTGATTTTTAAGGGTCTAACATACCTCCCCCACCAGGAGAGCCCGACGTCCTCGTCGGAGGTTGTGAGCCAGCATCGCAACCACGCCAATACTCCTCGATTTTGGCTTCGAATTGCCACAACTTCACATCTCTCACCCAACTTGAGTCTTCTTTGGAATCACCTTCCCATCGCACAAGGTATTCCGTCCGTCGATTCTTTTTGCTTTGCCCTTTGATTTTATGCTCCCAAATCTTTTCAATGCATTTGTCAAATTGTCCGTGAATTGTTGGAGGAGCATGCTTAAGTTGTTGCCTTGAAGCGTCAAACTCTTCCTTATTAAACCTCTTCAAAAAACTGACATGAAAAGTAGGGTGGACTTTCAACCGTTCAAAGAGTTTTAAAGTAGGGTGAACTTTCAACCGTTCAGTCAGATGACACCTTATGATGAGATGAAATGCTTTGGTGGGATGACACCAAGCTCACCACATTATACTACAAAGCTCACCAATAGACAATCCAAAGCTCACCTAGATATAAAGCAAAGCTCACCACTTCGAACACCAAAACTCACCTTTTTTAAATTTGGAAAATTAAAAAATTAATTAAAAATAAAAGAGCAACACCGGTCAACCATCAGTCGGCAACGACGTCCGGCTGCAGGCTGTGACGGAGAAGCGGCAACACCTGGCGGCGGCAGGCGGTCAATGGTCAAAATCTAGTCAGCACCCCCTCTTTTGATTTTATTTTTAAAAAAAATTCAAAGTGTTGAAAAAATATGGTGAGCTTTGCCTTACAGTTTAGTGAGCTTTGTAGTTGTCCTTGTTGAGCGTTGCAGTGACCAGTGGTGAGCTTTGCGTCATCTGACCGTAGCATGACCGTAGCATGTCATCTCACTGTAAGGTGTCATTTGACTGGAGTCGATCCCGATATATACATATACATATGTGTGTGTGTTTGTGAGTGTGTGTGTGCGTGTGTGTGTGTATACATACATACATACATACATATACATACATACATACATACATACATACATACATACATACATACATACATACATACATACATACATACATACATACATACATACATACATACATACATACATACATACATACATACATATATAGTTAGAAAAGTGAGAGCACTTAGTTTTCCAAATATTATATTTCGACATGTTGTTTTTTATTATCATCTCGAACTATATGACATCTTTATATGTAAAACATACTTGTAGACACATACAGTAGTGTTTAATTCCTATTAGCATATCGAGGTTATGTGGAAAAGAATATATTTCAAAAAATAATAAAAATATTAAGGGGTACGGGTACCAAATTACAATTAAGTAAATGTATTAAAAGTACATATATACTTCGTAGTTCAATTTGACTTTGAAATTAGAACCGAATATGAATATACTCGATATCCGGCCAATATCCGATAGATGCTGATACAGTTTTAATTTTTAACATTCGTCAAAGATCCGTACTCAAATTTGATATTCGGTAAAATTAAACATATGTTGTTTGCACCCCTAATTTCCATGTTTTTGTGTTTTGGGTTTCATTACGAGATCTGAAATTTTTGTGCCTTCGTTGGTGTCCTTTTGCTCCATCTTATCGTGCATTGGCCAATTCTCTAGATCCACAAAAAACAAAAAAATGAAAGAAAAAATTACAATGAGAGTGGTGATGACAAGACCACTGATACGTAATATCTGGAAGTGAAGATGAGGCATATTGCAAGGGATGAGAGAAATGGGGTGGTTAGGGTACGTTGTGTAGTAATTCTGAGTGATCTAGGGGTATAAAAGTATTTTGGATCTAGTTCTATTTCCGTTTTAGGAAACAAGAAGAAACAAATGGAGTTCTTTAATAAAGAAAGTGAGAATAGTGATTTGGGACATAGAGAGCATTTGAATTTGTATTTGACTAATGCGAATAAAAATCATTATATTTGAATACAAATCACGAATCGAGTTAAAAGTATTTAACTTGTATAATCCGCACTCGTAACACAAATAGTAGGCCCTACGAGTCTCGCGTACGACTCGAGTTCTATTTCTTTAATGGACATGGGTTAGAATATCAGCTTTGATCCAAATCCGACTCATTCAGAGACTTTTAATTATACATTCAACAATACCACATAATAGCATTTTCTTAAAGAGTTGCATGAATAAACTCTACACATGGTCTTCTAAAAATGGATATATAATTATCAAACTTTCATAACTTGCGAAACAATCAATGTGGTCAAAGAATCATTGCATAATTAATCTTTTCTTTACGTTAAAACATGAAGTCCACAAAATGCACACACACTATGCAAAAATGTGAAACATGTAACCAAATAAACAAGCTAATTTAACAAAAATTGCCATCATCTTTGTGATTAAAAGTAGAGAAGAGTCTTCTTCCAACTCTTATACTACACGACACTGTCCGAGAACAAAGCTACTTGAAGAATAAGATAATATCAAGCTCATCGAGAATATTGTACTACTATTAAAAAAGATCACTATAAAAAATGAAGTTTGTGTGACATTAAAACTAATAAATGGAAGATATGGTACTGCAATTCAAGATTACACATCACCATTAAAACTCTAGATCAGTTTTTTTTAGAGGTGTAAACGGATATTAACCGGATTGGATGTGCCATTACCAAATCCGTATCCGTTTATTTTTGTCGGATATCGAATTCGGATACGGATCTTGACGGATACTGAAAATCAAAACCGCATCTGCATCCTTCGGATATCGGATATATCCGTATCTGTTTCCAATTTTTAAAATCAAATTAAACAATACTTTAATTTTAAATTAGATTAAAGTCAAACTATTATTATATCAACTATAATTTGTGTTGGGATAATTATTTTCTTTGTTTTCATGATTTAAGATATTCTACGATAACTTGATATGATAAAAAAGATATACACATCACAGATATACACATATTTTTATATGTCTCTACATATTTTTATGTGTCTACACATTTATTTTGTATATAAAATGTCTTATATTTTGAAATATCAATAAAGAAACAAAATATAAACATAAAAAAATTAGGAAAAACTATATATAACGGATCGGATATTCGGATAAACGGCTAGTTAAACGGATGCATATTCGGATCAGATTTTAAACGGATCGGATTTACAATTACCAAATCCGTATCCGTTTAGTAATCGGATATCCCTAATCGGATACGGATAATATCCGTTTAAAACGGATGCGGATATTTCCTCTTTAAACGGATACGGATGCGGACGGTAATCAGATTTTCGGTTATCCGTTGACAGCCCTAGTTTTTTTTATAATTACATATTTGACATCTTTCCATAATATTCTTGTGTTCTGCACACTTCACGTTTTTTATAAGAAAAGACTACTTATTCAATTGTTCTTTGTCCATATAGACTATTTCACAATTATTCAATAGTTTTTTGACCATGAGGAGTATTTATGCTTATAATTCTTATCTAAGTATGTGCTTCTCTATGTTTATAAGTTGATCAAAACTGCTTATAAATTATTTTTAACTTATAAGTCAACAGATGATGGTTTCTCTGTACTCTTAAGTTGCTTATAAGTCAGAAAAAATAAATAGGTCTTACTTATCTTTAAGACAACTTTTTTCGTTTCTCCATTTTGACCAAATTACTTACAAAACTATCTCTCACCTATTACGAATATCCCCAAATAACTTATATATCAATTAAGTCATTTTATAGAGCTGGCAAATCGGTCGGTCAGATCGGGTTCGGGTACGGTCAATTTGAGTTCGGGTTATTTCAAGTTCAGGTCAATCCGAGTTCGGGTTGAGAACTATATGTTCATGATCCAGTGTCATCGAGTTCGGATCAACCCAATGAGTTATGACTTTGGTTTTTTTTAAATTCACATTAACACTTACATTTTCTATTTGATAAATTTAAAATATAAAAAAAAATGTATTAAATCTATTAGATTATTTTATTTTAAACTCTTAAGTAATTTTTAAATATATAAATTAATATAAGGAATTTAAAAAATGATTAAGTTTTGTAAAAAAGTAAGATAATTATGCAATTTTATTAAAATTTTGTCTGAAAATATAAATTTATACACTAAAAACGAGTAGTACAGTGTATGATTTTGAAAAACTCTTACTTTAGCAGGTTGGTCAGGTCGAGTTCGGGTTCGGTCGGATTTGACCCATTTTTATTAAGTCATTTCGAGTTTGGTCTACTTCGGGTTCAGACACCAAAACCTTTGTTCAAAACCCATTGTTTTTAAGTCGGGTTTCGGGTCAAAAACAAGTCAGATTATTTTTTACCAGGTCTATCATTTTGTCTACACGAAAATTTTTTAACTTATAATGAGCTTATAAGTCAAAAAGTTACAGGTTATAAGTCAATAAGCACCGACAAGAAACAGCCCCTTAAATGATGAAGTTAAATGCAAAATATAATGTCAAACCAAGCCTTGGACTCAATTTGGAATGGGAAGTGAAAACCACGGAAACCATCACCCCATTTGTTAGAAAGTAATTGCATGCAACACAGTATAATCCCAACTCCATTAGAGTATGGGGATCGAGTTGAACGCAGCCTTACCTTGTAAAAACTGAGATTCTGTTACCACTAGACCGTTGATGCTTTGTGGGAGTTAGACCTGATCACGGATCCGGGTATCCGGCCCGCCCGCAAAATAGCGGGCTTGGGCTTGACATTTTAGGGTACGGGCCGGGCTTGGGCCTTAAAAATGGCGGCCCGAAGATTTTAGGGCCGGGCTCGGGTTTATGCTCAAGCCCACGGGCCGGCCTGGCCCGAATAAATTAAAATATTTATTATTAATATAATTATAATAAAATAACAATAACAACATTAATAATAATAATAAAGAACAAATCTATTTCAAATTATTATAAACACACATACATACTTCTATGGAGAGAAAAAATAAACTATAAGTTTATATAATAAAATGAATACGTCTTTACTACTCCGTATTGTTTGCAACGTATCACACATTGATTATGACATTCCAATAGGTAATACTCCCTCCGTCCCATGAAACATGGGATGTTTTGCATTTTGAAGAAATTTAAAAGAGTGTATTTTGGTATTGAATTTCCAAAAATGTCCTTTGATGTGATGGGTAAAAGTAGAATTTGATGGTAGATCATTAGTAAAAAGGTATGATGTGATAGGTAGAGTATGAAAAAGTAACTTTTTAATAGAAATGAGAAGTGTTTTATAGGACGGATGAAAAAAGTAAAGAGAAAAATTTTATGGGACGGAAGGAGTATTTTGTACTCCATTCATAGTATCAATATCAAACAAAATATATTTATATATTAATTTTTCTTTCATTACTCATAATAATTTTTATATCAAATATCTAATATATTAACTTGTTACTTTATTTATAAAAAAATTATTTTTTAAATTTTTTAAAAGTTTTTTTCGGTTGGGCCGGGCCGGCCCGAAGCCCGTGAGTAACCATGCGGGCCGGGCTCGGGCTTCAATTGTTAGGCCCGTTATACGGGCCGGGCCGGGCTCAGGCCTAGGAAATTCTCGTAAAGTAGTGTCTCGGCCCGACCCGAAACCCGGCCAACACTTTGATCAGGTCTAGTGGGATTGTGGGAATGCAACCTATACTATGCAAAATTTCCATGAATAGGAAACCAATTAAGTTCAATATTACATTTGGAATTAATTAATCCATTATTAAGACGGAGCTAAAACATCATAAAAAATGACTCCATTAGCTCTGATCCATTGATAACGAACCAATATAAAATAATCTTTGAGGGGAGTAATTCATTTATAGAAAAGTATTGGGATTCAATTTCGTCCTCAAAGCCACTAGGCATAGTAGTATAGTACAAACTTTAAAGGGAAATCAAAACCTCCAGGTTTCAGCAGAACCATTAAATCTTTTTAATGGTCTGCAATTACAAGTAGTTAGTTTGAACCATTAACCTGGCCAAGAATGCCAGCCAAGTGTTTTGAATTGTCTTGGTGACATTTCGGACACACCAATTTCCCTTGCAGCTCTTCACCGAGGAATGCACAATGATTCTCCAACACTATAGACTTCTTGCTTCAAGTCAAGTGTAAAACATAGTTCTTGAGCATCTGACAATGCGAAAATATTAAGTAAAATAACTGCAAGAGTTCTTCTCAAGCCACTGCACAAGCTAATTGTGTAGCATTTGCATTATATAGAACTCCCAATTATCTTGCAATAATTATATACATGTATGTGAGAGAGATAGAGAGAGAGAGGGAGGGAGGATATTTATTCAACTCCTGCCGCTTGATGCTTTCCTTCATTACTGCCTCCATCAACTTTGCTCTCCTGGCCACAATACTTTGTTCTTCCTCGACCTGTATATGCCCCATACAACTCAGTCTATTAAGGTGGCAAGAAACTCAGTCTATAGATATACATACATAAATAGAAAGACTATGAACCAGAAACTCGTCTTGAGTGTATTAAGAAAGGGAAACTCGAGACAATAAAAAAAGGAAAGAGAATGTTGAACCTGCTTTTGCACATTCTTCATTGTTTGATAATCTTCTTCCTCCATAGTGATCTGGCTAACTAGATGAGCAAGCTTATCCTCAAGATTCCTCTTGGCTAGTTTATTGGGCTTATCTGAATCTGTATTTAATTATTTCCAAGAAAATCTTGTCAGCATTAATGAGATATTAAAATTTAAAATATCCCCCCCAATCCCACACTTCAGTGCAACTGTGGTGTGGTCTATTCAGTATTTCAGTTGATAACTTTTTAAACCTTTTGTAACCAAATGTTTTCCACAAGAGCAAATGCAAAGAATAGTTGTTATCTTTGTGCATAACCCATACCAGAGTTTGATTTTCTCTTGCTGAAAGCTGAACCTATTGCCTCGTAGAATTTCCTGTTTGAGGGAGCAGAAAGCAGTTAATCTTCTCCAAGTAAAACCAGAGAGATCCAAAAAAAAAATATTCGAGCACATGACACACCAATAGACAATACACTTGTTTGCAGATATTTGAAGCCTATATTTGATGCAACCCATCTCAAACACATAACTGATCTTATCCATCTGAAACTCTCCCCCATAATTTTCGACTCACACATCTACATTTTAAAACCAACATACTGGAGAGCTTAAACATACTTGCTTTTGATACAACTTTTTACCAAACAGTCAGTAACATATCGAACCAAAGTAAGATCATAATTGAGGGCACAATCATTTATTTACCACTTGTACAACTAGATACACGCAAAAAAGGTACCTACCTAATTTCTGTTTTGAGCTCAACCATCCTTTTTATGAAATCCTCTCTGTGCATGTACCAGTAAAGACACCAATGAATTACTCAGTTGTAATGTAATATAGGCATATGATCATCACGCGATGCTTTGAGAATCACTTTATAATGGCAACCAAAGAATAATACAGAGGAAGCAAAAGGTTCATTTATGCTTACCTTGATGTGCTTTCTTCATCCTTTGCAAGACTCGTATGACATTATTCAGCATAAATGAATGTTAGTTGCGAAAACAAAATCTTTCAATGACTAGGCAGATATCCCCAGAAAATAACAGTTAATGTACCTTAAGAGTGTTTAGACTAGAACCAATGGCTGATATCTCTTCTTGGGTAGAAGCAATCCGTATCTATAACCAATTAAACAATAGCTTAAAACTACTTGAAACCTTAAAATTTTTTTAGAATAACCTCAAGTATCATTCTAGATGTCAGTTTCCCAATTGACATGAAATTACGGTAATTGGAACATTGATTAACCTCGAGAGTTTGAATTGAAGCCCCGCTCATGCCCAATTCTACTTCATTTCCTTTTAGCTCTTGTTCAATTGATTCCTTGACCTGCTTAGCTTCTTCAAGGTTCGCATGAGCAGCATCTATCTCAGATAGAAGCTCTCCGATTCGGTTCTTCAGATTCGCGATTCTCCTCTCTGCGAGCACAGAAGCATATGCACATACAACTCAGTCCAAGTAAAATATTTCCATTCACGTTTACTTCCAGGAAATATGTCAAATGAAAGTTCTAATATGGAACTTATTTAAAAAATCACCTCCTTGAGATTTTTCGGATGCGAAGTCTCGAATTAGGGTTAGCAGTTGTTTCTGCGAATCGCAACCAGCCATCTTCTCTCATGTAAAATTTGAGCTCCAAACTCCTGACTTAGGGGTTTCTATTACTCCGTATTTATTTATAGATTGACACGTGGTGGTCAAAATTCCAACCACCCCAGTATATGTTACAACCGAATGTACTTAGAGATAGGTAAATTCGGGTAGTACTCATTTTGAAGAAGGTTAGTACTTATTCTCGCACAAACATAACTATTTATTTAAAAGGAAAAATTATCTCAAATAATCCCACTTTTTAGTGCTCTTTCAAAAATAATCCTACTTTTCACTCTCACCAGAAATAATACCACCTTTCCGCATATGTGCGAGTTTTGGGTCGCCGTTAAAAAACTAACAGTCACTTAACGGAAATTTTGAAAAATGCCCGTTTTTCGCAAATAAATGAAAGGTGGATTATTTTAGGTAAATTCTCCCTTTTTCGTTTTTTAATTTCTTTAAATGTATTTTTATTTTATTTTTTTGGAAAAAATACCAAATTTAAGTGTTTTTAGAGTGAAACTAATTGTTTTTTTTCAATAACCAATAATATGGTAATAATTAAAAAATAAATTATTCTACACAATAGAGCTAATTTATTAACTTCATAACTAACTACTCCCTCCGTTTGGAAAAAGTGTTCCTCTTTTAACTTTGTGTAAAAATAAAGAATTATTAAATTGTAGTTGACTTCCAATTTTGCCCTTCATGTGATAGGTAAAAGTAAGATGTGATGGATAGATTATTAGAGATAAAGTATGATGTGATAGGTAGGGTATGAAAAAATAAGGTTAAAAGTGGTTTTTTAATAGAAAGTGGAAGTATTTTGTTGGAAGGGAAAAAAATGAAAGAGAAAGTGTTTTTGATAACGGAGGGAGTACATTTTTTTGTAAGTTGCATTTATTGTATTTTTCTTGAGCTGCACTTCAAATTATTTTTTGATACTACATTATTATTATTTCTTAAAAAAATGGGACTACAAAACTTATGAATATTTTTCGATAGTTCTATATAAATATTTTTTGTGAAACAACATTACAATAGTTGTGAAAATAACACAACAATTTTTTTTTCTCTAAAATAGAACTTTTATTTTTATAACTCACTACATTTTCTGATGTATTACAATTTTCCATGAACACTCTGAAATATTTATTAATAATCTTATATTGCAATAAAATTTTCTTTCTAAAATGGAACTACCTAATTTGTGATTTTTTTATTAATTCAATACAATTTTTTCCCCAAAATAGTAATTCAAAAGTTGTGAAAATGGCACAATATTTTTTTCTCCGAAACGGAACCCATAAATTTTATAAATCACTACAATTTTTTTTATTGTAATTTCTTTCTTGATCGATACTCTGAATTATTTTTGATAATTCAATACTATATTTTTCCCAAAACAATTAACAAAATTTGTTAATCGTTAGACAAATCTCTAATGTTTGTCTGTAAAGTAGTGGCAACCTTCGCCCCTCGATCTTCCTTCTCTAATGTTTTCAACCAATTTTCGCCACCATCACTCATCGTCATCCTCGCTGCTCCACCGTCTTCGTCTTCGCTGCTCCATGTCTTTCGACTACGGTGGCCCGACCCGACAAACAAAGGAGCGGCTTCAACTCTAGCTGCTTCCGTTCCATTAATTTCTTTTTCCCAAATTAGCCAATTTTATCCCATTCCAGGTACAACCTGATGTACGATATAATTTGCCCCCCATCCCGTTCTTAAAAATGAGTAAATATCTCCTATTTCCTAATCCCCTAATAATAATATAATAATTATATATATATATATATATATATATATATATATATATATATATATATGGATTGACTCCAGTGAGATGACACCTTATGTTGCGATGACATACTTCGGTCAGATGACGCAAAGCTCACCACTGCCCACTGCAAAGCTCACCAAGCACAACTACAAAGCTCACCAAACTGTAAGGCAAAGCTCACCATATTTTTTTCAACACTTTGAATTTTTTTTGAAAAAATAAAATCAAAGGAAGGGGTGCTGGTAGGATACCCCATAAACATACATTTGAGACTACGAGGGTGGAATTTATTGGGAGGGCGTTGAATGTTACGCACAAAACAGAGGCACCCAAACACTCGGAGGTGAGACAAGTCTGGAGGTTTTTAAGAAAGTAGTTCAAAGGGAGATTTACCTTGTAAAAGTGGAGTGGGTGTACGATTTATGAGATAAACCGTTGTACGAACGCATTCCCCCAAAACTCAAGAGGTAAAGAAGCCTGAAACATTAAAGATCTTGCAACATTTAGAATATGACGATGCTTACGCTCAACCCGACCGTTTTGCTATGGAGTATTGACACAAGAGGTTTGAACAAGAACTCCTTTACTGGCAAAAAATTCACGAAGGGGCCGGTTGAGAAACTCAGTACCGTTGTCAGAACGAACAACTTTAATGATTTTATTGTATAGAGTATGTATAAGAGAGAAAAATTGTTTCAAGCAACTACTAACTTCACTTTTCTCAATAAGTAGAAAAACCCAAACAGCTTGAGAGAAATCATCCACAATAGTAAGGAAGTAATGAGACCCAGTAGAAATGCAGGGGGAGTATGGTCCCCATAAATCACAATGAATTAAGTCAAACAATTGTTCTGCTATATTAATACTGGGAGTAAAATGAGAACGAGTCTGTTTGGAAAAGAAACAAATATCACATGATTGAAACTTTTTAATATCACTAGTGCTTTTATTAAATGGAGGAAAAGATAAAACTTGAGGAGACGGATGGCCAAGACGCTGATGCAACAAGGAGACGGACTCGGCTTTGAAAGCCTGGGCTTGAGATGGAAAGACATAGACTCCGTTGCGTGCTTCACATTGACCAATCCGCGTCTTCGTAGTGCGATCCTGTATCACACAAAAATGGTCATCAAAGAAAACATGACAGTTATGTGAGTTTACAAGGCAACTAACAGAAATCAAATAGCACTTCAAATTAGGAACATATAAAACATTGTGCAAGGTAAGAGACAGAGACACTTGCACACGGCCACACAAAGTGGACACAACATGAGTTCCATCCGACAAGCTAATAGTGTATGGAGACCGTGGAACAACATCGGTCAAGCAAGATAATAAACTGGTCATATGATGAGAGGCTCCACTATCCACCAACCACTCGCATGAAAAAGTGACGGACATACCTTGGAATTTGTCTGACGTGGAAGGGGTGGAATCAAGCATGGAGAATAGGCGTGCTACTTGATCTAAAGACATGGCGGAGAGGGAGCTTGGAACATCAGTGACAGCATTGGCCGTGGAGGTTCCTGCCGAGGGCGCTGGACTGCCGGACTGCCCAGCAGTGGGGAGTGGCAGCTGGGCAGAGGTGCGGCCACCACGGCTGTTGCGTCCTCCCCCTCGGTTAGATGAAGTGCGACCACGTCCGCGACCCGAAGACGGAAACCCAATAATCAAGTAGCACCGATCTGCTGTATGTCCTTGTTTACCACAATGAGTGCACTGGTACGTGTTAGGCACGGTGCGAGGAGCGGAAAACGCCATAGCGTTCGTATGATCATCCCGAGCACGGACAACGCTACAGTGACGCTCCTCTTGGGTAACAAGGTAGAAGGCCGTGTTTAAATCTGCAAGAGGTTGAGACCCCAAAATTTTGTCCACAAAGCGTACCAAACTGTTCATCATCTAACCCCAACAAAAATTTTCTTGTTTTCGCCTTCTCCGAATTTGCCCTCAAAGTAGCTGCAGCTTGACATGTACAACCGCACGTGGGATCCTCGACCCCATACAATTTGTTCCGTAAAGTGACAAACTGATTGTAGTACACGACCACCGTTTGCCCTTTTTGCCTAAGATTCTGCAACTCATTCTCCAATTGATAAATTCGAGGCTCGTTTATGGTACTATAACGAGTTTTCAGATCTAACCACAACTCGTGAACCATGGTATGAGAAACAATACTAGGCTGTATAATTTCATCAACACTATTAAAAATCCAACTACAAATTGTGGAATTATTAGCTTCCCACGCTTCTAATTCCGCAGGATCCGTAGGCTTTGGCATTCCCGTAAGAGACAAAAACCCCGCCTTACTACGTCTCTTCAAAGCATTAACAATTGTTTTCTCCCAAGTATCAAAATTTTCTCCCTTCAACACATGCTTTGTCAGAGTATTACCTGGGCCTTCAGACGGATGAAGATAATATTCTGACGATGGATCATGAATCAACCGAGTTTTCTTGGTCGTAGACGCCATCTCAACAAATCAACAAAAGGAACAAGACACTGGAGTAACACGGCACTCCCAAACTGGAGGGCTTCGACGGAGGGCTTCTTCGCCGGAAAAGGGAGCACGACGCCGGCCTAGGGTTCAGCCATTGAAGACGTCGGAGAACAGGGACGCATGAGAGGCCTAGGGTTAGGCTCCGATACCCTGTGTGTGTGTGTATGTGTGTGTGTGTGTAATATACAGATATAAGGGGGTTAACTTCGATGCTTCTCCGTTTAACTTTTACTACTCTACGTTTGTTTCTGTACTATTCTTCGTTTATTTATTTTTCTAATTACGCAGATAAATGCTATTGGTCATGCATACTTGACGCCAACTGCCTCACGATATCAGTGTCTTCCTACCTCAGCTATTAAGGCTCCATTTCATTCAATTTACCTTTTCTAATCTGATCTAATTTTTTGTAGTTCTGATCTGATCTAATTAATTATGGTTTGATTTAAAATTCAAATCAATAATTTGATCTGACTTTATAATAATTTTTGAAAATTGTAATGATAATTCATATTACAATATAATCAATTTTTTTATTTTATGATTATTTTTTAATGAAATAAAATTAGTTCATTCATATATTCTAATAATCATTCATATTATAATATAATTATATAATGTAATACTCCCTCCGTCCCTGAGTGTTTGTCCACTTTCATTTTTGCACACCATCCAATGCACTTCTTTAATCCATTTTATCTTGTAATTTTTATATTAAAAAATTATAAAAATTATATATTAATAATCTATATGTTAAGACGAATCAAACAAGATCACACATGACTATTTTTAGGCTTACACATTGAGAGAATTTGACGAGTCAAAGTGCTTAGATGAACAGTTTCAAAAGTCAAAAGTGGACAAATACTCAGGGACGGACCAAGTAATATTTTTCCATTCATACTTTATAATGTAGTAACTTTTGAAACTCAAATTACATGTAACAATAAAAATGTCTTTTAAAAGTAGAATTAGATTGACATTGTCAATGTATTTTAAAAATAATTATTCTGACGTTTAATAATTAAGGACTACTTTCTCAGTTTTCTATTTAACTTGTTTCTAAAGTTTATTCTTTTTCATTTTTAAATTTTTTTTTGCTTCATATCATTTTATTTTTCTCTACATAAATTACTATCGCACACAAGTTTCATTTTCTTTCTTCTTATATTTTTTTCAAAAGAAATTAAACTTATTTTTTGAAAGAGTCGTAATAAGAATAGTAATAAAAATAGTAGCTATAATAATAATAATAACAATGCTAATAATAATAGTAATAATAATAAATAGTAATAATAATAATAGAAATAATAATAATAGAAACATTTATAATAAAAGCAGTAATAATTATAGAAATGGTAATAATAGTAATTATAATAGTAATATTAATAACTTTAATAATAATAATAATAATACTAATAATAGCAATAAAAATAATCATATAAATAATAATAATAGAAATAATAATAATAGTAATATTAATAATAATATCAATAACAATAGTAATCATAATAATAACAATAGTAATAATAATTATAATAACAATAGTATTAATAATTATACTCATAATAATAATAGTGATATTAATAATAATAAAAATAGTAACAACAACAATAATAGTAATAATAATAATAGAAATAATAATAATGGCAATAATATCAATAATAATAGTAATAACAGTGAGGTTCTAGTGACACTCACGTTTGGTGACACTGGCGGTGCCACTATCATTTTGGGCACTTCCGATGTTTTGTTCATAAAATTGACAATTCCTACCTTCTAATGCACTCCCTAAACCCACACCCTACTCCTGTCCCCTGCACCCCACCCAACCCCACTGTAAGCCCCCACAAAATGTGTGGCTATTATGCAATGCGTAATAGCCACACATTTTGTGTGGGCTTACGGCAGGGTTGGGCTGGGGTGCAGGGCTGGGGTGCACTGTAATCTGGTGTCACTAAAATCCTACTGTAGTACGCCGTAGTAATACTAACAACAATAATAATAAATATAATAATAATAGTAATAATAAGAATGGTGACAATAATAATATTATTAATATTAATAGCAGTAATAATAATAAAACTAGTAATAATAATTGTAATCATAACAGTAATAGTAATAATAATACTAATAATAATGATAATAATAGTAATAGTAATAATAATAATATTAATTTTGTTTAGATCTGGCTTGATCTGAACTGATCTGGTCTAACCTGATTTGATTTGATTGGATCTGATCATATCTGATTGTAATAAGAATAAGTAATAAACAGAAATAATAAATTGAAGGAACACTGCCTAGCTACTAAACCTAATTTTAGTTTTATTAATGCTAAAAAAAAGCAAAATTAACCCTAAAGTGTTCATGACGATGAAAGAAGTTCATATCAGTCGAGTTTTGCCTATTGCTGCCAGGAAGGTTCTCTCCCAGCCGCTAGCTCTTTCTCTTCGGCGCTTTTGTTGCTTGTAGCCGAGGAGGTTTTCTTCTTCTTCTCTTCGTATGTTTTCCAGTTTTTCGGCGTGTTGAAAATTTGCAATTTGCTTCACTTTTCTAGAAGATTGAACTCTTGTATCATGATTGTGGATTTCAACAGCACAAAATATTTCTTTTCTTTCTCTGAGTTGTGTCGCTAATTTGGATCTGTTTTTATAAGGTATTTCTAGGCTAATTATTTTTCCAACATTGCCGAGTGAAAAGACCCTTTGGTTTCTCCAAAATCATTTTGATCGGATAGGAGGACCTTGGGATAATCTTTGTTTATCGTGACATTCTTGTCTCTATCACCGCCTTTTTTTAAAGATTAAAGATTAAAAAAATTCTCCTCTTTCCTATCTTTTTAAATATTAACTGAGCAATGTTTCCTTTGAGGGTTGATTCAGTTTATGCCTTTTCTCATACATATAAGGTTGTTATATGAAGCTTACTAATGATAATATTCTATAAAAGGTTTTGAATCTGCAAATTGGTGGTTGGCCGATAGAGTTGAGACAGCTTATTGCTTAAATGATGTCGTATTGGATAGTGCTTTGATATATTTTGCAAATGGCTGCTGATCAATGGAAGAAACGTATGAATGCTGTAACCGTAGTTGGTTGCTCTCAGGACCAAAATGGTTCTAAAAAGAGGAGACTTGGAGTAACTGAATTTGGTTTTAAGATGAGATGTAATGTCTCTCTTGTTTGGGATGAGAAGAAAAAATGTGTTGTTCCTAAGCGCAATCAGATTTGCATTTCATGGAGAGATATCATTCCTTTTTATGGTTCTGTTCCACACCACCACAGTATTTTGGCTGATGTTGTCACTGTGCCACAAGAAATTTTTGATTTGGACAATTTAGCTGAAGTCCTTTCACATGAGGTAGCTGCTGTATAATTTATATGTTTTGGTAGACTTTTTTATCCTCTTGATGTATCACTTCAAGTTGAAATTTTCCTAGGTTTGGCAGACTTGTTTGTCTGACAATGAGCGGAGCCTTCTTATAAAATTTCTTCCTAGAGGAACTGATGCACCTAGACTGGTGCATGATTTGCTTGGAGGGGATAACTTTCACTTTGGAAATCCTTTCCTTCAATGGCAAGTCATCCCACACTTATAACCTGATGAGTTGAAAACATCATGAGTTCTGGATATGCCTTAAACCATGTTTTTTGTGCTTTTGGTGATCAAATATTTATCCAAGTGTCTTTGAATATTAGTGTTGTGATTGCCTACTTTAATGCCAATAATTAGGAAAAGTAAGGAAGCATGTTTTCCAAGTGTGTCAATCTCAATATTGTTGACCTTTAATTCTTCTGCATTCATTTGCTGATATAAAAAAATGATAAAATAGAAATAACTTATTTTTGCCATTTCTGAAGTTCTAAATGCTGTTATGCCGTATGATTGATTTTAGTTTTTTTCTTTTTTTGAATTTGCAGGAGTCGTTTTCTATGCTCTGGCAATTTACATCCTGATGGTATCATCCGCCATCACCAATCTATCAAGTCTCATAAAAAGGCTTACTATATGGAGTTGCAAAATTACCATGTCAAGTATATTTTTACGGAGTAAATTAGTTAATAATAATAGTAATTGTATTGCTTTAAAACAAGATATTTTGATGTGGACTATTTCTTCTGGCAGTATGATTGAGAACTTGAAGACCTGGAGGGACAAATGGGTAAGCTGCAGGAACTTTGACGAACAAATTGTGAAGATTTTACGAAGGTTAATTCCCTTTACCATTTTTTATGCAACACATCATGGAGTTGGATATTCTTTAAGATGGGAGATCCTTGGACTCCTCGAGGTGACTTTCCTTGGACTCCTCACTTGCCATTGTCATAGCAGACTCGATCCCTCACCCTATGTTCTGTGGCAGATAAGGTTTAACTCATCTCAACCTCCTCTACACATTTCATGTTTGTCCCTAGTCCAAACTCTGTATTTAAATATAGAAAATGTAGTCCAAAATTTCTCAAAAAAATGTCAACTTTCATACATAGGGTGTGTTTGGTTGGGGGTAAAATATTTTCCCAGAAGAATATTTTACATAGAAAAATAATATTCAAGGAAAATTGTTTTCCAATCATACTTTTCGTTGTTTGTTAGGAAGGAAAACATTTTCTTACAAAAATAGTTTGTATAATTAATATTTAAACAAATTAATATGATAAAAGATGTTTTGAGACAATTTAATACTCCAGTAATATTTTAGTAGCATAGGGGCGACACATGGTGCATGGGTGGTGAAGCCGGGGGTGGTTGGACGGGGTTCATGGGTGAGTGGCGAGTGAAGAAGGATAATGGGTGGGGATAGGGGAGTGTGATAGAGTGAGGGTGGGATGGTTGGCGGGGGTAGACGAGGCAGGATGGGTGTGGATGAGGGAGGGTAGGAGGGTAAGGAGTGGGGGTGGAGGGGGCAGGGGTGGGGTAGGAAGGAAAGGGGTGTGGGGTGGACCAGGGGGATGCGTGCGTGGGGGACAGGGCGGAGTGAGAATGGAAATTCAAACGGAAATTGTTTTCCCTTTATTGGGTGAAATATTTTCCCTAGAAAGTATTTTCATTTGACTAATGTCACCAAACGCAGGAAAATATAATCAAATTTTTCCTTGAAAATATTTTGCCCCCAAGCAAACACACTCTAAGATAATAGGTTTTTCCAAGTATGAACAACTTTTTATGTTATTCGTTGGAGTACTTTTTGTATAACTAAATCGTGGAATTTGAAGTAGTTACAACCATGAAAGTTGTAGAGGAAGTTGAGATGAGTCCAACAATTTTTGCTCTAGAGCCTATCGCCGAAGCTCTAATCCAATACAACGCCGACAAGCAAGGAGTCCAAGGGGAGTCACTTTGGAGGAGTTCATAAATCACCATTCATTCTTCAATGGCGATATACCACTTTTGGCACCTCAGTATCAATGCCTAGGCAAAGGTGTTTATTTGAAACTTTTGGATTTTCAGGCAAGGCATGTCATTTAGGTTTAATCTAGAGCTACAGAACATGTGACACCGTAATGTGATAGGGTTATGGAGAAATTTTCCCATGATTTCATCATGACATAGTGGTAACTAATTGCATTGAAGGAATTGTAACAATGAACCCATTGAAGGGGTCTGAAGGGTGAGTGACCCTACTTAAATAGTAGAGAGTGGCTTGGGAGGTTGTTCCATGAGACACCCAATTCAAAACACAAAAGAATCCATAAAGAAAAAATAAGTAAAGGAAAATAGAAATGGCAAAAGAAAGAGAGGAGCATAAAAGATGCAGCTAAATATAACAAACTATAGCACCAAGTCTTACACAGGAGTGTACTACACCCAAGGCCTACCTACCATCCTAATCCTCGACTCCGCTCTAGGCTCATATTAGACCATAACCTCGGCTAGTTTCTGAGGTTGTAAGTCATGTCAAATCACCTCGCTCCAACTCTTCTTAAGTCTACTTTTACCCTGCTTACGTCCCAATATGGTTAACAACATCCTCCTCAATGCAAAGCTGAAAGACATGTTTTACTTATAAGGTTCCCCATTAGTTGGTTCCGGTCCTCTATGTGGTTTAAGGTTGTTTGGAAAGAGGTGGAGGTAACTTTTATTAGGTAGGTAAATGAAGGTAACCAATGCTAGGTAGTGTTATCTAGGTAATGCATTAATAACGTGGTTGATAATTTATGAGGTAGGATATTATAAAATGTTATTTGGAAAGAGATGAGCAATGAAATGACTATATTACACTGCCTTACAAAATATAAAAAAAGTTGTAAATTCCCAAACAACTTTCCCGAACAAAATTTATGCTTGCAAATTCAACAATTATTTTAACCATTTATACTTTCAACAAATCCATATCGTCGTCTTCATCTTGTCTCAAATCCATACCGTCGTCCTCCATTTATGCAAATCAAACCAATTCATATCTTTGTAAAACCCATATCATCGTCTGAAGTTCCATGATCAGCTTCTTAATCTTCTTAATCTTCTATCTCTGCAATATGAATGAATGAGATCAATTCCCAGCAATTAGTTTCCGTACCCTCAATGTATATTTACTTTGAACAATCATAGAAATGCTAAACATAGTGTTAGCAGGGACACATGCAACATGTGATGAATTTTGCTATATCCTGGTAGTTGATGTTTGTATGCTACTTTACAGTCTTTATCTATCGTCTCTAGGACTTTGATTGCTGCATAATAACGTGTTAATAGTTTCTAATAATGAACGATCCATAATGAACTTCTTATATGATTGCAATTGTAACCAAACTCAGTCTCTCACCTCATGGTTCACTCCACGTTATTTGTTATTGTAAAACCTCTGCATCCACTGATGTGCAGCAACCAACGTTTCCTCTTCATCAACTGGGGTTCAAGTTGTGAATATGTCTGCATAAGCTAGTAGCCACAGTGGAGCATGAGGGTATACAATGAGGAGTATAATGTCACATAAAGCACTGTGGAACAAAGTACTATAACATCCAGGGAAACCACTGAATCTAGCTCTTCGGTTATGTCCCTGTCATCAAGAATGACTTGAAGACTTATCCTATGTTTGACCCGAACTTCAGTTTATGAAGAGTGTAGTACACTAGCATTAAAACACACAATCTTATTGTTATACCCGAGACCCGGGGTATAATCAAGTTGCTATTTGAAGATGGAGTTATGGAATGGTGAAGAGGAAATGAGGGGGACGAAATATGGGGGTGGAACAAAGAGTTGTTTTTTTTTGGGTTTTGATGAAAGAAAAGAATAAGTTCAAGAAGAAGAAATGGTGAGAAATGAAATTGGCAGAGGTAAAGTGAAGGGATAAACCAAGTTGGTGTTAAGAGATATAACACACTCTTATCTTAACTTGGGGTTTGAATCTAGAATTCAATCAAGATATGACACACTTAATTAAATATCTAGAACCTAAAACTCACACTTAAGAGAACCACTCTTAAGATATAGAATTAGGAATTTGGCTAAAATAGCATCACACTATTTTAAGAGAATACTCAAAAGAGTAAATAAGGTTTTTGAATTAAAATATGCTGCTTACAATGGCCATAAGGCCGAACTATATATGCACACTACAAAGGGGAAATAATACATTAATAATGAAGAAGAAAACAATAACAAAGAAGCTTCCTACTGCCTTCCCAAATCAGCATCCAGAGTGCATTGATTATTAGGATGAGGGTTTCCTTTGGCTGTTTTTTTTGGGGTGTGTATGTTGGCCACATGTGAGGAAAGTCCAAGGCTGTGACAAAGCTTTATTTAGCATATTTTGGAAGGGTCTATTTCGTCCATATGTAGCAGAAATAAGTGGGAAACATTGTGGGGCTTAGTGGGATGTTATTTGGCTAAAAATGGGGCTGGTTTGTTCGGCCTCTAGTGAATAAAATCACAAGGAGATATTGGATGAATTTGGAGGATATTCTTTGGCTTGTTTTGAAGAGATTATTTCGGCCTTTTGTAGGGGAAAAGGTGAGGAAGGTACACTACATGTTTGGTTGTGAAATTAGTCAACAAAAGGAGAAACTTCTACAATTCAACTTTAGACTCTTTTTTGCTGATTTTTTTATTTGTGGTAAATGGTAATTTTGGTTGGATTTTAGGAACCAAATGGGGCTGGAATTTCATCCCTATGTAGGAACAAGAAGGGAAATGTGTTATTTTATTATTTAAGGCTTTAAAAAAAAGAAATAAAAATGGTCTTCTTATTTTCAGTCAAGGGACTTAAAATAAGTGGAGGAAGACTTTATTTTAAAGGAAATAAAAGACAAGGCATTTTGGATGTTTAGGGATGGTTTGAGGTTTGGGTGGAGCCATCCAGGGGTATAACACTTATGATATCCTTATGAAAGCCAGGTTTAAAGTAGGAAATGGGTTAAGCCATTAAAGAGCCTATTTTGAAAGACAATTGACCATTACAAGTTAGACTCTTTTTTGTTTAGCTTTATGCAGTGTTTCGATCAAGTCCATGGTTCGGTACTAGAAGTGACTCTAAGAATTCCTGGCTGTGTGTTGAGTCTTCTATTTTCCCGGTATGTTCGATACTGCTAGATGTAGTCACACGAGGCTCTTCTCATCCCGGTTCACCTGGAAACATGTGGAGTGTGATGTAAGAGATTTCCTATCCCCCCTCATCCCCAGTGAAGAGTAGAGGTGATGGTTGTAACCACTAGAATATATCCTTACCCCCTCATCCTGTTGGCTGCGAAGCCTTTTGCGCCTTTGGCCCGGTCTGGCAAAAGATGAGCAATTGCGTCGGACCAGACCTAATGGCCTTTGGGCCTGTTTATTGTTATCTTGTTTTTTAAGCTTTGCTAAACCTAATTAGTCTTATAAATACCATGCTATGTAATTGTAATCTTCACACGTGAATAAAGAGAAACCCTAGTTGCAACCCGTGGAGTAGGTCACACTTATCGAACCACGTTATATTCTCGTGTCATTTTTTCGTTTCATTTGTGCTTGTGTTTCCCCCGCACTTATCTAGTTGATTATTTCTAACAACTGGTATCAAAATGCCAAGTTCCTTTACAGTTCATTCATCCGGCCCCGGGGGGGGGGGGTGGTGTTCGGGCCGAGGCCCTGAAAATTTTTTCTGGTCAATTTAGGGTTGGACGATCTGAAGCTAGAGGAGAGTTGTTTTGTTACACATGGTAGTGGCATCAAAGGCAGGTTTGATTAGGGTTTTGCAACCCTAGTAGCAGCCATTTTTTGCTGTAAACCTTGGAGCCACCAACCAGAAGCCAGAAGGGGTGCGATCGGTATTGTGGCTGTTGTGTCCGTTTGAGAGAATACTAAAGATGTTTTATGGGGCTGCTTGTTTGAATCATTTAAAAGAAAGGGGCAGTTAATTATCTAAAAAAAAGGAGAGACAGGTTTACCGAATTCAAAACTAGTTTACCTTGGGTCTTCTCTCTCTCTCATTTGCTATGGCTGAAGGTGAGAAGGTTTTGATTGAGAAGTTTAACGGGATTGATTTTGGATGGTGGAAGATGCAAGTAGAAGCATTGTTATGTCGAAATGATCTGGATATGGTATTGACAATGGAAAAACCGGAAAAGATGGCTCAAGCTTATTGGGATGTGAAAGACAAGAGAGCCAAATTGGGTATCATACAGGCACTGACTAAAGATGTGGCATTCAATATCATGAAGTAGAAAACGACTTGGGATATGACAACAACGACAACTAAGTTGGGTCCCACAAAAGTAGGGTCCGGGAAGGGCATGGTAGTCAAACTCTAGATTCTACTTAGGATCAATAAGCATAATGAAGATCGTAACATCGTAAGATCGTGACTCGGATCGTAAGATCCTACTATATATATATGTTTAATGTTTTAATTAAATTTTAATAAAACATAACACAAGTTCAAGTTGGATCACAAATGACTTAAAGAAAAAAGCCGAAGAAAGAAGCCAAAGAAAGGCTGATAAATTGAGGGTCCCAAGTCGCGATTAGAAGCACATTGGGAGTAGAAGTCTCGATTCCCAAATAAATAGAAGAAGATACCTGGTTTTCGATTGAAATTGGGAATAAATAGAAGAAGATGCACAGGTTTCCCATTCAAATTGGGAGTTGTGACAGACGCGACTTTCCAATTGCAATTCCCGACAACTTCAAATTGCGATTGGAAGAAGATTTTGAAGCGACGCTGTGCTTAGGTCTTTGGGCTTCTCACAATCGCCGATTATATGCGCTCCTGCGATTCCACGAGCCAAAACCCCGATCCTGACAAGCCTACTGAATTTTGCGATTCTGCAGGCGTCTTGGTTCGGGAAGCTCCTGGCGATCCTCAGATTCGTAGACTCGTACGAGTCAACTCGCAAATTTGACTTCCATGGGGGAGGGTGTGTGTACGCAGACCATGGGGGAGGGTGTGTGTACGAGAATATATTGTGGTTCGGTCAGTGACCTACTCCACGGGTTGCAACAAGGGTTTCTCTTATTCGGGTGTGAATAAGACTAGTTAGGTTTAGCAAAACTTGGGCAACAAGATAACAATAAACAGGCCCAAAGGCCATAAGGGCCGGCCCGACCCAATTGCTCATCTTTTGCCAGACCAGGCCAAAGGCCCAAAAGGCTTCACACCCAACAAGTTATCCTTCACTGTAGTGTATAGTTCAGCTCATAGTGGTCAACAGATAATCCCATCATTCTTTACCAAACGAAGTAAGAACTAAAATGGGTCATGCTAAGTTAGAGTATCCCGTATTCCTATTTTTTGATCTCATTCTTTTGAAGATACAAAATATCTTTGTGCATTGGTGAAACTAAGGTTAGGCCAACCCTTGCCACAAAATTCAATGGTGAATCTTTGGTAGTAGTGTGAACGTAGCTATAAAAAGTAGGCATGCAATATAATAGCATAAAGAACTTAAAAAGGATAGCAAAAAGTAGGCAAGTTGGAAAAAGCAAAGTGCTGGGAGAGTCGGCTAGTCCGGGAAGAAGAGTCTGATGATTATATCAACACTACAATTTTATGGTTTCATCTTTTTGGCATTGGCATTTTAGAAATCTCTTATGTTGGGGATTAAACCAATCTACAACCTATGCCTGCAACTGAAGGATAAAAATGCAAATTCCCTTTGTTGAATAGTTCTTTAGCTGTGAATATTGTATCTTCTTGCAGTTGTCTGTTGTGGTTCTGTTGTTGTATAGTCTTTAATAGCAATTTGAACCTAAAATGAGAGTAAGTGAAGTAAGCCTTCTTGCTGCAGTTCTCTGCCGTGGTACTGTTTTTTGAACTATCTTATATAACTTCTTTGTTTTGATTAAAAAATATAACAGGTCAAAAAAGCCTCATGGGAAAAGAGGGCATATCTTAGAATTTGATGCTGAAGAAAATCTTGTTATCACACCTGAGTATTCTTGGGCTGCTGGAGACAAAGATTTTAGTAGTGACAGTCCAAACCCATCAGTGTTGCAGGGAGCTAGTGAAAGGAGGTAACTTCGTTCTCCACTGGAGTCTTTTCTATCACACTTTTGTTAATAAAGGAAATAATGAAATTAATAGAATTTTGAAAGGAATTTGAGTCGCCAGTAGATGTCAATAATTATTTTCTAATTATCCCCATAACCCAGACGCCATAACCCATCAAATCAACTTTGTTGGGCTAAAATAATTATTTACTAATCATAGTTTTGAGATTTAGCAATTATGTCTTTGTAGTGACTGTTTCTTGTATTTTCTCTCTGTTGAACTGTTTGTCATTATAATCTTTTCTTATAATGCCCACTGAAAAATTAGCATGGACAACCAATATGGAAATTCATTGGATTGGAGTGATATGTCAAAGCATAATAATGGAGAGCAGTTACAGAAATGTAACATACAACAGATAGATGGATCGAAATATATGTCTTACATTAAGGTAACTTATCCTTTGCAGATCTTTTAGTATTCACTCGATGCATCATAATTTTGCTATAAACCATGCAAATAATCTAGCATGTCTTCTATCTTTGTTGGGTTTCTGTGTGTTCCACTTGGATCCCGCGATAGTAGGCTTTGGAAGGGGTGTGAAGGGGTGTGTGTACGCAGACCTTATCCCTACTCAAAAGTAGGGAGACTGTTTCCAAGAGACCCCTGGCTCAAGTTACACAAACAACACAAGAACACAGAAGACAACTAGCACAGGAAAAGCAAAGAGCACAAAAAAAATGAATGAACTAACTTACATAGGAAAGGCAAACAAGCATAGTAAACAATTTCTGTTTGTAGCTTATGGACTTAAATTCTCTGCTTGCAATGCTTTCCGTAGTTAACATTAGTGTCCTCTTTGTCTCTTTGTGTTTTGTGCTCTCTATACTCTATGTGCCTATGTTTTTTTTTATTACTTTTTATTATTGGTACTGCATGAGCCAGGGGTGTCTTGGAAACAACTTCTCTACTTTCTACTAGAGGACAGATCTGGGCCAAATAGCGCCAGTACCACCCTTGGTTTGCAAAATAGGCAACAATACCCCCCGTTTTCGAAACTTATTTCTAAAGTCCTTGTGGTTTCAAAACGATGCACACGTGCCCCCTCTGATCATTTTCCGATCATTTTCCGATCATTTTCCCGGCGAAGAAGGGGGGCATTGGTGCATATTTTCTAAACCATAGGGGGTACCAGTGCTGATTTTTTATTTCTCGCTTATTTTTTGTTTTTTTCCATTTTTTCCTTTATTTGTTTCATTTATTGATAAAGGTTATTTTACAATTACTTTTATAATATTCTTAAGATTTAAAGTTATTTTTGTTTGAAAAAATTAACATATAATGCATTGGCACGTCTCAAATTAACAATTTTTTTTTTTTCAAAAAAAGGTAATTGTTTTTGAGAACTTCAAAAAAAATAGTTATAAAATAAGAAATAAAATAATACCAAAATAATGTAGGAAAAATGATAGGAAGAACAGATCAAATGTAGAATAGAATTGTGATTTTTTATTGTGCTACATACAAGAATTCTATGTACATGGAATATTTATAGACAACAACCAACACAACTATTGGTACTAATCAACACGTCTATTACTAAGTAATACAACTTCCAGAAATAACTACCTATAACTTCCAGAAATAACTACCCATAACTGTCCCTTTTATTTTTAAAATTTAAGGGGGGTGTATTTAATCACGATTCTGAAAGATTTCGATACATTGTTTAAAGTCTATGGATTATGTAAAATCCATGGATTATTTTAAGTCTAAGCAGAGTTTGTTAGATTTTAATGTATTTTATCAACATGATTTTATAGGATTCTGTTTGATTGTTTATAATCCATATATTATTTATACATAAATATGAATTATTTTATAAAGTTATACATTATTGTAACATCAACTATTGTAATTAGCTATTAAAATTTTTGAAAAGATTATAATAAAATAAAAATAAATTATTTTTTAAAAACTTTTTCATCATCATAATATGTTTGTTAGAATAAAATAATACTCCGTGTAGTGCTCAATGTCATAAACAATAACTTTGTTTTTAGAACTAAAACCGTTATTGTCTCAATCATTCTTCTTGTATGTCAAAGTTCATCAATGAAAATAAAAAAAATACAAAAGAAGACATTATCTAAAATTTAAAGATAATTGAAAAATATAATTATTAAACAACAGAGTCTTCCATTTCAACTTCATTATCACTAAAACCTTCTTCATTCTCCTCATTAGCTTCATTTTGTGGTCGATCGCCCCACATAGCTTCAGCAATGCCATGTCTCCAAGCGTTAGCTTCTGTTCTTTGTTGTTGTTGAGTTTGAGAAAGTATTTCAGAACTTAGTTCTGTTTCAGGAGGAAATTCATCAGAACGACACTCTTTATCAGGAAAAAAGTACTACGGAGTACATACGCCAATGTAAAAAACAGAAAGTCTCCAAAAACAAAACAACCAAGCACAACACAGAACACTTATAATGGCCATAAATATCATTTCAGCCTGGTGCAACATCACATTAGCATTAGGGTCCAGCTTCATACAATCTTGGGTGCTCTTGGCAGCAATCCCAAATTCCAGGGGCAAATCGGACATTGAGAATACATATTCTAACAATTAGGGTCCAGCTTCCTACAATCTTGGGTGCTCTTGGCAGCAATCCCAAATCCCAGGTGCTCTTGTGCATAATGAAATCTCAAGAAATTATTTCCGAAATAATCTTAGAAATAGATTCTAACAATTTTTTAACATATTAAGAACAACTCTTCTTGACATTTCTTCAAACACATAGAAGGTATAACCATATTAACCTAGAAATCTATAATTAAAGACAATGGAGGAACCAAACAATGATGCAATAAAGACACAATTGATATAATAGACAATTGAGGGAGCAGAGCAAACAAAAATGTGACAATTTTATGTTGCTCTACCTTCTTGCCCCTAACCTTTACTCAAAAGTAATATACAGAGCATTATATAGAAGGATAAAGAACATAATTTATAAAAAACACACCAAAAGAGAATAAAAAAGTCAATATTCTCAAAAAAAACACATGAACACAAGTAGAAGAAGAAGAAGGAAAAGGGGACAGAGATGAAGAAGGATGATGTTCATACCTGGAGAGATGGAGAAAAGAGGAAGAAAGGGAAGGAGATGAGGAGTAAGAGGCGGAAGCTCTACCGGAAAAGCACGAGATCCAGAAGATGAAGATCCGCCGGAAGAGATGGAGAAGATGAACTGAGAAAGAAACTGGCTCTTTGTACTCCTCACAAAATCCCTACCCTGTTGATTGGATTTGGAAGCAATTTTTTAATTTATACTTCAACCTCAAAATCCATCACAATCCATTTTTTATAACAATCCTTAAAAATCTATTAATTTTTCAATATCATTAGATTTAGAAAGATTTTTTAAAATCTCAATTGAATATGTCAAAATTTTAAAAGATTTTTCAAAATCTCAATTGAATACTCATTGACTTTTAAAATCCAGAAAAATCCTGCAGAGTCGGAATTGAATACACCCCCCTAAATCTAAACTAACTAACTTCTGACCATGAATTAAAAAATGGCCTAACTCATTGTACTTGAAACACTTAATGTGACTCTTGAAACCGAACACCATCCTGACCTTTCCCGGACCCCTGACCTCTACCACGGCCACGTCCAAAGTCTTCTCGGTTTGAGTTCCAGCATGGTAGTCAAACTCTAGATTCTACGTAGGATTGATAAGCACAATGAAGATCGTAACATCATAAGATCGTGACTCGGATCGTAAGATCCTACTATATATATATATATATGTTTAATGTTTTAATTAAATTTTAATAAAACATAACACAAGTTCAAGTTGGATCACAAATGACTTAAAGAAAGAAGCTGAAGAAAGGCTGATAAATTGAGGGTCCCAAGTCACGATTAGAAGCAGATTGGGAGTAGAAGTCTCGATTCCCAAATAAATAGAAGAAGATACCTGGTTTCTGATTGAAATTGGGAATACATAGAAGAAGATACGCAGGTTTCCCATTCAAATTGGGAGTCGCGACAGACGCGACTTTCCAATTGCAATTCCCGACAACTTCAAATTGCGATTGGAAGAAGATTTTGAAGCGACGCTGCGCTTAGGTCTTTGGGCTTCTCACAATCGCCGATTGTATGCGCTCCTGCGATTCCACGATTCAAAACGCCGGTCCTGACGAGTCAACTTGCGAGTTTGACTACCATGAGTTCCAGCAACCACAATGCTCACATTTGTGCTCTTGAACCTTCTTTTTTTCATCACCTTTAGTGAATAGTTGTTTACCATGCGTATCTCCTTCCCGAGTTGGCTTTTTGATGCGTTCCTCGAATGCTTTCAATCTTCCAACCGCTTCTTGAAACGGTATTGTGTTAATGTCAGCAAATTGTTCAATTGCAGCAACGATCTGTATGAACTTTTCAGGTACAGAACCCAAAAGCTTTCGAACCAATCTTTTGTCTTCAAATGCAGACCCAAGGTTGTTTGCTTGTGTTGCAAGTTGACTAATTTTACCAGCAAAATCATCAAGTGACTCATTGTTCTTCATCTTTAGAGCCTCAAAATATGATTCAAGTGTCTGTAATCGCGCCGCATTAACCCTGTCAACACGAACGAAGCGAGTCTTCAAAGCATCCCAAATTGTTTTTGCTTCACTAAACTGAGCAACTTGTAGCACAATCTCTTCCGGCAAAGCTTGAAACAGATATAATATTGCCATATTGTTCTTCTTTGGATCGATTTCTGTTCCTGGTTCGATCACCTCCCAAATCCCATTAACATTAAAAATTGCTTTAATCTTCACGACCCAAATAGTGTAGTTTGTAGCAGTTAGAATTGGAACCGTAAAAGATAGTGAACTATTCTCCCTTGTAGTCACAATCTGTCTATTGTCTTCCATTGCACGACTTTAATTCCTATGACAATTTTCACAAAATTCTTAGACTTTGATTCCTTCCTGGGTCGTAAGCCACCTGCAATCGACCATCAACCAGAAGACAAGCCCCTGCTTTTCCGTCTTCCAAGCCACTAAACGAAAGCTACCCCGCTGATTCGTTTTTCCTGCACTGGTTGGTTGGAATGCTTCTGCCAAAGGAAAAAATAGCCACTTGCTATTCTTGTCCTAGGCGAGGAAGAATCTTGTCGAAGATTTTGATCTGTTGTCAAGGAAGTCTCTAATGCTCTGTTATGCGATCTGGCAGATCTCCCTTTTCCTGTCGCTGATCGCACACCCTCTGATCGTAAATTGGACTTCTCTGATACCAATTTTAGGAAAAATGATAGGAAGAACAGATCAAATGCAGAATAGAATTGTGATTTTTTTATTGTGCTACATACATGAATTCTATGTTCATGGAATATTTATAGACAACAACCAACACAACTATTGGTACTAATCAACACGTCTATTACTAACTAACACAACTTCCAGAAATAACTACCTATAACTTCTAGAAATAACTACCCATAACTACCCATAACTGTCCCTTTTATTTTTAAAATTTAAATCTAAACTAACTAACTTCTGACCATGAATTAAACAATACGATTAAATCTAACAAATAAAATGATTATCGTTTTTGGACATCTCAATTTTAATGATTTTTTTAGGCATGTTCCCAAATTATTTTTTGTAGAAGACTCTTTTTTGTGTATTTTAAATTTTCATTTCATTTTTCCATATTTTTATTTTGGGTTTTCTTTTTGAACTTTCCAAAAAATTATTCTATTAAACAAAAAGTGAAAATGTTTAATTTGAGATAGATGTAATGTATGTTAATTTTTTATTATTATTTCAAACACAGAATTTTAAAATTTTTTAAAACATTGTAAAAAATTGAAAAGAAATAAAAAAAATCTAGGAAAAGGAAAAAGAAGGAAAAACACAAATAATAAACGAAAAATAAGAAATGAGCACGAGTGCCCCCTATGGTTTAGAAATTATGCGCCAATGCCCCCTCTTTGCCGGAAAATGATCAGAGGGGGTGTGGGTGCTACGTTTTGAAACCACAGGGACTTTAGAAATAAGTTTTGAAAACAGAGGGGGTATTGGTGCCAATTTTCCAAACCACCGCAAGATATGCATACACACACCCTCCCCAGACCCTACTATCGTTGTTATTGTAGCTTATGGACTTAAATCCATCTCCACATTTTTCTGCTTCTGGTCATATCAGGTTAGCAAGGAGCACTATCAACGCATTAAGAATAGCCTGAAGCATAATAGCAATAGCATCCACTCAAGGGCCCTAAACAATGTTCTAGGTAACATAGAAAATCTCCATGTGAAGCCCTTTGAAGCATACGAGGAAGAAGAGAAGCAGAAATTACATGAACACTGGTTAGCATCTCTGTAGTGTTGTTTTAAGAGTAAGTGTAATATATGGCATGTTCGTTAGGTCTGATTTCCATCCTACCCACCCACCCCCAATTTTCAGGATGCAATTGGCAAAAAGAGATCTTCCTGAACATTATTCAAACTGGTTGAAGAGACAATTAAAAAAAGGGCATGTGAGGGACTCTATATGTCATGAAATTAAAGCAAAGCTGAGATCCCTTAGTCAGGTTTGCTTGTTTTCATTATTTCTATTTCTGAAATCCTCTTCTCCTTGTATGCTTAGCAACATGTAAAATTTCAACAATATTTAGCATTTAGCGTAATGCTGCATGTACTTTTTTTGCCGGGTTGGCATTTTTTTATTATCAGGATAGCTTGAGAGTATTTTATGATCTCAAGTCTATGGAAATGATAAGCAAAGAAGTAACAGAAATTGCACCCACATTGACAGCAGAGGTCCGTTATCTTACTCCCTATCCTCACAGAGCGCTCCATTCTATCAGGGATTAAAGGCCATCTGCACCCTATTTTAATAATAGAGCAATGCTTTTGTAGCCCCTTCAAATAATTGTTATATTTCTTGAGGACCGATATACTTGAATAATGTAGCTTAATTGCCCGAAGTTCTGGCGACTGAGCATAGTTATTAAGGTGTCACCTAATCGCTATAGCGGTGCAGCCTGGACGCCTTGCCTAGTTTTACTTCAGTTGTTAACGACGTCTTGTTCGCATCGCCTAGGCATATCTGGTCACCCGATTTTGCCATACCCGTCCCGAATGTTTAAGTTGATGCGCTCTTGCACTCTGATCTCAAAAATATGTCATCTTTTTCAGGTCATTGCTTGTTGTCAGTCTTCGGTTCGCAGCAGTAGGTCTTTTTTTTTCTTTTTCCCATTTTTTGTCTGCCCAGAAAACTGAGTTGGGACTGTTTGTGAGTCTCAACTCTATACTAATCCGGTAATAGTGTAATACCTACAATCTATGGAGAATATTTCTTCTTTCATTATAATTTTTTTCCCTTATTTTAAAAAGAGAAACACTTATCAGATTGGGCCTAAGGCATCATTTTAAAATGCTAGAATTTCTTTGAATGATTTAATAATAATAATATTATTATTATTAATACTTATTATTATTAGTATTAGTATCATTATTATTACTAATATTTTTATTATTATTACTCCATATCCTCATCATCATCATCAATCGGAGAATTCGAGAAATTGAAGTTAAGGAGGCCTAGTATTAGGCTACACATTATCCATATTAGTTACTCCCTCCGTCCTAAAATTAACTTCTCATTTGCCTTTTCACGGTCTCCTATGCAACACTTTGACCATTAATATCTATGTTTATATATAAATATAAATTATAAAAATAAAATATTTCAAAACGAATATATTTATATTAAATTTATATAAAATTCAATGTATTTTTTGTATAATATGCGGTCAAAGTTTAAAAAGTTTGACCACGAAAGTCAAACAAGGAAGTTAATTTTAGGATAGAGGGAGTACCTTTTATGTTTTTAGATCAGTACCTAAAAACATAATTGTATAGCATGCATGCACATGCATACATATGTACGTGTGCGCACATGTATTTAAATTTGCATTATTTCGCCATATCACTACCGCCTAATTGTCGCCTAGGTGATGTGATGATACTCTGGTGCCTCACCTTGCTTAGTAGCCTTAACAACCTTGCACTAAGCATATATTATCGCCTACAAGTATAAGGCTAGTATAGTGCTTGGTCTGAAAGCTTGTTTTCGGTGTATTAGAAAACAAAAAATAACTTGTTCCACTTCATATAGGGTGTCGAGGATGACGAGGAAGGTACACCCAATAGGTTTCTCCTACATCCAATTGATAACAATGATGCGGGAGATCACAGCTCATCCATTGTGTTGGTGGAGGTTGATTATACTCTTTTGGCTTGATCATATATTATTTTATTTTTCTTCGTTCACATTGCAGTGAGTTATATGAAACAGCCTATCTATATTTTTTTCATTCACCTGCATACATGGTGACACCTTATACCCCACTGAAGTTGGGATTAGATTGGTCTTTGCTTTGTTGTATTTGCAGTAATCTCTATAATATAGCTTGTTTTTTAATTAATGCATAGGAGGAAGAAACAGATGAGCCTATTTGCATGGTTCAGGAGAAGGTCCATTTTAACACTGCTACTACCATCAAAGGCGATAGTTGGTCCAGCTCTAGTTCTGAGCCATATGAGCAGGTGCATCAAATGGTCCCTCTTAGTGTCACTAATGAGTTCTACCAGCTGGATCCAGAACCATGTGATGATGATATCATAAAAAAAATTGACAAAGAGTCTCCATCAGTGTCAGAATCATTGAACAAAGATGCCTTAAATCAGGGGAGTCCTCTTTCTTCTAATAATAGCATTTGGCCAGTCACTAGCATGCCTAGGGGGGTCTTTAAAGCTACCTCAATGAATGATGAATACCGTGCTTCTGTGGAGCTGCTGCCACTATCACATCCGCAAGTTATGGATGATCGAGCTTCCCACTTTGTTGAAGGGCTGTCATGTAAAAAAGAAATTGGGAAGGAGAGGTTGCACGGAGAATCTAACAATGTATCTTTTATCGGCTCTTACCATGATGACCGTAGTGATGGTTTGCAATCGTTCATAGAGGGTGATTCCCCTGGGTCAGTTCACAACAAGCAGGAACATTCTTCACTGACTTTTCATCCAAGAAGCGCCAATTTAATTGCAGAACCTTCTCAATTTTCCGGCTCTTTGGTGCTGAGGCAAGGGGAACATAGCGATCTTTATATGCAGCATCAGGATGTTCTTGGAAATGAGTACTCTGTTGGAGGCACATATCCATTTCCACGAAGGCATGGGAACTTGAATGTCGCTATGCCCGATTGGGATATGAATTCTATTCGCATGCCGGCGGCACAAATTTCTAATCCGAATGGTTGTGGTGATGTGTTGTTGGGTCAGAATTGGTTCTCGGGTGAGAATCGAGAACGTGGCGTCTGGTCTAGTTTGGAAAGCAGAGTTGGTCAATCCCAATGCACAAATGGAAATGCTTCTGATCAGAGCTTATTCAGTGTTGTATCAGAGTGTAATGAGTTGTGTCGTGGCATCTCCTATGATACGGTGGGGTCCACCGAGCGGTTCATGCTGCCCAGGAACTATGGTCCGATGGGCATACAAAGTCCTTCAGGAGCAAACACGCAACAACCACCTGGTAATAATCTTCTGCTTACCTATCTAAGCAGCCATGAAGCTTCTGTCAGTTTTCCTACTACCAACCACAACATGGGATGGGTTAATAATGCATCAAACCAGAGTTCCGGGTTACAGGATTCATTGGCTAAACCATATTTTTGAAGTCTTGGAGTCAATAATGGATCTTTTTGGAAGACCGCTCTGTCTGCAGTTTTTTGAAGAGAACATGTAGGCCAGAGCACTGGAGTCAGATAACGGTAGTCTCCTAAAAAAAGACGTCACGCACGGTGAGATGAATGGGAGCTCTAGTACACTAGTATCATTATGGATACATTGACAAGAACAAACCCATTTCATGTACATATTGTTGGGAATAAAATTCCGGACAAAAATGCAATACAATTTTTTTAATGAATCTGGATATTGTTCCTCTAAAGATTGCTTAGAGCACTGGAAATACGTTTGAAGCTCGGAGCTTCAAACTTGTGTTTCAAACCTTCTCTCATTGCCACATCAGCTTTAACCCTCATTTATCTTACATCATAGTTTCAGTGGAAATAACTTTGAAGTCCTGGAGTTTCAAATTAGGGTTTCAAATATTTATTTTTTAATTTTTAATACACTGTAAAAGTAAATTACTAATAAGAATTCATTAATTAATTAAATTTAAATGACAATAGTACATTAAATAAAATAAATTACATTACATTATGAACGCAAGTTGCGCCTCAAGCCATTCGGTTGAGGGCACGTATGCTTGGGTGTCATGCATTATGTCTCCCCTCTCGTGTGTGGAGTGGGAATAGATCCTGGCCTCCAAGGCCCTTCCTTGGGCGTGGTTGGCCGAAAATGTTGTCCTTGATTTTGTTGATGTCTTGGTGTGCGTCAAGCAATGCAACTTTTGACGTTGAGCCGGGGTCTCTTTGGAAACAGCCTCTCTACATTCGAGTAGGGGCAATGTCTGCGTACACACACCCTCCCTAGACCCTAGTCTTGTGAGATTTAACTGGGTTGTTGTTGTTGTTGTTACATTATGAAAAAATCAATGATTATTTGAGCGATTAAAAATATGTTTAATCAAATTTGCATTTAGTGCATTGTGAATCTTTGGCTTCGATTTTTTGGGCTATTTCTTTGTTTCTTTTCTTCGTTGATTTTTTCGTATGTAGGCACCTCCTCATCTGGGTTGTAATGACTAATTGCAAATTTGTAGTTCTCTATAACCATATTATGAAGAATAATACATGCGTAAATGATAATCTTCATCTTTGTTTGAGAACAACACTTGGACGGATGATTTATAATGTGTCACTTACCCTTCAACACCCCGAAGGCTTGTTCGATATCCTTTCTTGTTGCCTCATGAGTTTTTTTGTACGTCTACCATTTGAGATTGATTGGTTATGAGGGACTTGATAATTATGGAATGAATTGGATATATTCCATCGAAAAGATAATAATCATGCTTGTAAAGCGTTCATCTAAGCTCAAAAGACAAGTTGAATATAATCTTATTAATCCAATCGTCAAATACGAGTAATTGATCAAGAGCATTAATGTTGTCGTTTGAGCCCGCAACACCAAAAAAAGTATGCCAAAACTACAAGTCATTTGAAGCTACTGCTTCGAGCATAATAGGAGGCTTGGGATGATCAATGGGAGAACTAACCATGTCACACAGTAGGAGTGTGGACATTTTTTTCACTCACGATGTATACAATCGATGCTCCCAAGCATGCCGATAAAGTCATGTTTAGCGGCATGCCTCACTTGTAACTGCTCAATGTTGCTCGCCGTTGGTTTACGTAAATACCTCTTATGATAAAGTTGAATAATAGTTTTAGAAAATTTATAAATCAATGACCTGATTTTTCAAGCCAACATCACTAGCAGTCCCGTACGCCATATGACGAAGCGCGACAGTGCATTTTTAGACGCTGCTAAACTCGCGCCGGCCTCTCGCATCAAAGTGCTAGGTGAACCAAGGCACCTGACGTTTAATATCGGTGAGTATGTGTAAAAACAGAGAACGACTCCCATTGGTGTTAAACACCAGATGGCACCGCGGACATTACTCCCATTTCTAGTTCTCTTACGAGAATAATGAAACATATTAAGAGCCTCCCTTTCACGGCCGACCCATAAGGGTGACCGACAGTCTAGGCCCATAAGGGTGATAGACAGTCTGTCCCGACTGGGCCCATTACACACACACACATGTTATAAAGCAAAATTTTATTCAATAAAGACAAGTACAAGAGACTAGGCCAAACCCATTGGGAAAGAACAACAGTGAAAGAAAATAAGCTGAGAGAAGGAAATTTTTTGAACAATGATCATTCCCAGATTATAAAACCCGGGTGATCATCGAGTGATTTGTTTTTCGGCATGACTTTTTTTGGCGTTTTCATGTCTTTTCCTATGGGACTGACGGGGTCTACATACCAAAATTGTCTAGTGTAGCTCCTAGCTCTCTGTTGCGATGATGCGTTCCATGGTTGTGGTTTTCCTACTTGGCCAATACTTTGAAAGAATGCTAACTGTTCCCACTTCAAGAGTTGGTACGTAGCTTCTTGTTTCCATTGTTTGAGGATCATAAATATGGTAAGTGGTAGCTTCTGTAGTACTAGTAGGAATTTTAGCAAGAACATGAGTACCAAAAACATTGTGGGCTGCTGTTTGGATATCTTCAATAGCAGGAATAGTTTCTGTCTTGTCAGTTGCAGTGTAACACCCTAATCCGTCTAGGTCTGTAGCCCCTTTCGGACTAAAGTATTAACTTGGTAATCGTGAAAATTTAAAACATTTCAAACACTTTTATTTATCACTATAATATTTTTCATATCATAAACAGTACGGAGTTTTGAATATTACGGAAGCTTATAAAATCACAATCATAAATATAATTTATTTATATTCTTCAATTCAAAACCATCACATCCATTCCGACAATCTCGCCTCCGTCTGCCTCCAGGATCACGTCCCATCATCCTTTTTATTAACCTGCGTGTAACAAATAAAACATATTACACGCTCATCGTTGAAGCTGAGTAAGCATATCTAATGCGTCGAACATCCATATAAACTGAATCTAAATTCATAATCAAATCATTTGATATCATGCACATAATATTCAGTTTAGATATTCAATAAGCATTAATCAATATTCATCATTCATTATTCAACATTCATATTCACATTCAACGTTCATCACTCATTCATAATATTCACAATATCCAATTCAATAATCATCATTCAATATTCATTCATATTCAACATTCAACATTCATATTTCAATATTTAACATTCGATTATATCCTTAAACTATTCTTAGTCTAAGGTCAATCACTTTAATGTTTATCAACCCCTTAAAACGAGGTTTAGTTTAAGACAATTTAAACTATATTCAGTATAAGGTATTTTTTAAATAATCCTTAAGCTAGGCTTAGTTTAAGATAAAATGGGTCTTCAAGATCTTAAACTTACTGTTAGGCGTGTCGTAACACCTACAAATTAATTTATTATTTCCTTAACTTTTAATCCCCTTTATGATTCAATATTCATCAAAACATATAGATAGGGCAAGTAAAGGTCGATCCCACGAGCAAAGATACTTTTTAGGCTACGAAAATCAGTTCATTTGTCACTTTTATTGAATAAAAACTAACGAAAATCTAAAACTAAAACTAAGAGATATGGGGAGTTTGAATGATAATTCTAAAAATATAAAAATGCAAATAAAATAAAGATAAGGATAACAGATAAGAGATACGAAATGAAACCACAACAGCAACTCGAACTCAGAAGACACTCAGGGACAAACCAACACACAAAAACAATCACACAATAAACTTTATAATAACATAGACAATAATAATTAACTTAAACCATTTTGAAAATACTTATAGTTTTTAATAGAAAATAAATTGAACAAATCTGATTAATCAATTAATTATGTCTTAATCCTGAAACTAAACTGCTAATTAAACTCAGGGTTAAGCTGAAGAAGAGATCCACCTGCGGCTCTTCCCTATTCTCCCTAATATAGCCTATAGCCTATGTTAAGACCTGCCCTAACTCTAGACCCTACTATTCTTAACAACCCAAGGACCTGCCCCCAGATTTAATTAAAAATAGAGCATTAAGTTCTTTGGAAAACATCACTTAACAACTATGCAGTAGACTATATCTATTTAACATAGCCAGCTTGAAAACTCTGATTAATAAAAATTGGGTGGGAGCCAATTATGTATTAACCAGGTGACACTTGTGTTTTAAAAATCTTAGCTATAAACGTATTCAAGATCTTAAAACTGTCAATTGGAATTAGAGTTTAGGCGGCCGTCCTAAATTGATCTAATCCAAGTTTAAACAAAGACTAGTTTTCAAACATCATTTTCGAGTTTAGATTTAACAGTAGCATAAAGCTAAAAATTCCTTCAAAGTCAAATTAATTCAACAAACAAAGATTCAATCTTTTTCATCAAACAATTTAGCCTAAGAAGATTTTGTAATTTCAGAGACAATAATAAATCAATAAATCATATTTGAACAATTCAACACTAACACACAAACAATTCAACACTTATAATATAACTTAAACATTCAACAAACATGGAATTGAAAATAAACATATTTAATACTGACAATCAAATTCATAAATTGAGAAACTTATAAATTGGAAAGTCTTAATTAAAGAATGAAATTAAAAAGGAGAAAATTGCTCCCCTGAGTTTCTGTGTTTGTCCGAACAGTGTACAGAAGCTAGGAGTCGGGGGAGTTCCCAGTCACCGAAGCATCGATCTCGCCTTGCCGTCGCCGTCCGGACCTCCCGTCGTCGTCACCGCTGTGCAATTGCCGTCTCCGGACCTAGGGTCGGAACCCTAGGTCGGCACCTGCTCTGCTTCGATCTGTTCTCTCGTCTCTATCCGTCTCCCCCTTTCCCGATCTGGTCTCCTCTTTTTATAATTGAAGTAGAAGAGTTTGAATATGAGAAGAATTGTATCTCTCGCGCTGGATTCCCGTCTCTTGCGCCTTCTTCTTCTTTTCCTACGCTTGGGATTTGGGAGAAGCGTAGCTTTTTTTCCTTTCCTTTTTTCTTTGCTCTCTTTATTTATTTCTTATGGGTCAAATTTGGACTTGGCCCAATCTTCACTCTTATTGCTCTAAAGGTCCAATAATGCTATCTTCCTCAACTATTGATGTTCTAAAGTATATCTAAAGAATTTTGTCAAGAAAAATAATACTTCCAAAATAATTATGAAATAATAAAAAAGTTCAAAATCGTGCATTTCATGTATAAAATGTAAACAATAGCCTAAAATCTCAAATATTAGAAATATTCTCATTTATGTATAAAATGCATATTAAATATCTTAAAAGTACTAATAAATGTAGGAATAAAATAGAATATTTTGTGACTCAACACTTACCTTCACTTAAGGCCAACCAGAAAGTGACTGCGTAGTGTTCACTGTTAGGTGGGTGGTACCCCCAAACGAGTAGGTATTCAAGTTTGGTTCTTGGATCCCGTACGTACGTTTTAACCCTAACCACCGAACATCATACCCGCAAGGCCTAATTTAAATGGGTATATCTTAGAGTTCTTCTAGATACCTTTAACAATACGAATCATTTCATAATCATCAACATATTCATTTTAATCATGATTTAATCATCAATAATCATTTTAATTAATTGGTTCATCTTTAATACATTATAGCCATTCACAACAATAATCATTATGATATTCAATATCAATTAGCGGTCTAGCGCCGAGTGTTAACACCTTACCTTACCGTCATGCATCAAACAAAGTCTTTGTATTTATCAAAACATCATTTTTACTTTCAGAAATCATGTTCATATTGATTATAATTGAATGATATTAAAAAAAAGATTAAATAGTTTATAATTCAGATTTTCTAGAAAAACATCAGGTCGGACGGTACCCTTCATGGTACCTCGGTACCGGCTAACGGTACCTTGGTACCGTGCCGACGGTAGGGTATACCGTGGGTTGACAGATACCGCCAGAGGGACTTGGTGGCGACGGTAGCAACCCTACTGTCCCGACGGTAGTTGGGTACCGTTTGGACAGTACCTAGCTACCGTCCTAGCGGTAGTTCGTTAGCGTGTACTGTTCATCATCTTCTTCCTCGGGTCCAATTTTGGGAATTTCATTTTTTGTCTCCAAACTTCAATTAAACTATATAGAAATGTTCTCCAATGTTCATAGATCATTTAGACATCATTAATTCGTAGTTTTAGTCACAATATCAAGGTTTATGATTATTGGTTCTTCAAACATGTCAAACACAAAACTCAACCAAACGACCGTTTATGAACGTAGAAACGATCTATACAAACATTCAAGTCACTAGATATATCTACGGGCTTACCTCGAAGTGAAACGATGATTCCGGAGGAAAAACGGCAAAACTTCCAGCGAACACCACGGCTTGCTCTGACGACTTCTCACAAAATTGACAGCGCCACTGCGTTCTCCACATTCAAGGCTATCTCTTAGAATGAATTTGATGAATAATGGTGAAGAAATGGTGAAGTTGGATTTCTTATATTGCAAGAGAAGAGGAAGGAGACATTCTTCCTGGCGTCAATCTCCCTGTGCATTCGGCGTAGTGGAAGGAGCGGCGATTCTTATGGAATTTAAACGCAAGTCACTGATTGGGACTAATTTCGGTCCCAATCGGGGTATACTTTTTGGTCCAACTTTCTACAAATTGAAATCCATTTGCACCGTTGCGATCAGACAGTTAAATTCTATCCAACGATATAACTTTTATATTTGTTTGTAATACTCTTTCTGACATCATATTTTTGGGTGGTTGACTTTGACAATGTCAAAATTCATTTTATTGACCTTTACTCAGAAAGGTTCTTACATTTCATTCATATTATTTATTTTCATGATTTATTTCAATAAATCATTTCAAAGTTTACATCAGAAACAAATTCTTCATTTATTCTTGATTTGGGTCTGTACTTAGGTTTTCAATCAAGGTCACACAATAAGTAACATATTGGATTTATGTCTAAGAGATTTTTCCGGATTATGATATTGGATATCAATACATATTTTATTTCTTCTCAAATCCCAACAATAATTTATTTTAATCAAACTAAATTTGATTAATTGAATAATTTATTCAATAAATTTTAGGGTATATCTTGGGGCGTTACATTTCTCCCTCCTTAAAGGAATTTCGTCCTCAAAATTCTTCCAAGGCGTAACGTTTAATATTTCGTAGTGATCACACTTAATCATGATCGTGTCATGTTCATTCGCTTACGCCATAAATAAGTCATTATCCACATGGATATGTATTCTCAAATTGTCGATGTTATCAAACTCGTTCTTTCTTCAAGAAGTTAACAATCTTTAGATTTAAGCAAGGTATCCAAAAATTATTTGGCGGGTTCCCGTTCAAATTCAACATCCATAACTTAGGTTAACATCGTGTTTTGGAGCATATTTGACATATTTGCTCATCACTTCGTTCTTTCACAAGTCTCAATTTTACGTCATTAGTCAACAACATTTTTTCTTTGATTGAAAGTCCTTTAGTAGCATTTGCAGTTTCAAGTTCGCGATAGTTATAGTGGAAGATTTGGAGTTTGTTTAATTCATACGTCATAACGTAATCTTCTAAGTCATCCAAAACATCTTCACATCGTTCACATAGTTCAGTAATGACTCGTAAGTAACATCAAATGGCTTTTATTGGTTTAGGATTTTCAGAATATGGGATTTGTCATTATTTGTGAAGTAGTACTGTCGATCGATTGTACAGTAGTTTTGTCGAAACATTTCTTCGTTCATCTTCGTAGTAGTTCTCATTATTGTTAATGAGTCTATGTATCACTTCCTATTTATACATGATAACGTTCGAGTATCGTCTCGTATACGTCTTGTTGTATCCAAATTTCTTTCATCAATTTTGAAAACATATCTAGATATGATAGCGACAAGTTTGATTGTAATACTATGGTTGATCTCGTTTTGAGGGAAAAAAGAGAATATCTTCTGTATGTGATTCAATTCACGTATTTATAGAGTAAGGAGTCTTACGAGTTCTTACGCCAACATCGTATATAGGTTCGGGATTTTCACTTGAATGATTCAGCTTGATCTTTGTGACATCATTTCTTCTCTAGTTGTCACACATACATTTCCTTTCTAGGGTTATAATGGAGTTTGTTTGGTCAATAAGATCATCGATAATAATCCTCAGAGATAACGTGATCGCATTGATTGTTTTGTGGTCCACAAAGAGAGGTTCAACATAATGTTCAAGTCAGGGTAGTGTTACTATTGTGATCGATTCACGTATTCCACAGGGTATATTTTTTAAAGATCGGTATCATAAAGCATCTTTTCGTTTAATGAAGAATCGTGGTTTTATTATTTTGATACAAGATTGGGATTCAATCTTTTCAAGATTGCTCAAGTGAGATGCTTTAAGGGTGTAGTTAACACAACAAGTTTGAGTGATTTAAGGATATGAGTCACAAGATACAAAGATAGAGTTTGCAAATTATCGTTGCTAATCGTACGTTTTCTTTCTTCAATGTTTCACTCTTTGGAAGTTACTCAAGAAGTCATTGTCTTAGGAAATAGCCGTTTTGACTTTTCATCTCGGATTTGATCGTATTTCAGGACAGCGAATCTATCTATTCATGAGTCTCAACATATCATATCGTCAGCAGACTACAGTATTGACGAGTACACTTTCGTCGGTAGATAATTGAAGCGAATCCACTTTTCTGTACATATTTTGGCTGGTGATAATTATCCTTTCATCAAGGGTTAGGTTGCACAGGCTATAAATATATCACATTTGTGAAAAGGGTATCTCACATTCTCACATCATGGAAGGAACTTCTCAAGCTCTTTCTTACACCATAAGATTCGTTGGTCTACTTGGCAGTCATTCTCTTGGTAGAAATCCAAAGTTTATGGCTACAACGGTTGATTTAGGAAGAGAATTGATAAGGCGAAAGATTAAACTTGCCTATGGAGGAGGTAGTGTTGGCCTTCAAGGAGCTGTTGCTTCAACAGTCTTTACCAATGGTGGTCTCGTTAGAGGTTTCATTCCTGGGTACATAGCAACACGACGGGTCTATGGACCTACGTACGGTGTAGAGCACATAGTTTCCAGTAATTACTACAAATATTTTGAGATGATTCATGTCGTGGAAGCTTTCATTGTTCTTCCCAAAGGAGTTGACACTATAGAAGGTTTGTTCACCTTGATCTCGTGGGCTTCTGAAGGGTTACACAATAGACCCATTGGTCTCTTAAACATTGACAGTTATTTCAATAACCTTTTCAAATTCTTAGACGATGTGGTGAGGCAAAACATCATGACTTCTAGTTTGAGGAAACTTTTTATTTCTTCTTTCTCTATTGACGAGCTTTTAGACAAACTAGAGTTTGCTAAAGCTTTCTCGGGTCCTGGGGCTAGTTACGACGAGTTTGCAAATCCTGAGAGATTAGACTTAGAATTGCATCTGTAATGTTCATCGTTGTGTTTTGCACATCAATGGTTATCCATAAATATTATTCTCAGCTACGTGGTCAGTGCAAGCTACATTTTCTTCATTCTTCAGTATTTCACTATTGGTGTCAATGTTTCACGTCTTGTTTTGTATCGTCACTACGTCGTGATCTTTCGAGTCAATAAGGTATATGAACGAGTCAACGATTTGTCTTGTCAGCAACGCTTTATTTCATTGATTCAATCAAACTTCATCAATTAAGGCGCCAGTTTATTCCACAAGGTTGATCTGTCTATAACTTCTAGCAAGCAGGTTCTTTGAATTTGACCGAACAAGTCATCAGTTTATACTAAAGGTAGCGATTCTTGATCGTCAGTGTGTTTATGTTTCTTAATAGGGATGTGATAGTATCCTGACCGTATGTCAATCTTAGAGAATACAATGGATCCTCTAAGCTGATCAAATAAGTCATCGATACGAGGTAAAGGATTACGAATTCTTCAACTAACAGTAGTTGACACAGAATCCCATCAATCCTTCTTTATTCGCACATGAACAGGACAGATACTCAAGGAGAAAACATTTGATCAGATGATTTTCAATCTCCACGGAGAGATATTCAACATGAAGTTTTCACAAATGCAAGATTAATACATGCATAATTTTATTGAAAGGGAAACATGCTTAATGATGACATCAGAGTTTTCATCAATGTGATTACTCACAGCTTACGCACATGCATGAGTTCGTTTGTGGATTGTTTCCTGCTGGTGCAAGTCAGGCTTATGTAGATTGACTTTGAACACGGGCCGTCAGAAATGGATTTCCAGGATTTGTAGGACATTCCTTTTGGAAATGTCTAGGTTTCCCACAACTTAGACATAATCCTTGTGTCATCCGGCATACTCCTGGATGGTGTCTTATACAAATGTTACATTTCAGATGCTTCCACACCCTCAATTTGTGTTGAGTTGCCAGAGGTTTCATTCTTTTCGCGTGTGGGGCACTACAGGTTCCAATTAAAGGTTTGTTTCTCATAATAACAGGTTGGATACTTGAATTAGTATTGTATTGGCCTTCAATATTTCGGTGAACGTTTTGGTTGTCCAGTTCATTTTGAACAACAAGTGTGAAGTTCTCTATTTCAATATGAACAATCGCGTGTCCACTCTTTGGCACTTGGTTATCTTGTTCGTGGGCGGTTTCTTGGCTCATTCTACAAATAGTAGAAATTCCTTTTTTATAATTCTTTATTTGCGAGTTTGATAACAGATATCAAGAGTGTTCAACAATTGTAATGATTGTAAACAATCATGATAATTTGAGGAGGAATAATAGGATTCATTAATTCTAAACATTTTCGTTCGCGTCAACGATTGGTTCGCGTTGAGTCCACATGAAAATCTTCGACATCGGCTTCACATATGTTTATTCATCATTAATCATTTCTTCATTGTCGTCCCACTTCCATGCGACTTTACGAGGTAGATTAGTTTCGTTATTCACGATGCGATGCATATGTTGGTAACAGATTAGAGAGTTATACATTTTTCGTTCATTCTTTTGTCTCTTGTTGAGTACGAAAATTCTACTAGAGTCTATGCTCGATACGATTTTAGTATTAATCAATTGTTTTCTAATGAGAATTTTAACAAGTCAATATGTACGTACTTAAGAAATTTTCATACCTTTCTTGGAACAGAGGGATGCAAGAGTCGTGGATATGACTGACAATTTTTTTAATTCAAATTTTGATCCGAAGATCAGTTTTAAAACCATTTGCTCTGATACCAAATTGTAACACCCTAATCCGTCCAGGTCTGCAACCCCTTTCGGACTAAAATATTAACTAAGTAATCGTAAAAATTTAAAACATTTCAAACACTTTTATTTATCACAATAATATTTTTCATATCATAAACATTACAGAGTTTTCAATATTGCGGAAGCTTAACAAATCACAATCATAAATATAATGAATTATATTCTTCAATTCAAAACCATAACATCCATTCCGACAATCTCACCTCCATTTGCCTCCAGGATCACATCACATCATTCTTTTTATTAACCTGCGTGTAGGAAATAAAACATACTACACGCTCAGCGTTGAAGCTGAGTAAGCATATCTAATGCGTCGAACATCCATATAAACTGAATCTAAATTCATAATCAAATCATTTGATATCATGCACATAATGTTCAATTTAGATATTCAATAATCATTAATCAATATTCATCATTCATTAATCAACATTTATATTCACATTCATTGTTCATCAGTCATTCATAATATTCACAATACCCAATTCAATAATCATCATTCAATATTCATTCATATTCAACATTCAACATTCATATTTCAATATTCAACATTCGATAATATCCTTAAACTATTCTTAGTCTAAAGTCAATCACTTTAATGTTTATCAACCCCTTAAAACGAAGTTTAGTTTAAGATAATTTAAACTAGATTCCAATATAAGGTATTTTTTAAATAATCCTTAAGCTAGGCATAGTTTAAGATAAATGGAGTCTTCAAGATCTTAAACTTACCTTTACTTAAGGCCAACCAGAAACTGACTACGTAGTGTTCACTGTTACGTGGGTGGTACCCCCAAACGAGTAGGTACTCATGTTTGGTTCTTGGATCCCGTACATACGTTTTAACCCTAGCCATCGAGCATCATACCCGCAAGGCCTAACTTAAATGGGTATATCTTAGAGTTCTTCTAGATACCTTTCAATTCAACATCACTCTGGGTATATCTTTGAGTTCTTCTAGATACCTTTAAAAATACGAATCATTTATAATCATTAACATATTCATTTTAATCATGACTTAATCATCAATAATCATTTTAATTAATAGGTTCATCATCAATACATTATAGCCATTCACAACAATAATCATTTTGATATTGAATAACAATTAACGGCCTAACGTCGAGTGTTAACACCCTAGCTTACCGTCATGCATCAGACAAAGTCTTTGTATTTGTCAAAACATCAATTTTATTTCTAGAAATCATGTTCATATTGATTATAATTGATTTCTATTAAAAATAGGATTAAATGTTTTATAATTTAGATTTTCTGAAAAAACATCAGGTCGGATGGTACCCTTCACGGTACCTCAAGACTGGCTAACGGTACCTTATTACCGTGTCGACGGTAGGGTATACCGCCGGTTGACACATACCACCAGAGGGACTTGGTTGCGACGGTAGCAACCCTACCGTCCCGGTGGTAGTTGGGTACCGTTTGGATGGTACCTAGCTACCGTCCTAGCGGTTGATCGTTATCATGCACTGTTCATTGTCTTTTCCTCGGGTCTAATTTCAGGAATTTCATTTTTATTTTTTCATCACCAAACTTAAATTAAACTATATAGAAATGTTCTCTAATGTTCATAGATAATTTAGATACCATTAATTTGTAGTTTTAGCTACAATTTCAAGGTTTATGATTCTTGGTTCTTCAAACATGTCAAACACAAAACTCAATCAAACGACCATTTATGAACGTAGAAACGATCTATACAAACATTCTAGTGAATAGATATATCTACGGGCTTACCTCAAAGTGAAACGATGATTCCGGCAAAAAAACGGCGAAACTTCCGGCAAAAAAACGGCGAAACTTCCGGCAAACACTACGACTTGCTCTAGCGACGTCTCACGAAATTGACAGCACCACTGCATTCTCCACACTCAAGGCTATCTCTCAGAATGAATTTGATGAAGAATGGTGAAGAAATGGTCAAGTTGGGTTTCTTGTATAGCAAGAGGAAGAGGAAGGAGACATTCTTCCTGACGTCATTCTCCCTGTGCGTTCGGCGTAGTGGAAGGAGCGGCGATTCCTATGGAATTTAAACGCAAGTCCTTGATTGGGACTAATTTGGGTCCTAGTCGGGGCACACTTTTTGGTCCAACTTTCTCCGAAATGAAATCTGTTTGCAGCGTTGCGATCAGACAGTTAAATTCTATCCAACTATATAACTTTTATATTTATTTGCATTACTTTTTCTGACATCATATTTTTGGGTGGTTGACTTTGACAGAGTCAAAATTGATTTTATTGACCTTTACTCAGAAAGGTTCTTACATTTCATTCATATTATTTATTCTCATGATTTATTCAATAAATCATTTCAAAGTTTACATCAAAAAGAAATTCGTCATTTTTCTTGATTTGGATCTGTACTCAGGTTCTCAATTAAGGTCACACAATAAGTAACATATTGGATTTATCTCTAAGAGATTTATCCGGATTATGATATTGGATATCAATACAAATTTTATTTCGGATCAAATCCCAACAATAATTTATTTTTATTAAAGTAAATTTTATTAATTGAATAATTTATTCATTAAATTTTAGGGTATTGTTTGGGGCATTACATGGAGCTTCAGGATCATAAACATGGTCAGTGGTAGCTTCTGTAGCAGGAACATGAGTGGTAGTAGGAATTTGAAGGAATTTGAGGAGGGACATGAGTAGTAGGAACAATTTGAAATGCTGTTTGGGCATCTTCAATAGCAAGAACATGAGTATTGGCAGGAGTTCGAGCAAGAACAGGGTCATGGACAGTAACAGGTCCAATTGGTACATTATCAGGTGTAAAAACTGGGGTAATATCTTTAGTGGACTGATTTGGTACCTCATTGGAAGCATAAGCAGGTTCACCTAGCAATTGGGCAGTGATACCAATTGGGGTTGACTTTTAACAGCCTTCACATCTGAAGTTGCTTTTGAGGAGGCCCTAGCATCTGCCGTTAACTCCCTTTCGATCCATCTTCAAGAGGAGTGTGATTTTTTTACAGTTTTCATGGCCATATTTTTTGCAAGATGTGCAGAAGGCAGGGAGGTCTTCATAATGGATGGGTTGTAAAAAGGAAAGCTTTCCAAGGTGAATCCAAATGAATTGTGGCAATTACTGGGTCAAGTCTAGTTCAACACACACACGAGCAACTGAAGGTCTAGTTAATAAGATTGCAGCATTGTCATTTTTCATGGGTTTCCCAATCAAATTGGCAATAGAGTAAAGAGTAGAAGAATCAAACATATTAATGGGTAGACCTTCCATTCATATCCAGACAGGTAGAAAACGAGATTCAACAGTGGGATCAAATTCAGGAGTCCATCTAAACACATTGAAAGAGTAACCATTGATCTCCCAGTTCTTTCGCAGTAGACATTGTAGAAAATCAATGTAAGAATAAGAAATAATTAAAATGTGTAATTCATCAAGGAGGGTAATAGTAAATGACGCTTCAAACTAATCTTATCAAATACATGACAGATTGTTGCTAAATTTGGTCTACCTACTTTGAATCGGCCAACAATAGCTAGGTTAAACCTTGCAGCCAAACCCTTAATCTCTGTTAGCTTATTCGGATACGAATATAATACGTTTATGTTGGAGTTGTGCCCTGATGGCCAACTGTTCATCGTTATCCTATCATGTGTAGGCAGATATAATATGTTTACACATCTCATGCTAATGTAAACGAATACTATATTCCTAGATTTCTATTTAAAGATGTTTATCAGATAGTGTTATTCTGCTGATGAGACTAACATTTTGTAATAAATATTTATCTGAATGTCCATAGTCGAGTATTAACGAGAGTGGGATATCGTTAATGCATGTGAGACTAGTGTGTGTTGGATGTTTGACTTAGTCTCATAGTCAATGACAGTGTGTTCGCATCCGCACATGGGCAGATATTATTTGGAGATAATAGGATGCCGGACTGACCCATCCTAAAGATGTTGCTTGAACTTTTAGTTCATGCTCTAAGCATCTTTAGCGCGACCACGAGTGTAACTATCTTTCGACTTGAAGTATTATGTTTTCTGCATATGTGAACCCGCATACTTTGATGCATTGTCCTAAGCCATATGAAATAAGGATGGTATACAGGCTTTGTTTTGGGTATGCCGCAACGCGAATTCAGAAACGTAGATTACGTACATAAGATTTGTCACTACTCTTTTTAAAGAGATTAATGTCTTATGGGGCCCACTGATAAGTTATGACTGAGGATATTGCATGACCATGCTGAGATGCTTTTATGACGTCTGTTCCTATTAGTCAGACTTGATAAATCAGTGAATGACTTAATGGATACAAGTTGGATTTTATTAATCTCTTGCATTAAGTTTAGACATTGAGACAAAGGGATACAGTTACACGGAGTCTAAGTCGTGGAAAGGTTTTGACGGTGCAAACGTCTTAACTTATAATCTGGGGGCAATAATGTGTTGCTAGATACCGCTTATTGCTTATAGTATTGGTGCAGAGCCAATACTATGGCCAGCTTTATAAGTGCCTATACGGGTCACACACTTTGGACAATTTAAGGAGTAGGGTTAAACAATGGGATAATAAGTAATTTGTATATTTGTATATTTGTAAAATAGTAAAATAAAATATTTTGGAATATAATATTATATATGTGATATTCGGTTATATATATATTATATATATTTGAACCGATTAATATATATATTATATATTGAATATTTTATTTTGGTTTGTCATTTTAATTATGAAAATAATTATTTTGACATAAACTATTTAAAGTATATTTGTATACTTGTTTAAAAATGATATTGGTATTTTTATTTGATTTAAAATTAATTTTATATTAATTTTTGATGTCAAATAAAATACACTTTGAACATTTAAGTGGAGAAGAATTTCAAATATCCTTCTCATATAATCATTTCGGCCATAGTGATATAAAGGATCAAAAATCAATCTTTGACATAGTTTATTAGTTTTTATCCTTTAGCTAAATGACAAAGTTTTATAAATGACTTTGTAATCTTTTGTTGATTACACGGCACATTGAATTTAAAGTGGGAATGTGAAGATTATCATTTAAAAAAAAGAGCATGCACTTGTGTATTTCGGTGATAATTTTTCTAGTGAGAGAAAATTTCTTTTATGTTCTATTAATATCATTTTGTGTATAGAAAATATCTATAATATTTTCTAAATATTATTAGAAATATTTTCTATAAGAAATATACAAGATTATTATTATCCCAATTTTAATCTTTATATTTTATACTACTATAATCTTTACTAGCATAAAGATTGTGGTAGACTCCGGCGTTGTTCGTGTGTCAAAGTTGGAGACCGGACGCTTGAACGGTTACGTTTGCACTTTCAACGCTCTTCCTACTTCCTGGGCAAGATAATCATGTTAGGATGTTAAAATTTTTATATTCCGCTGCCTATCCTTGCATGGTTACCTTTCAATGGTATCGGAGCCAACGTACAAAACTATAGTTTTACGTTTGACTTTTAAAATTTTAAAAGTCAAAGTTTTAACTTGGTAATTATTAAAATTCAAAAATTGGTAAAATGATTTTATTTAGTCTTGGAATAAGTATTGGACTTAAATAAATCATTGAAAATGAATTTTAAATTTATTTATTTTATTTCTACCCGTAATATATATATAAATACATATATTTTGATTTTTCGAAATATATATTTATATATATTGTAGAAATAGTAGATATTATTTTATTTGGACATAAAACATCATTTTATGATTGATAAAATTATATTGTAATTTTTGAATGTATTATTTCCTATTTTAAATTTATTGTATTTATTTAGGTGAAAACCGAAAATAAATATGGGAAAATTCAAAAAGGACCTTATTAAACTTAGAAATATTATTTCTAAGTTGAATAAGGTTGTTGACAAATATATTGTACAGAATAATATTAGTTAGTAATTAAATAAATATATATTTATATATGTACTCAGTATTATTACCGAAATATTATATATATTTATATATTTGTATTTTAATTACATAAATGACTAATATATGTTTTGGAAAGTTATATCTCAGTAAGAAAATGAATTGTTTTTCAAAATATTAAATTTTTTAATTTAATGTTTTCGAAAATAATTTATTGAGATTTAACTAATATATTTTGGAAATAATGATTTATAAATTTTGGAAATTTTATTTCCAGGTTTATAACTGTTGAAAATAATTACTGGAAGTTTTAATTTAATTTTCATGATTTTTGCAAAATTGTTTCAAAATTTTAATGGCCTTTTTGAATATAATTTTGCAAAAAGGGCATTTTGGTCATTTGAAATATTCTGGAATTTTTTTCATGCTGGCTGAATATCCAGATTATATAAAATAATTTTATAAAATTTTATTAGATTTATTTGGACATCTAATTTAATTTTATGAGTTTTAGAAAATATTTACTGCCGTAGTATTTTTCTAGAACTGTCTGGGGTGAGCGCGGTTCACCCGGTGTATGTATATCTCTATTGCTTGTGTGGATGTATGATATGCATGGTGGATGATTGTGGCTATAGTTTATTTGATTATAATACGGCCTGCGTGTCGTGCCTTATCTCTTAAACTCTTGTTGTAAATCTATTTCTCTCCAACCTCAACCGAGGATTCTTTTCTCACGTGGTAGTTAGAAGACGAAAAGATTTAAAGACCATTTGAAGAAATCTAAAAGAATGGAGATAGCCCGAAGTCTAAGTGCCCAGATGCCAGTGGGAGCTATCGTTTTATTTTTCATTTAGGGGCCACAATCATTACACGTTTATTTACTGCGTTTTGTGAATGCATGTTGAATGTATGTTGAACGCTAGTAATGGACATGTGCGCGACCATGTCGATAGGTGAGATCGAAATTATAAATCCCTCACGAATATTAAGTCTGTTGCCTTCTGACGCCCGACACCTATCCGGCTAATGTGCACTGTCATGTACTCAGCCTCAGCAGAGCATAGTACGGTGTATGTTAAGTTGGTTACGGGAATCGCCATAGCGTGGTCGCTGTCGCACGTTGGGTTAGACTTAACTGAGTCTCGGTCAAATGGATGGACGACTCAGAGACAGTAAGTTGGGGTCATCAATGACAAGTCGGATGATTTTACTCACTCATCCAACCAGGAGTTGGATCTTTATGATTTAATTGGAACTCTATTCCTAAACAAAGTAGTCTGCTTATAAGACGTGCCTCAGCCAATTACAAGTTTGCTGAAAAGGTGTCCTGGTCCGGTTGTAGTAATATTGTTCGCCCAACACCAGACCAAGAGATGAGAGCCCGATTCATCAGTTGGAACTATGATTCTACCTAAATAGTTGTCTTGTGGAGTAACGCCCAAGCGGAACGCAAGATAATGAAATATGGATCTTGGCCCACTAGAGGTTTCGCCGGAAATCTCCGAATCAATATCGAGGGTTAGTGATTTGTTAAAAATAGTGGGAGATAATTAATTAAAGGCCTAATTAATTATTAAACATGATAGATAACCTAGTTTGCAAAATTTTCTGTAGATGGCAAACAACAACAACCCTTTCAACCTGCGTTACATCCTGGAAAACAACAAGTTATCCGGGACCAACTTTCCTGACTGGGAGATGAACCTCCGAATCGTTCTTAACTGTGAGAGGAAACTCTACATCCTCGAAACGGATCCTCCCAAGACCCCGGCCTGATGCTAATGCTCGTGCGTCCGAACTCACTTCCTTCAAGAAGTATGAAGGCGACGCGCGAGATGTAAAGTGTATCATTATGGCCAGTATGACCGCAGAGCTCCAAAGGCTCCACGCGGACATGGAAGTGCGTCCAATGATACAACGTTTAAGAGACCTTTACCAGGGTCTGTCCCAAAATTCAGGTATTTACGTTATCGAAGTCAATATGTCTGATATCACCTCTTGGGTGATGGATACTGGTGTTGAAACACGGGCTTGTCACGTTTTCGTACTAAAGCCGTGTTCGTTCTTGTAACAGGTTTTGATAATGCCAAATCGCCACGATCAAGTCGAACATTGAATATACAAGGCGAAGAACAAAGATAAGAGCAAGAGCTAAACGAAGACCAAGAACGAAGACCTTAATCATAGTATTGAGTCGGTCTTTATTGTGATCAAGACCGACCCAATCTTTACACTTTGGCTCTTTAGGTTAAAATCTCTCATTGCATTTCTTACATCATAAAAATGTTTTTCAAACTTGTTTAAGTCATTAAAAACACTTGGTGTTCGCCCAAACCAAAAACCAAGCCATCCAGTGTTCGGCTTTAAGAAAGCAGCGTTCGGCTTTCGGTTGTCGGGTTTGGTTTTTGGCATCCGAACCAACCAAGTGGTTTTCAGCATTTTATGATATGCTTTCACTCTTTGGCATGTTTAAACGGTTCTCCAACAAAAACACTTTGAAAACCATCTCTCGTTTTTAGTCGGTTTTTGCATCGGTTGGCTAGGCCGTGGTTAAGGCAAAAACCACAGGTTTTTGGCTAACCACCCACCCAGCGATGGGAAGAACATCCCATCGATGGGTAAGTAGCCCCTTAGCCAAACCAACTTCCAGAACCATGCCAAACAGCGATGGGAAGCTCTACCCATCGCTGTTCAAGCCTTGGTCCAACATTATCACAAGGCAGAATGCCCTTACCCAGCGATGGGAAGGATAAAACATCAATGGGAAGGCATGACCGTTGAAAGTCATTTAAGGTTGATTCTTTCCTTGTTTGGAAGTCAACCTCCCACCCAGCGATGGGAAGCTTGTACCCATCGATGGGTAGATAACCGTTGGCTTCAAAAACTGAAGGAAAATTGGCTTACCAGCGATGGGTAAGTTCCAAACATCGATGGGAAGCCAATATCCTGCAGATCCCAAATTTATTCAATCCCTTAAATCAAGCCAATCACCCCTTTAATGCATTGGTCCGTTGGAGCCTATTTTGGCACTATAAAAAGGGGTGTTTGGGTCTGCTTTTCTCATCAATTCACTTCACAATATTCATATCATCATTGCATTAAAACAACATCATTTTTCATAGCTTTCAAGAGCCAATTTGTGAAGTTTGAGTTGTTCTTGAGTGTACTTAGTTTACTCATAATCTACTCTATAAGAGAGCCTCGTTCTTGATGTATTCGTGTTCTTAGACACTTTGAGAGAAAGTATTTCTCTCAGTAGATTCAAAGGAAGGGCTGTTTCCTTTGAAGGACTCGTTGAGGTTCGTGTAACTCGAACTCTCAAGTTGTAACGGTTTGTTAAGCACCCGCAAGCTTAACGAGATAGTAGTGTAGCTCGAGAGAGTCTTTCGGGAGGCTGGATTAGCCATAAGTTGTGGTGAACCAGGGTAAAATTCGGTGTGCCTCTTACTCTTCTCTTTACTTCTCTTTTAAGTTTTTAATTCCTGCGATTTCTACGATCAAACGCTATTCACCCCCCCTCTAGCGTTGGTCTTTTATTCTAAATATTGGTATCAAAGCCTAACTCGCGTCTAAACTTAACCGTTTGAGAGTAAAGCGATCATGGGTTCTTCTTCTAGAAATCTTTATGCAGGAATTGGAGAAGGTCAATCAACATCTAGGCCACCGCTTTTTGATGGCACCAACTACACATATTGGAAAGAGCGGATGAGAATTTATATCTGCTCAACCAACTTCCAGTTGTGGTTGGTCATCAAAAACGGCGAAGAAACGCCAATGAAGAAGGTAAATGAAAAACTTGTCCCAAAGACCGAAGACAAATTTGATGCCGAAGACATCAAGAAGGTGGAGAACTACGCCAAGGCAATCAACATGCTGTACTGTGCGGTCAATCCTGATGATTATCGCAAGATCTCTTGCTGCACCACTGCAAAAGAAATGTGGGACAAGCTGGAAGTCACATATGAAGGTACGGACCAAGTTCGGGAAGCCAAAATTGACTTCCTAACGCAGGAGTACGAGATGTTCAGGATGAAGGAAGGCGAAAAGATCGATGACATGTTCGATCGGTTCTTAAAGATCATCAACGACCTTCACGCTCTCAAGAAGACGTACGCCAACAAAGACCTTGTGAGGAAAATCCTGCGTAGTCTCACACCCGAATGGAGATCAAAGGCTGACGCAATCTACGAATCCATCGGAGTCTCCAATGTCACCATCGACGGGCTAAGACGTAACCTCAAAACTTATGAATCTACTATTCTAACTCCGTCTTTGGATGAACAAAAGAAGAAGGGAATAGCACTGAAAGCAACCAAGGAGACCGTGGAAGAAGACTCAAGCGATGATGACAACGAGTTCGGACTCGTCATCAAGAAATTCCACAAATTTATGAAGAAGGAATTTGAGCGCAAAGGAAGAAAGCACGACGGTCCCCCGAAGTGCTATGGCTGTGGTGAGATAGGCCACATCAAGCCGATGTGTCCAAAAGGTAAAAGCGGCAAGGACAAACCTGGCTTCAAAAAGCAACGCGCCTACATCTCATGGGGTGGCGACTCCGGGGAGGAGTCAACGGATCAAGAAGAGGAAGAAGCCGCCAACCTCTGTCTCATGGCACACGGAGACCACGTCAATGAAGTACAAGAGGTATGTACCCCTTCTTCCGACTCTTATATTTTTGAAGAAATGCAAGAAGCTCTTCAAGAACTTTATGATGAATTTGTTAGCGCTTCTAAAACCAACAAATCATTAAAGAAACATCTTTCAACTCTTGAAAATGATTTTGAAAAGCTAGAAAAAGATAATGAAAAGTTAAAACAAGAAAATAAATTTTATGGTAAAAGAAGTGCTGACAAACCGGAAAGCTCTTCAAGAGAATGTGAATCTTGCAAAGCTTTAAAAGAAAAAGTTGCAAAACTTGAGAGTACAGTTAAGAAGTTTAATACACCACACAAGGATCTCAATTTACTCCTAGACACTATGCATTTTTCTAAGGAAGGAATAGGTTTTGATAAAAATGAATCTAAGGATAAAAACGTTGAGCATACACCTAGAAAACCTACTAAGGCTCAACACAAGAAAGTTAAAAATCAGGATAATAGAAGATCTAGTCAACCTAAGGACACTAGACAACCTAGACAAAAACCTAGGAATGAAAATGTGCATGCTAGACAACCTAAGAAAAATTATCAAAATAATTTTATGCACAAAAATAATTTTTCAAATAGACAAAATAATGCTAGGACACCTAGAAGAGAGAATTTTCAAAAACCAATATTTTCTCAAAATAGGATGAATATGGTTAGGCCCCCTAGCAACTATTATCAACCTAGGAGGATGCACAACCTAAATGTAGTTTGTCACTATTGCAACAGGGTAGGACATATAGCTCCCGTTTGCTTTACCAGGCATAGGTATTGGGCACAAAATGAATCACACTACCACTTTGCACCTAACACTCAAGGACCCAAAAAGACTTGGGTACCTAAATCTTATTAAATCATTTTTGTAGGTGTGCTTGAAGGCGTCAAGTGTACTTTGGTACCTTGACAGCGGATGCTCCAAGCACATGACTGGAGATGCATCCAAGTTCCTACAAATCAAACCTGCTAAAGGAGGAAACGTAGTTTTTGGAGATAATAGCAAGGGAAAAATTATTGGCGTCGGTTCAGTAGGTAAGTCCGAAGACTCCTCTATAGATAATGTCTTGCTAGTCAAAGGTCTTAAACACAGTCTCTTGAGCATAAGTCAATTATGTGACAAGGGAAATCGTGTAACTTTCGATTCAAAATCATGCAGTGTAGAACGCCTTATTGACAATAAGGTCATTCTACGTGGTGATAGAATCGATAACATTTATATGGTTAACTTAGACAAATCTCCTTCCGACTTTGCTAAGTGTCTCATGAGTAAAGAGGAAGACACTTGGCTATGGCACCGAAGGGTAGCTCATATGAACATGAACCTTTTGAACAAACTGGTTTCACAAAACTTAGTAATTGGCATCCCAAAACTTAAGTTTGAAAAAGACACCATATGTGATGCATGTCAAAAGGGGAAGCAAGTTCGGGCTTCGTTTAAGTCTAAAAACGTTGTTTCAACGTCTAGACCGCTTCAAGTTTTGCACATGGATCTCTTTGGTCCTTCTAGAACGAAGAGTTTTGGTGGCAATTACTTTGCATTTGTGATTGTCGATGACTACTCTAGGTTTACATGGACCTTGTTTCTAACTCATAAAAGTGAGGCATTTCACGTTTTCAAAAATTTCTTAAAGAAAGTTCAAAATGAAAAAGAGACAACCATAGTAGCCATAAGAAGCGACCATGGGGGAGAGTTCGAACGAAATTTGTTCTCAGATTTGTGTGACGAACTTGGCATTGATCATAACTTCTCAGCCCCACGTACACCACAACAAAATGGAGTGGTGGAACGTAAAAATAGATGTCTCGAAGAGATGGCTAGAACTATGATCAATGAGGCAAAAATCCCTAAGTATTTTTGGGCGGATGCCGTGAGTACCGCGAGCTACGTATTAAACTGAGCCGTCATTCGACCGATACTCATGAAAACGCCCTATGAACTATACAAAGGAAGAAAGCCAAACCCTTCTCATCTTCGAGTCTTTGGTTGCAAATGTTTTATTCATAACAATGGCAAAGACAACTTAGACAAATTTGATGCAAAGTCGGATGAAGGAATTTTTCTGGGTTACTCACTACGTAGCAAGGCCTATAGAGTCTTCAATAAACGTACCTTGACTATTGAGGAGTCTCCTCACATTGTATTTTCCGAAGATAATCCTCGCTTGGCAAGAAAGGATATTTGTGATGATCTTACAGATTCATTAGAGAGAATACACGTTGATGACGATGAAGACAACACGGGAATATACATCAACACACAGCCGCAAACTCGGGAGATACCTCAAGCGACTAACCAAGGTGAAGAAGAAAATCAGGAGAAGGAAGAAGAACAAGAGGAACACGAAGAAGAAGCAACCGAGCTTCCCATAGTATGGAGAACAAACAAGAACCATCCGCTTGACCAGGTAATCGGTAGCATCAACCGCAGGGTAAGTACTCGTAACTCACTTAGGGACACCGTAGGACACATGGCTTTTGTTTCTCAAATTGAACCTACAACCATTTCCGAAGAAATAAACGATGAACATTGGACCTTGGCTATGCAAGAGGAGCTAAACCAATTCAAACAGAATGACGTTTGGGAATTGGTGCCAAGACCCGATGATCGTACGATTATTGGTACGAAATGGGTGTTCCGTAACAAACTTGATGAAAATGGAATAATCACTAGAAACAAAGCTAGGCTCGTAGCTAAAGGCTACAATCAAGAAGAAGGCATTGATTTCGAGGAGACTTATGCACCTATAGCACGTTTAGAAGCTATTCGTTTACTTCTTGCTTTTGCTTCGTCTATGGAATTTAAACTTTATCAAATGGATGTTAAGAGTGCCTTCCTCAATGGTTTTATTCAAGAGGAAGTGTATGTTGACCAGCCCCCGGGGTTTGAAGACTTTGAGTTTCCCGATCACGTCTTCAAACTCAAGAAAGCGCTCTACGGTCTTAAACAAGCACCACGTGCTTTGTACGAACGTTTGAGTAAATTCCTTTTGGATAGTGGTTTCCAAAGGGGAAAGGTTGACACTACACTTTTTATCAAGAGTAAAATCAATAACATCCTTTTGGTTCAAGTTTATGTAGACGACATTATATTCGGTGCTACTAACGAGTCTTTGTGCAAGGAATTCTCAACGCTCATGACTAGCGAGTTCGAAATGTCGATGATGGGTGAGCTCGCATTCTTTTTGGGACTCCAAGTCAAGCAAATGAATGATGGAACGTTCATTTGCCAAGCTAAATACTGCAAGGAGCTCCTAAAACGGTTTGAAATGGACAACGCCAAAGCCATGGCGACCTCGATGAGCACGTCCGACCATCTAGACAAAGACGAGAAAGGTAAGGAAGTAGAAGTCAAAAAGTATCGAGGTATGATCGGATCCCTTCTCTATCTTACCGCTAGTAGGCCGGATATCATGTTTAGCGTATGCCTTTGTGCAAGGTATCAATCATGTCCGAAGGAATCGCACTTAACAGCCGTGAAACGGATCATGAAATACCTTGTTGGCACGGTTAACGTTGGACTGTGGTATCCAAAAGGCTCTTCGTGTCATCTCGCTGGGTATTCTGACTCGGACTTTGCCGGTTGCAAATTGGACCGTAAAAGTACAAGTGGGATTTGCCACTTACTTGGTAGCTCTTTAGTTTCATGGTTTAGTAAGAAACAAGTCAGTGTTGCGTTATCCACAACCGAAGCGGAATACGTTGCCGTCGGTAGTTGCTGTGCTCAAATCATTTGGATGAAGCAACAACTCGTGGATTATGGCCTTAGTATCAGTCACGTTCCACTCCGTTGTGATAATACTAGCGCCATAAGCTTGACGAAGAACCCCGTTCTTCATTCAAGAACGAAACACATTGACATTAGGCCCATTTCATTAGAGATCATGTTCTCAAAGGTGATGTCGAAATTGAGTTTGTTGAAACACACAACCAATTAGCCGACATTTTCACAAAACCTTTAGAGAAAGAATCGTTCTTCCACATTCGTAGTGAACTCGGAATCCTTGACTCCACGATGATCTAATTTGTGCATTTTATCACTTCTTTTTCTTTGCTTGACCGTTTATTAACTTGAGCGTCAGAGGGTTTTCTAACTCTTTTTTGCAGGAACGGTTCGAAGTGAAGAATTCTGGAAATCAGGGGGAACCAGCGATGGGTGCGTTATACCATCGCTGGGAGGGAAGTCTTCACTTTTCCAGGACCCCTCTTCCTATCGATGGGTGCTTCTCCCCATCGATGGGTAATTGACTCTCTTTTTTTTAAAACTTTTAACGGATTTTCAGAAACACCTTACCCATCGATGGGTATTTCATCCCATCGCTGGGTGTTTGACACTATTTTTAAATCGGATTCCCAAAATCACCAACCCAGCGATGGGATGGTATTAACATCGCTGGGAAGGCTTTCGTCCTTTATCCTTCACTTTCCAGAACACACCTTCCCATCGATGGGAGTGTCCACACATCGCTGGGAAGGCAATCTGATTTTCTCCTTCGCTTTCCAGTAGCGACCCTCCCATCGATGGGTAGTTCCTACCATCGCTGGGAAGGCTGTTGAAATTCAAAAATTATGGCCGTTGGGCACCGAATTTAATGCCCAACAGCCATATTTTTTGAATTCACACGTCTTTTTCCTCCTCTCCCTATATATTCACATCATCCCTTACCTTCTTAACACACAATTAACATCATTATTTCATTTCTTTAGCCTATACCACTTATTTCTTCAATCTTTCTTCAAAAACGCCTCAATCATGGCCGGAGGAAGATCAAAGTCTAAGGCATCCAAGAAGAAAAGCATCGCCGAACCCTCAAGCTCCGCGCCTCCTCCGTTCCCATATTTGGACGGATCATTTCTTGAGTTCGGGTCGGAGGAAGAACTAACACGCTTCCTCACTCACTTTGCCAAGCGCCCGATCTCTCCACCTCGCGTGCTCCCGGAGTTGTTTCCCCAAGACAAAGGGTACCACGACCTCGACAACCAACTCCAAGCGTCGGGTTTGTGGCCATTCGTCTCCAAGAGCCGCTCGAGCTTCAGTCCCGCCTTCGTCCGGGCTTTCTACTCCAATCTCTGCCGTTCGCAGCAGCATCAATCTCTACGACATAGAGATTGATTTTCCTACCTTTGCTCGGGTCGCAGGGCTGCCCATCCGCGGTGACGACATCGCAACATATGGCGGCGATGATTGGATCCTCAACAACGAGGCGGTGGTCATCCGAGAGCTTCTGATCACCAACCTCATCCGCCACAGCGGCGCACTGACGATTCACTCGGCCCCACCGGACAAGCGCCTCCTCCTCTACATCATCACCCGGATTCTCCGCCCCCGGGACAACAGCCATACCTCGCTCTTCAACGAGGACTTGAAGGCGATTCATGCCATCTTCCACGGCGCCTCCATCAATTGGGCGAAATTCGTGATGATCCACATGGCAGATTGCGCCTCCATCGCCACTGAGCGGAGCTTGCCATACGCCTTCCTCGTCATGGACCTCATCATCTCCTCCGACATCTCCATCGCCGGCCCGGATACGAAGATGACAAAGATTTGGATAATTCAAGACAGCACCTTCCGGAAGAAGTCCGGAGACCGGGACGGCGCAGGCCCAAGTCGTGCACTAGCCCCCGCTCCCGCCAAGGCCTCTTTGCAATCCATAGCCGATACTCTGAATCGGCTAACCCTCACAGTGGATGGCATGGGGCAGTCAATCGAGCGGATGGATTGGACGCTGCAACGCCAACACCACGACATGACGGCGTTCTTTCGCGGCATCAACTACGTCCCGCCGCCCTTTGACAGCACCTTCCTCGGCCAAAACTATGAAGGCGAGGATGAGGAGGATAACTCCTATGCTCCATCCTCCTCCCCCGACGAGGCCGACTTTGAAGATGCGGTCGACGGCGATCCCATGGACGTCGAGGACGACGATGATGACGACGAGGACGCCGATGCTTAGACTTTTCTTTTCTCCTCTTACTATGATTGTATTTTTTTATTTCCCTTCCGTTGTATTCCGCATTTCCCTTTTTTTCATGAATAAAAGTTTACTTTTACAGTTCTAAAGTTTACTTTTAATTCCTTTTGTTAATGTCAAAAGGGGGAAGATATTGAGGTTATGCATAAATTTAGGGGGAATTTTTTTTACTTTGTAAAATGGAATCTATTAAGGGGGAACATTGTTTTTTTTTTCAAAATAATCCTCCTATGCATAACCTCGTCTCGTTTGCCATTATCAAAAAGGGGGAAATTGTTGAAACACGGGCTTGTCACGTTTTCGTACTAAAGCCGTGTTCGTTCTTGTAACAGGTTTTGATAATGCCAAACCGCCATGATCAAGTCGAACATTGAATATACAAGGTGAAGAACGAAGATAGGAGCAAGAGCTAAACGAAGACCAAGAACGAAGACCTTAATCATAGTATTGAGTCGGTCTTTATTATGATCAAGACCGACCCAATCTTTACACCTTGGCTCTTTAGGCTAAAATCTCTCATTGCATTTATTACATCATAAAAATGTTTTTCAAACTTGTTTAAGTCATTAAAAACACTTGGTGTTCGCCCAAACCAAAACCAAGCCATCCAGTGTTCGGCTTTAAGAAACCAGCGTTCGGCTTTCGGTTGTCGGGTTTGGTTTTTGGCATCCGAACCAACCAAGTAGTTTTCAACATTTTATGATCTGCTTTCACTCTTTGGCATGTTTAAACGGTTCTCCAACAAAAACACTTTGAAAACCATCTCTCGTTTTTAGCCGTTTGACAAAAACCACGCAAAACGACATAAACTTGGCTAGCCGTGGTTTTTAATCAAATGAAGTGATTTTTAAAGTGTCTCACTTGATTTCTTAGCCAAATACATCAAATAATTGTTTTAAACACTTGGTTTTTATTTTGGAGAACCTTGGATTTTTCGGTCGGGTTTTGCATCGGTTGGCTAGGCCGTGGTTAAGGCAAAAACCACAGGTTTTTGGCTAACCACCCACCCAGCGATGGGAAGAACATCCCATCGATGGGTAAGTAGCCCCTTAGCCAAACCAACTTCCAGAACCATGCCAAACAGCGATGGGAAGCTCTACCCATCGCTGTTCAAGCCTTGGTCCAACATTATCACAAGGGAGAATGCCCTTACCCAGCGATGGGAAGCTTTACCCATCGATGGGAACCCACCGATGGGAAGGCTAAACCATCGATGGGAAGGCATGACCGTTGAAAGTCATTTAAGGTTGATTCTTTCCTTGTTTGGAAGTCAACCTCCCACCCATCGATGGGAAGCTTGTACCCATCGATGGGTAGATAACCATTGGCTTCAAAAACTGAAGGAAAATGGGCTTACCAGCGATGGGTAAGTTCCAAACATCGATGGGAAGCCAATATCCTGCAGATCCCAAATTTATTCAATCCCTTAAATCAAGCCAATCACCCCTTTAATGCATTGGTCCGTTGGAGCCTATTTTGGCATTATAAAAAGGGGTGTTTGGGTCTGCTTTTCTCATCAATTCACTTCACAATATTCATATCATCATTGCATTAAAACAACATCATTTTTCATAGCTTTCAAGAGCCAATTTGTGAAGTTTGAGTTGTTCTTGAGTGTACTTAGTTTACTCATAATCTACTCTATAAGAGAGCCTCGTTCTTGAGTGTATTCGTGTTCTTAGACACTTTGAGAGAAAGTATTTCTCTCAGTAGATTCAAAGGAAGGGCTGTTTCCTTTGAAGGACTCGTTGAGGTTCGTGTAACTCGAACTCTCAAGTTGTAACGGTTTGTTAAGCACCCGCAAGCTTAACGAGATAGTAGTGTAGCTCGAGAGAGTCTCTCGGGAGGCTGGATTAGCCACAAGTTGTGGTGAACCAGGGTAAAATTCGGTGTGCCTCTTACTCTTCTCTTTACTTCTCTTTTAAGTTTTTAATTCCTGCGATTTCTACGATCAAACGCTATTCACCCCCCTCTAGCGTTGGTCTTTTATTCTAACAACTGGATGTGGTTCTCACATCTGTACTTCTATGCAGAACTTGCATGAATGTAGACAATTGACGGAGGGAGAGATATAACTAAAAGTCGGCAATGGCGCACTCGTCTATGCATTGGCCGTCGGAACCTATAGTTTATCTCTACCTAGTGGTCTTATATTGCATTTGAATAATTGTTTGTTTGTACCTAGTATGAGCAGAAACATCATTTTTGTATCCTGCCTTGACAAAGCAGGATTTTCGTACGTTGTAAAAGACAAAACACTTTCTGTCTTTAGAAATGATATATTTTATGCAACTACAAAAATGACCAACGGTCTCTATGTCCTTGACATAGATACCGCAATATATAACGTAGATGTTCAGAGAAACAAACCTAACAGTTTGAATCTCACGTACCGTTGGCATTGTTGTTTGGGCCACATTAATGAGAAACGCATATCTATGTTACATCGCTCAGGTGTACTTGATTCATTTGACTTCCAGTCATATGCTGTATGTAAATCTTGTTTACTTGGTAAAATGACAAAGGCTCCATTCACCGCTCACGGTGAAAGGGCGAGTAACTTATTGGGTCTCACACACCCTGATGTATGTGGTCCAATTAACACTGTTGCAAGAGGTGGTTATTCTTACTTCGTTACATTTACTGACGACCTTAGTAGATATGGATATGTGTATCTCATGAAACACAAGTCGGAATGCTTTGACAAATTCCAAGAATTCAAGAACGAAGTAGAAAAACATTTAGGCAAAAGTATTAAGACCCTCCGCTCGGATCGAGGAGGTGAATACTTAAGCCTGGAGTTCGATGACTATCTGAAAGAGCATGGGATCTTATCCCAACTCACTCCTCCGGGGACACCTCAGTTAAATAGAGTGTCTAAGAGGAGAAATCGGACATTGCTAGACATGGTCCGGAGCATAATTAGTCTGACAACATTGCTAGAATCATTTTGGGGATATGCATTGAAAACAACAGAACACACACTCAACAGAGTTCCATCTAAAGCTGTCGAGAGCACACCATACGAACTATGGCGTGGGAGTAAACCGAGTTTCTCGTACTTTAAGATTTGGGGCTGTGAAGCTTATGTAAAACGTCTCATGACGTCTAGTAAGTTGGAGCCTAAATCTGATAAAGTAATTTTTGTGGGATACCCCAAGGAAACTAGAGGGTATGAGTTCTATCATACATCCAATAACAAAATTTTCGTTGCTCGGAATGGAACCTTCCTTGAGAAGGAGTTTCTTTCTGCTATCACTAGTGGGAGAAAGGTAGACCTCGAAGAACTTCGAGAACCACAAGAAGAAGTCGCGATAGTATTGGAACCTGAGCAATGAGATCAAGCAATTGAACCTTAAACTGCTCAAGATATACCCCGTAGGTCAGACCGGATACGTAATCCTCCGGTCAGATATGGATTTCTCATGTCTGATGAAGGTGACGTCTTGTTGGTAGATCAAGGCGAACCAGAGACCTACCTCGAGGAAATTATATGCCCCGAATCCGATCTATGGCTCGAAGCCATGAAAGCTGAAATGGAGTCTATGTACACAAACCAAGTCTGGACTTTGGTTGATGCGCCCGAAGGGGTAAAACCCATTGGATGCAAGTGGGTCTTCAAAAAGAAGACAGACGTAGACGGGAAGGTTCATACCTTCAAAGCTCGATTGGTAGCAAAAGGTTATAGGAAAATCCACGGAATTGACTATGATGAAACCTTTTCTTTAGTTGTTATGTTGAAATCCATTCGGATAATGCTTGCGATTGCAGCCTATTACGATTACGAAATTTGGCAGATGGACGTCAAAACAGCTTTCCTTAACGGGAACCTCAAAGAGGATGTCTTCATGACACAGCCTGACGGTTTTCAAATTGCTGGTCAGTCTGCCAAAGTTTGTAAACTGCAACGTTCAATCTACGGATTAAAACAAGCATCTCGGAGTTGATACATACGTTTCGATGAAACCATTTCCAGTTTTGGTTTCGAGAAGAACTTTGATGAATCTTGTGTATACAAGAAGGTCAGTGGGAGTGTAATAGTATTCCTAATATTATATGTCGATGACATATTGTTAATGGGTAACGATATTCCCGCTCTCACTTCTGTAAAGACGTGGTTGAGCGAGAATTTCTCCATGAAAGACTTAGGGGATGCTAGTTATGTCCTTGGCATAAGAATCTACCGAGATAGATCAAGAAAGGCCTACAATATTTCGTTTGACACACGAATGTTCCTTCTTTGCATTGTCTAATTTGCAGCCCAAGGAAGAACTTTAATTCTCCCATCATCGACATTTCAAATTCACTTTGCATCATATCGGAAAAATCCCTGCACAAAACCTCGTTAGTAGCACCGAATATGATATCATCTACGTAAACTTGAACCAAAAGGATGTCTTGGTTATCTTTCTTGATAAAAAGAGTAGTGTCGACTTGACCCCGTTTGAACTCATGGTCCAAAAGAAATTTGCTTAACCGTTCATACAAAGCACGAGGTGCTTGTTTGAGACCGTAAAGCGCCTTTTTGAGTTTGAAGACATGTTCGGAAAACTCATAGTCTTCGAAACCCGGGGGTTGTTCGACATACACTTCCTCTTGAATGATACCATTAAGGAAGGCACTTTTAACATCCATTTGATAAAGTTTAAAATCCATTGTATATGCAAATGCAAGCAATAAATGAATAGCTTCTAAACGTGCAACCGGTGCATAAGTTTCTTCATAATCAATGCCTTATTCTTGATTGTAGCCTTTAGCTACAAGCCTAGAAACTCCCTGCGTTATGTCACCTGTTGGGAAAATTATTATAGATTTTGATGATGATTTATGTAATAGGGACTTTAGGTCTCCCCCAATATTCAATGTAATTTTTCTTTTTAGAAATATTGTTAAAACCAAGTTCTTGAGTTTTCCAATAAAACTGTGATATTTCTTTAAGCGTTTTGATGCCTGAAGACTTGATCAAATTCAGTGATATGAAAATTGGATATCTTGATCGGAAGTGTCAGAAACAAGTAAGGATTTCTCAATCAGATAAAAATCCTCAGATCCGGAAAGACTACATAAGAACCGGATGTCTCGCTACAACCCGCTGAAGGCTAAGTCATTCAAATTGGAAGACTAGCGCGGATCTCCTTCTCACCCGGAAGTAAGACTCATCCGGATTTGTCAGCTAAGAATCGGAAGACTCACCAAAGACCGGAATTCTCAGAAAGCGGACAAGTGAGAAAAAGCTTAGAAAATCATCTAAGTCCTGAATGAAGAAATTCTACCCGTGGCAAGGAAAAATCAATCTCTTGATTTTCAACGGCTAGAATGAAGATAATTAGGCCGATTCAAGAACAAATTACTCGAAGACAAAGTCTGGGTCTCTAAAATTAAAGAGCCTGCCCGGAATTCCTAAACAAGCACTAGAAGACAAACAGAGTAAAGTGCTACAGTCTTGAATTCTTGAACAAAAGCTAGAAGACGGATTTTGTGGAAAAAGGAATCCTTTCTCAACAATTGGGTAAATCCAAACACCCACTTCAACGAAGAATCTTCAAATCACAATCTTCATTCAAAATTGAAGCCAGCAAATGCAACGGATAGTCCATTATGATTCAACGGATAGATTATCCAATCCAGCTATAAATAGCATCCTTGGAAGACTGAAGAGAATATGATGAGATACGTTGATACAACAACACAACGAAGCAATCACTAAAGCTATCTCATTCACAGTTAGCCCAAAAAGCTTGATAAAGAGAGATTTCTAAACTTCTTATCCAGAAGCAAACTTCTCCTCCTTCCAAAAAGCTATAGTGTAAACACTTGAAGGTTTCCTTGCCTCAAGCACCACACCACGTTGAAGGATATTACTTTTGATCAAACTTATTGATTAAAAGGGGGTAGGTCAACTCTCTTACAAGTTGATCTTGCAAGTCCTATTGTTCGGATCTTGCAGTTGTTGAAGAAGCTTGACCTTCGAAGGAACAACAAAGCCAGCACGAGTGCAGTAGCAACATTGGTCTTGTGAAGATATACCGTGCAGAAATTCACACAAGTGTAACTGTTGGTTCATTATTCAACAACCAATTACATAGTGGATTTTGAGGACGTAGAAGGATTACCCCACCTTCGAACCTCGTTAAAGTTTGCGTGTTTCTCTCTCTTATCTTTATTCTTACTTGCAATTATATTAACTGTGAAAACTAACCTATCCATATTAATTACTGCTCACTCCACCCACCAAATTCCGCACACAATCTAAAGTTCACAAGGACTCTAGATTAACACTCATTTTCTCGTTTTCAAAAGAAACGAAAAAGATTTTAAACTTGTAACAAAGTCTATTCACTCCCCCTCTAGACTTTGTATTTCACCACTTTGGGACCACCAATTGGTATCAAAGCTGTCTTCTCACTATCTACATTTAGATTAACGAGAAGCGATCAAAATGGTGAACAATATGGATCACGGTTTGCCCAAGTTTTTCTCTTCTAGGTTATGATGATTGGAAGATCATGATGGAAGCACACCTTTACGCTCTACATGATTGCATGTGGATGGTGCTTGAGGATGGACCCTTGAAAATCCAAATGGAGAATCCTGAGAGGAATCCAGCAACTCCAGACGTAGTCCAGTACATTCCAAAGCCCAAGGAAAAATGGGATGATAGAGATTGCAAAAAGCACAATCTGGATAACGTCGCCAAAGCAGCCATCTTCAAGACACTTGACCCCATCACCTTCTCTAAAATTAAGCACCTCAAGACTGCCATGGAGATATGGCAAGGTCTTGGGAAGCTATGTGAGGGTTCAGAGGACTTGAGAAAGCAGAAGATAGAAGTCCTGCTTGAGAAGTTCAAAAGCTTCAAAATGCTTCCTGGAGAATCATTTGATATGCTGGATGAAAGATTCCACAAAATCTTGAATGATCTTGCATCACTTAACCACGTTCTTTCTCCCAAAGAAAAGAATGTAAGGTTGCTGAGATCTCTTCCAACTGAGTGGTACACCAAAGCCACAGCCATGGAAGAAGGAAGAAATCTGGAGAACTACACTGTTCAAGGTCTTCTTGATGAGCTCAGAACCTATGAGCACGAGCTGAAGAAGAAGAAGGAAGAACAAGTCACTCCCTTCCCCACGGCACTGATGACAACTCCAAGAGTCCCATCAAGTGAAGGGACATGCCTAAGGAACTGTGACACACCCTCCTCCAGCCAGCCGTCAAGTTCAAAAATGGAGAACTACGATGAGGAATTTGCCATGATGGTCAAGCAATTCCGGAAGTTCAAAAAGTTCTTCAAGAAAGCTGACTCAGTTAGAAGGCCATCCAAGGGAAAGCCACAGGTAAGTGACTCTCCTCCTGAATCTTATTTGTGTTACAATTGCAGGAAGCCCGACCACTGGAAGTCAGCGTGCCCATACCCAAAAGTGGAGAAGTACAGAGAAAGAGAAAGGAACGAGAAGAAAAAGAAGGCAATGGTTGCTGCTGAAAGTGACGAGTCATCCAGCTCAAGCTCGGATGAAGAAGCTCTCGTCTGCATGGAGCGCAGAGCTGGAAAGTCCAACCATGAGGATAGGTGGACCATGTCAGAAGATGACACTCTCTGCCTAATGGCCAAAGATGATGCTGATCAAGAGGTAACCTCACAAACCTCCTGCTCATCTTCTTATGAAAGCATACCAACTTCTGAAAATCTTTTTGACCAGTTCAAAAAGATGATGAAAGACTTTGAGGAGATAAATCTCAAACATTCTTCCTTAACAGAGGAGAACAAACTATTGAGTGAAGAGAATCTCAAGTTGACTGAAGGTCGGAAAAGTCAACTGAATGAGATCACTCAACTCAAGACTGAAAATGAATCTCTCTCTGAAAAGGTGAAATCCCTTAACAAAGAACTAGGGACTCTTAAGTCAAAAGAGGCAGTGGATAAGCTTCTTGAAACGACCAAACATAAGGGTCGTGAAGGACTTGGGTTTGACTCCTCTAACTCTAAAAGGAAAGGGAAAACAACTTTCATCCCTCCTAAACCTACTGCTAAACCAAATAAGCAGAAAGGGAAGGAAAAGGAAAAACCAACAGAAGTTTCCAAAAAGGTAGTCCCTCCTAAGAACTATAGGAAGCTGGACAAACCTCAAAAAGGAAATAATTTCAGAAGAAAACCTTCTAACCCCCATTATACACGAGGCTATACCCATTATGGGGGAGACAGGAGTTTTCCAAGAAATTCTGAGTGGAGAACTATGCCAAGATATAGTCACCCTCCACCTCAGAAGCTATTTGTGCCACCTAAGTATGCTTATAACCGACACAGGACACACTATGCACCACCTAGACAAAATCATAGGTCTTATCAACCTAGGTTTACTAGGAGGAAACAGGAAATAACACCTCCTGCACGTAGGAAGTTTTATGCCTACAACTATGATTACAATCCCAACAAGTTTAGAGCTGCAAGGAAGATTCCCTGCAACTTCAAACTTGATGTAGGGACACACACCATTAACTACTCCGGACCCAAACTTAATTGGGTACCAAAATCTTCCTCCTCCTAATGCAGGAAGCCACTAAGTACCCAGGTGTCTGGTACTTAGACAGTGGCTGTTCAAGACACATGACGGGTGATGCGAGCCTTTTGAGCAATCTAATTCCCTATGATGGTCCAAGAGTTACTTTTGGAGGAAGCAATGATTTCGACCTTACTAAAGGGCTAGGAAATCTGGTATACAAGGGACTAACCATCCAAGCTGTATCTTATGTTGAAGGGCTCAATTACAACCTTCTTAGCATAAGTCAGTTTTGTGATAAAGGTTACTCCTTGGAATTCTGCAAGGACATGGCATCTCTTAAGAACATATCCACTAATGAAGTCATTCTCACTGGGAAGAGAATCAGGAACATCTATGAAGTAATGTGGGATAATGTCAAGGAAGCATGTCTAATCAGCAAAGGTGACACTAACCTTCTATGGCTTTGGCATAAGAGGTTGAGTCATCTCAACTTCAAAACTCTCAACAAGTTGTCCAAAGAAGGGTTAGTAGAAGGTCTTCCCAAAGCTGCATTTAGAAAGGAAAGTATTTGTGATGCTTGCCAAAAAGGAAAGCAAGTCAAGTCCACCTTCAAGGCAAAATCGGCACCCTCAACTACAAGGATATTAAGTCTTATTCACATGGACTTATTTGGCCCTGTTACACCAATAAGTCTAAGTGGAAAGAAATATGTCCTTGTGGTAGTTGATGATTACTCAAGATACACGTGGACAATCTTCCTCAACGGCAAGAAGGAGACTCAAGGGAAACTCACCAACTGCATGAAGCTAATTCAAAATCAAGCAAGTCAGACCATTCAGAAGATCAGATCTGACAAAGGCACAGAATTCCTAAATGAAATCATCATTCACTACTGCGAAGAAAACGGAATTCTTCATCAGACATCTGCAGCAAGAACACCTCAACAGAATGGTGTAGCTGAAAGAAGGAACAGAACTCTGAAGGAAGCAGTGAGAACCATGCTAGCAGAAGCTTCCTTACTAAAGAGGTTCTGGGCTGAAGCAGTTAACACAGCCTGCTACACTCAAAATAGGAGTATGATTTATAAAAGGCACAACAAAACTCCCTATGAACTGTGGAATGGGAGAAAGCCTAATATATCATATTTCCATATTTTTGGGAGCAAGTGCTTTGTGTTAAACAACGGGAAGAATCATCTGAACACTTTTGATGAGAAATCAGATGAGGCCATCTTCCTAGGATATTCCATGATAAGCAAGGCGTTCAGAGTCTTCAACAAAAGAACCATGATCACTGAAGAGTCAATACATGTCATTTTTTATGAAAAACATGTGATTGACAAACCATCAAAACATGATCATGAGGTTCTGGATTTATCAGACAAGGATGAAGAAGTCAATAAAGAAGATAGAATGAAGCCCACGGAATTCATTCCATTCAGAAGTCTGCCTCTGAAGATTTCACAGAGAAATCCGGATTCAGACGGTGCTGAGCCCTCCGGTAATTTTGGCCAGCCTTCCAATATTCCGGATATCTCAAACGGCGACAATTCCGGAAATGGCGACCCAGTGCCAATCCATCCGGAAACACCAACAACTTCTGTTCTTCAACCAGAAGCTGAACTAGATCAACCAGTCAATCCCAATCAACACAATCTTCGTTGGTTAAGGGATCATCCTTCTCAACAGATCATTGGAGATATTCAATATGGTGTTCGCACAAGAAGTTCCCAACAGAATCTAGAAGCTATGCTTGCTTGTTTCATCTCACAAGTGGAACTAAACAATATTAAAGAAGCTCTAGCTGATTCTGATTGGATCAATGCAATGCAAGAAGAACTCAACCAGTTTTCCAGAAATGATGTCTGGAAACTTGTTCCCAGACCTACTCATCAACATGTCATTGGGACAAAGTGGGTCTTCCGGAACAAGATGGATGAAAACGGCGTTGTTGTCAGAAACAAGGCCCGGTTAGTTGCTAAAGGATATTGTCAAGAAGAAGGTATAGATTTTGATGAAACCTTCGCTCCAGTTGCTAGACTTGAAGCTATAAGGCTGTTTCTAGCCTTTGCTACTCACAAGGACTTCAAAGTCTATCAAATGGATGTCAAAAGCGCATTTCTCAACGGAAACCTAGAGGAAGAAGTGTATGTAGAACAGCCTCCAGGATTTGAGTTACACACTAAGGGAGATCAGGTGTATAGACTCAAGAAGGCGCTATATGGACTCAAACAAGCACCAAGAGCTTGGTATGATACATTGTCTCAATTTCTTATAGACAATGGATTCACCAAAGGAGTAATTGACAAGACATTATTCAAGCTACAAGATGGAGAAGATTTCCTATTAGTTCAGATCTATGTGGACGATATCATATTTGGCTCAACGAAGAAAGATCTATGCACCAAGTTTTCAACCCTCATGCAAGGAAAATTTGAAATGAGCATGATGGGGGAACTCAACTACTTCCTTGGCCTTCAAATCAAACAGAGAAGTGAAGGTACTCTCATCAATCAAGCAAAATATACAAGGGATCTTATCAAGAAGTTCAAAGTTGATCAGAAGTCATCCATTTCTGTCCCCATGAGCACATCCACCAAACTTGATATGGATGTAGATGGAAAGGATGTAGATCAAACTCTCTACAGGGGGATTGTCGGATCTCTACTCTACCTTACTGCAAGCCGTCCGGATATCTCATATGCAGTAGGTGTTTGTGCCAGATTCCAGTCAAAGCCAAAGGAAAGCCATCTGATAGCAGCTAAAAGGATTCTCAGATACCTCAAAGGAACTCAGAACATGGGTTTGTGGTATGGTAAGAGCAATTCATTTGAGTTAGTGGGATACTCAGATTCTGACTTTGCCGGATGCAAAGTTGACCGGAAAAGTACATCTGGTACTTGTCAATTCATTGGTGGAAATCTTGTTTCTTGGTTCAGTAAGAAACAAAACTCCATTTCTACATCTACAGCAGAAGCAGAGTACATTGCAGCTGGCAGTTGTTGTGCTCAAATTTTGTGGCTAAAGCAACAACTACTGGACTATGGAGTCAAAACAAAGGAAGTGACAATCTTTTGTGACAATCAAAGTGCCATAGCCATCTCTCAAAACCCAGTGCATCATTCTCGCACTAAGCACATTGATGTCAAGCATCACTTCATCAGAGATCATGTGGAAAAGAAAGATATCAAAATTGAGTATATCTCAACTGAAGAACAACTGGCGGATATCTTCACCAAACCACTAAGTGAAGCCAAGTTTTCCGATTTGCTTCACAAAATTGGTCTAATTCAATTAGACTGAATGTAGTGCACGTGGCAGTTCACTTTCCACGTCTGTCAAAATGATGGGTGGGAACGTGGCCTTGGGAACAGTATCGCCACTAGCCGCATAAATCGCCCACATTAAATCCCAATCGCCACTATTCAGATCTCAACCGCCCACTCAAAAATTCTTCGTCATCTTCTTCGCGAAAAATTCTCAAAAATCTGCAAGAACCCTAAGCCTTTATTTCTCAAATTTTCACCCAAATTTCTGAGAAAATGAAGGTTGTCGGTGCAAATGTCCACTTTCAGAAGTTAGAAGCCAAGTGCTCATCTCCAACATTCTTCCAAAACTATCTGTAGATGATAGCCGCTCAAGAACTCTCCGAATTTCTTCAAATGGAGATTCGCCTCAAATTTGAGGAAGAAGTTCTTGAATTCTACAGAAATGGAGAAATCAAATCTGCTCAGTCAAAGAAAAATCCACAGAGCACATTTCCAGTCATCAAGTCCACTGTTGGAGGCTCAAAGGTGAAGCTTTCGCAGAAGAAATTGGGAAGAAAGCTTCGCCTTCCCAATTCTGGAGTTGAAGTTGGGAAATTTCCAGTCAAAAATCTGGACTGGAACATCATTGGAATTTCTGGGCGAACTCTTTCTGGCCCAGCAAAGAAAGCAGATCTGAACAACGATTACAAGTTGATTTTGGAACTGGTCATCGCCTGCCTCGAATGTGGGAGTGGAGGTCATGCCGATGACATCACCCAGGAGAGAGCTTTCATCATCAACGCTCTCATTACCAAAATTAAGGTAAACTGGGCTGCACACTTTTTCAATTCCATCTCAAAGCATTTGGGAAAGCCCAACCAGAAATATCTTTGTCAAGGACTATACCTTGGACATATCTTGGAGTCTATGGGTATTGCTTCTAAAGGAAAGAAGTATGGAGAAAGATACTGGCTATACTACTTATCCTCCAAAGGAGAAAACAGAGCCAGTGCTAGTACCACTGCAGAAGCTAGCACATCAGATAATGTCCTACTCATCCATATGGCAAAGACTGCCAAAAGAAAGCAAGTGGTGTCCCCCTCTCCCTCCATTGAAGCACCACAGAATCTTGCCTTGGTATGTTTGGAAGAAGAAGAAGAAGTCTCTAACCATGGAGAACTTCAAAGGAAGAAGAAGAGAAAGATCAACTCTTCATCAACATCCAAAGATGTCGATTCGGATGAGTTGAAGGAGAAGGAAACTGCTGAGGAAACCTCTATTCAAAACCAGAGCCCTCAACAATTTGAAGAAGAAATCCCTCCAGTCCAAAGCCTTCCAACCTCATCTCAGCCTCATACAGATGATGCTGACAACAAATTCTGGCAGCTCTACTATAATTGGAGAGCTTGGAAAGTTGGAAATTCAGAAGAGCAACTGTTGGATTGGGACCAACAGCTGAAGAATGAAAAGATTATCAAGAAATGCCTAGGACTACCAGTCAACCACTGTTGTGAAGACATCTTGGATGACTACTGGGTATGGCAAAGGAACAATGAGGATCTGCATCTGGAACACTTGGCCACTACACCAGTTTCAGACTTTGAAGCAGATGATGAAGATACTGCAGTCTACAAGCCAGTCTTCTCAAAAGCCACAGAAGATCAAATGGCTCCCACTTCTGAAGAAATAGCTGTTTTGGAAACAACAGCTGAGGATTTCCCTATCTTTACGGAAACCTCACCTGCGTTCGAAATGGTTCTGACTGAAACTGTTCAAGAGAAGGCAGCCTCTCCCCCACAAGAGCAGAACCAGGAAGCAACTGAAGAAGAAGAATTTCAGCGACTGATCCAATCTCAAGTGCTCGAGATCCTCACAACTCCTTGTGAGATCTCCAATCAGACACAACTTGAGATTCTGGAAAAGTCAGCAGAAATTCCGGAACAGTCAGCTATTCCAGAAATTATGGAGAAAGAAGTAGAAGTCCAAAGGCACTCTGGAAAAGCTGAGAAGGAATCTCAGATGGCAGAAGAGGAGGTCTCTCAAACTCCAATAGCCATTTTTGAAGAACCAAATGAAGCTGAAGATAGTGACTCACTCTCAAGATACATATCAAATTTTGCACTTGATGAAGCAGAAGGAGAATCTGAGAGGACACTAAAGATCACTGATGAAGAAGATGTGCAAGAAGATGCTGAATCTCTTCCTTTGCAACTCTTTCAAAGGACATCATCTCCTCATCAGGTAACCAATTTTCCCTTCCATAGCTCTTCCACTCCTACTCTTCCGGATGAGATACCGGAAACCTGGACAAAGAAGGTCCAAGGGCTGATTGAGTCAGCCCTAGCATCTCAACATGCCTCCTTTAGGCAAGAGATAGAGCTAATGGAAGCCAAACACACTGAGCTGATAGAGAAATCTGAAAAGAAACACAGCGCTGATCTCAAGGAGATAAGTAAATCAGTAGGAAAGACTCTAGAGATCATCTCTCTATTGAGTAAAACTGTGAGCAATACGATGGAAATATACACCTCTGACAGTCAACTGCAATTCAATGAATTCAACAAAGTCAAGGAGCAAATAGCAAATGTCACAATTGGTCTGCAAAAACAGATGTCCCTTCTCCAAATGGACATCAGATCAGCCCTAGCTATAGCTTCAGCAAATCAAGTAGTAACCAAAGACTACTTGAAAGTGATCATTGACAATCAAAAGGAAGCATACAAGCTGTTCAGACTTATTGGTGCACATTCTGGGAACCGCAAGATGGAAGTAATTCTCCAACAACACAGTCCATCTCCAATACCACAGCTCCCTATTGCAGTCAACGAAGGAGAAGCATCTTATGTCCCTTCTCATCTGCACATGACTAATCTGATCCTTGAAGCACAACAAAGAAATCCGGAAAACTCAGCACAGCACCTATCCAGCTCAGGACTGGATGGAACAGAATTTATAGGTGCAGTTGCTGACCACTTCTCAGATGCTGCTCAAACAGAGGAAAGGCGTGAAAACTTAAGGCGCATCAAAGAACTGTGTGGGAACATGCAGGGCATCAGTGAAGTTGCCGAATCTTCAAAACGCAAAAGGAACTGAAGGTTCTTTTCATCAAACCAGGGGGAAAGTATGTGAAAACATTTGTTTTGATGAAAACACCTTCTTGTTTAAACATTGCTTGATTGGTTTAAACATTGCTTAAGTATGCCTTAATTGCGCTTATTATGCTTGATTATGCTTATCTCAAGTATGATTTTGTCTTAATTATTTTTCTGAAGCGCATACATTCAGGGGGAACTTACCTAGTTTTGGCTAACAATTATTTTTTGGCAATGAATTATTGATAAGCTCAAAGCAATGGAAGACGGATATCTCAGTTTTGGTACTAAAATTGGAAATCTCCGATTCAGGTACCTTACAAAATCTGCCTTCTTAAACTAAGCTTTAGTCCTTAATTCATTTCCAACCAGCTCTAAAAATACTGGTCCCTAGGATGTTTAAAAATGTACAGGACTTTGGAAAAATAGTACCTCTTTTCTTTTAAATATTCATATTTGTTTTGGTACTACCTCGTCCTAAGTAGAAATTAGAACTATAGGGAATGAAAAATGATAGTCTTATTTTTTTTGGGCCTTGAGAACCCAATAGGAATAATTTCCCTCTAGTACATAGCTTTCTTTTCTTTTTGGGCCACTCTTTTGGGCTTAGCCAAACCAGAACAGTTACGTTTCTCAAACCAATCGAAACTGATTTTCTAATTAAAACAGTTTCAATTCCTTGGTAACTGGTAAAAGATTCCTTCTACTTTTCAACTTCTTGGAAGTTGAAACTCCTTTACTCTCACCGTTCCAACTACCCACTTAATGGAACCCGTGAAACTCCTCCTCCCCTTTTTAAATCAAGGTATCTCAATCCACTTTCATCACAAACAACTCTCCCAATATGAAAAGTCTTCAAACTCACTGTCTAAGGAATACACCAAGAAAAATATCCTCAATGGAGAAACTTTTCTTTCTCACCCTCATAGACGGCAATGGAAGAAGCCTATTGAGAAGAAAAGACTTTTAAGGTCTATGGTGAGAATCTCGGCAGTAGAGAAGGTCTATGGTGGAAATCTCGTATTTTTCAGTATTAGACCATACACCTTCTCTGGAACAACACTCTCTCTATCTTTTTTGAAAGATGTGTTGCTTCCAAGATCTTGAATATCCACTTTGGATATTAAAGATCTATCAAACGCAACGCCAACTGCTCAGCCAAGCAGAATCTGCTGAAGCTGAAAACAGTCAAGGCGGAAGAAATCACAAAATCTCAAGACAAAAACTTGGTTTAGGAATTATTGTAATTTGAATTGTATTTGTTTAAGGGTTTTTGTTAACAAGCTGTATGTTATGAGAAACTAAAAGAAAGTTACAAAATTAGTTCTCAGTACAGCGACCGGAACTCTTAAACACTTGTTTGTCATCATCAAAAAGGGGGAAATTGTTGGGAAAATTATTATAGATTTTGATGATGATTTATGTAATAGGGACTTTAGGTCTCCCCCAATATTCAATGTAATTTTTCTTTTTAGAAATATTGTTAAAACCAAGTTCTTGAGTTTTCCAATAAAACTGTGATATTTCTTTAAGCGTTTTGATGCCTGAAGACTTGATCAAATTCAGTGATATGAAAATTGGATATCTTGATCGGAAGTGTCAGAAACAAGTAAGGATTTCTCAATCAGATAAAAATCCTCAGATCCGGAAAGACTACATAAGAACCGGATGTCTCGCTACAACCCGCTGAAGGCTAAGTCATTCAAATTGGAAGACTAGCGCGGATCTCCTTCTCACCCGGAAGTAAGACTCATCCGGATTTGTCAGCTAAGAATCGGAAGACTCACCAAAGACCGGAATTCTCAGAAAGCGGACAAGTGAGAAAAAGCTTAGAAAATCATCTAAGTCCTGAATGAAGAAATTCTACCCGTGGCAAGGAAAAATCAATCTCTTGATTTTCAACGGCTAGAATGAAGATAATTAGGCCGATTCAAGAACAAATTACTCGAAGACAAAGTCTGGGTCTCTAAAATTAAAGAGCCTGCCCGGAATTCCTAAACAAGCACTAGAAGACAAACAGAGTAAAGTGCTACAGTCTTGAATTCTTGAACAAAAGCTAGAAGACGGATTTTGTGGAAAAAGGAATCCTTTCTCAACAATTGGGTAAATCCAAACACCCACTTCAACGAAGAATCTTCAAATCACAATCTTCATTCAAAATTGAAGCCAGCAAATGCAACGGATAGTCCATTATGATTCAACGGATAGATTATCCAATCCAGCTATAAATAGCATCCTTGGAAGACTGAAGAGAATATGATGAGATACGTTGATACAACAACACAACGAAGCAATCACTAAAGCTATCTCATTCACAGTTAGCCCAAAAAGCTTGATAAAGAGAGATTTCTAAACTTCTTATCCAGAAGCAAACTTCTCCTCCTTCCAAAAAGCTATAGTGTAAACACTTGAAGGTTTCCTTGCCTCAAGCACCACACCACGTTGAAGGATATTACTTTTGATCAAACTTATTGATTAAAAGGGGGTAGGTCAACTCTCTTACAAGTTGATCTTGCAAGTCCTATTGTTCGGATCTTGCAGTTGTTGAAGAAGCTTGACCTTCGAAGGAACAACAAAGCCAGCACGAGTGCAGTAGCAACATTGGTCTTGTGAAGATATACCGTGCAGAAATTCACACAAGTGTAACTGTTGGTTCATTATTCAACAACCAATTACATAGTGGATTTTGAGGACGTAGAAGGATTACCCCACCTTCGAACCTCGTTAAAGTTTGCGTGTCTCTCTCTCTTATCTTTATTCTTACTTGCAATTATATTAACTGTGAAAACTAACCTATCCATATTAATTACTGCTCACTCCACCCACCAAATTCCGCACACAATCTAAAGTTCACAAGGACTCTAGATTAACACTCATTTTCTCGTTTTCAAAAGAAACGAAAAAGATTTTAAACTTGTAACAAAGTCTATTCACCCCCCTCTAGACTTCGTATTTCACCACTTTGGGACCACCATCACCAATGACATTGTCAATCGGGTGGTTCTTCAATGTTCTCCATTCCTTAGGAACCTCCGTTTGTTCCTGCGTTTTCTCTTCTTCCGGTTCTTTTTCTTTAACGATTTCTTCATCATCATCATAAGAACCTACAAAATTTTCAACAATACCTTTTCTCGCCAAGCGAGCATCAAATTCATCAAAGACAACATGAATAGATTCCTCTACGGTCTTAGTATGCTTGTTGAACACTCTATATGCCTTACTACGAAGAGAGTAACCTAAGAAAATTCCTTCATCCGACTTAGCATCAAATTTTCCCAAGTTATCTTTTCCATTATTATGAATGAAAACTTTACATCCAAAGACATGAAAATAGGAAAGGTTAGGCTTTCTTCCTTTGTAAAGTTCATAGGGTGTTTTCTTGAGTATCGGTCTAATGACGGCTCGATTTAAAACGTAGCACGCGGTACTCACGGCATCCGCTCAAAAGTATTTAGGAAGGTTTGCCTCATTGAGCATAGTTCTAGCCATCTCTTCAAGAGACCTATATTTCCGTTCAACCACGCCATTTTGTTGTGGTGTATGGGGGGCTGAAAAATTATGCTCAATGCCTAATTCGTCACAAACGACATCAAAGCCGTCTTGATCAAATTCTCCCCCATGATCACTTCTAATGGATGCAATGTGAGAGTCTTTTTGATTTTGAACCAATTTAATGAATTTCTTGAAAGCATTAAGTGCATTATACTTATGAGCAAGAAAGAGTGTCCATGTAAACCTCGAATAGTCATCAACGATAACAAAGCCAAAGTAATTACCTCCTAAACTCATAGTTCTTGAAGGTCCAAAAAGGTCCATGTGCAAAAGTTGTAATGGCCTAGTCGTAGAAACAACGTTCTTTGACTTAAACGAGGCCCTTACTTGCTTCCCCTTTTGACATGCATCACAAATTAGATTCTTCTCAAACTTAAGCTTAGGAACACCAATTACTAAGTCTTTTGAAACCAACTTATTAAGATGGTCCATATTAACGTGAGCTATCCGACGATGCCATAGCCACGTTTCTTCCTCTTTGGTAATGAGACATTTAGCTAAAGTAGACGGGGAATTTTCAAGATCAAACATGTAAATGTTATCTACTCTACTACCACAAAGAATAGTCTTATTGTCACACAAGCGTTCTACAATGCATTTACTAGAATCAAAGATGACACGGTTACCTCTATCGCACAATTGGCTAATGCTAAGAAGATTGTGCTTGAGGCCCTCAACAAGAAGAACGTTCTCAACGGTTGTAGCATTGTCCTTTCCGACGGTGCCACTTCCAATGATTCTTCCTTTGTTGTTGTCACCAAAAATGACATTGCCACCTTTGAAATACTCTAAACTCCTAAATTTGGATGCGTCTCCGGTCATGTTCTTGGAGCATCCGCTATCGAGATACCAAGAGGTACTCGAAGCCTTCAAGAACACCTACAAAAAGATACCAAGGAGACGGTTTAGGTACCCATGTATTGTTGGGTCCTTTTTGGTTAGCATATGTGCGATGTGTGTGCGTTTGTTGAAAATGCCTAATTTTGGTGAAGCACACGGGTGCAATCTGACCTATCTTATTGCAATAGTGGCAAATAACATTTGGATTATTCATCCTATATGGTTGAGTGTAATGAGTTCTAGGTTTGCTAGGATGTGCTTTTCTAGTTTGATTATTTATCCTAGCATTTTTATCCCCCCTAGCTTTAACAAATGTTGCTTTTCTAGGTTGGTTTTTCTTATATCCAAGTCCTTCACCATTACTAACTTTTTGCTTAAGTATTTTATCTAAGGTGTTTGAAGCATTATTGAACTTTCCCAATTTACTCTCTAAACTAGTAACCTTAGCTTTTAGTGATGTACAACTAGAGCATGTAGAAGAAGAAGTAGTTTAAGGTTCTTGTGGCCTTTTTCCAAAAGAGATAATTTCTTGTTTAAGTTTGTCATTTATATTTTTGAGTTCTTTGATTTCATTCTCAAAAATTAGGATTTTTTGCTTTATTTCATTGTTTTCTTTGGAAGCCTTTTTGAACATTCTTACCAAATCTTCTACAATGCAAACAACATCATTAAGAGTTAAAGGATCATTGGGAGAAGGTTCTTCATCACTTACCTCTTTTGATGTATCACTATCTTCAATGGCCATGAGACACAAGTTGGCCACTTCCTCCATTTCCTAGTCTTCACTCTAGGAGCCGTCGTTCTCCCAAGAAATGTAGGCACGTTGCTTCTTCGGTGGCCTCTTGTCCTTCTCGTTCTTGAGCTTTGGACACATTGGTTTGATGTGTCCAATTTCACCACACCCATAGCATTTGGGTGGAGTGTTCTTCTTGGCTCCCTTCTTGAGCATCATCTTCTTGAATTTTCGGACAAAGAGTCCGAGGTCGTTGTCGTCGCTGTCATCTGTTAGTCGGTTTAGTCGTTGTGCCCACGCCTTAGAGGGGGGGGTGAATAAGGCGTTTAAAAACTTTTCGGAGTTAAGTAAAAATGGTGTTGGCAAATGCGGAAGCAATATATAAAACGCAGAAATAAAAGCGTAAATAAAATGCACACCAATTTTATACTGGTTCGGGAACTCCCTACTCCAGTACCTCAAGGCTCCTCAAGGATTTCCGAATCCTTTAAGTCTCGGTCTCTTGAACTCCGTCAAAGCACCGCACTAGTTTGGCAAACAACCCTTGCCAATAGGATTCACTCCGAGATTTCACCACGGCTATCTCGAACCGTTTACAACAAAGATTTAACGGCTATCTTCTACCGTTCCCCCAAGGATTTCAAAGGCTATCCTTGAACCTTTACCCAAGGATTTATACGGCTATCCTCGACCGATACAATATGAGAATTTAACGGCTATTCTCGACCGTAAGAAGGTGTGTTTGAAGAACACAAAAGAGGATTCTACACAACGGCTAGAATATAAAAATGAAGAACAAAACTTAGCCGGTGTAGAAGGAAAGTATACTCTCTCAAAAATACAATTCAAACTTATGAATATGAGAGTATATAACTAGAAACACAAGCTCAAAGTGTGTGTATAAAAATCAGGAAGTTAAGGCTCTTGAAATAGCCAAAATATTGAAAATAATTAATAAAAGAATGAACACACTTAGAATATAAAGGGAGGATGTTTAGAGCTTTTTTTCTTGTTGAAATATGAAGGATTAGGCTTGTATTTATAGTGGAAGATGTTAATTAGCCGTTGGGAGGTGATTAGGGTTGATTTAATTCAAATTGGCAATTTTGCTACATTGCTGTAACGGATCCGGTACCCTTCACGGTAGGGGGGTCCGTGTCATCCGGTACCTAGGTACCGTTACACGGTATGGGGGTACCGTGACTCTGTTCGGATTTTTCCAAAATTCCCTTAATCCTTCGTGTTTGAGTTTAAAACCTTTTAGATATTTGAAAGTGTTTATGTGATGGTTTTAAACATATTTTGTGAGTGCTTTTGAGCTTGTGAATATAGGTATATAAAGTCATATCCTTACATTGGTTTCTACCTATATTCTACGCTAGTTTTAGTGTTTCGACTTCATTCTTGAGTACCGAATCTTAATGGATTCTGGTTTTCCTGAAACACTTAAACAAACGTTAAGCTCTTATATTGTTTGTTAACATCAAAACATGATACTTAGCAAACCAAGGCTAACAATCTCCCCCTTTTTGATGTTGATAAACAATATACTTCAAAGTGAGTTAGGCGGGAGTAAAATAATGAAGCAAGCAAGCTCCCCCTAAGAATAAGCATATTTAAAATACTCACTTTGAACTTTTTCTTGTGTTTATTAAAAGTATAAGTTTGATGCAAATAGTTTCACAAGAATGCACTCAAGTCAAGTTGCATATGCACCACTTTGAAGTATACATCTTCTCCCCCTTTTGTCAAAATCAAAAAGGGTATTTTGAAAATTTTAACTATGTATAACTTCTTGAAACCCTCCCCCTATCAAAATGAATTTTTTAGAAAAAAAATGATAGTTTTGAGATCATTGGGCAATAGGTGCATTTACAACGAAACTCCATCTAAAAATGAAAACTCCCCTAAAATGATGCAAGTTTAAAAACTTTATTTATTTATTTATTTTTTAGGGGTTTTTAGGGATTATTTTCTAAAAAGCATGATTTAAAGATGAAAAAAAATATATTTAATCATGCAAACCAAGGCTAAAGCAAATAAGAGCACGTATGAGATAAGGTTTTATTTTTGAAAATAATTAAAACAAAACAAAATATCTTATCCCAATAAGTGAGAAGAATTTACCTTGGTTTATGCCGCTCTTTTTTCGGCTTTGAATATACTTCTTTCCTCTTCACATACTTCTTCCATTTGAGGAAATCCGTATATTTCATTCTCATCGCCTTCTCTTCATCTTCCTCGTCATTTGACTCTTCCGAAGAGCTTGAGTCATTCGAATCACTTGACTCGCTTGATTCTTCACTTGACGAGTCTTTGGAAGCTTTGAAGGCGTTGGTAAGCTTGGGATTTTCACGCATTTCTTCCTCTTTGATCTTTCTCAACAAAAGTTCGTGAGAATACAAGGAAGACCAAATGTGGGCGGTTTCGGCCTTATCACATTTGGGTAATAAATCCACTATACTACTATGCCATTCTTTAGGTAAAGAAAATAAAATTTTCGTATTAAGCTCGGAAGTAGTATACGTTTTACCCAACTTACTCAATTTGTTGACAACCTCGTTGAATCTTTTGTTCATATCTTGGATTGTCTCACATGGCCCTTTCTTGAAGGATTCGTACTCCGAGTTTCCTAGGGCAATCATGGTTTGCTTCGTGGAGGTGTCGCCTTCATGCGTGGCTTGAAGCAAGTCCCATACCTCTTTGGCCGTTTTGCATGAACATACTCGTGCAAACTCATCAGGGCCGAGAGAGCAATGGAGAATATTGATTGCCTTTGCATTCATTGATAACTTTCTTTTATCCTCCGGAGATAATCCTGCAAGATTACCAATACTCGGCACAAATGGCCCGTGAAGTACATTCAACCATAAATCAAGATCAATTGATTGAATGAAATATTCCATCCGCATTTTCCAATAGGAATAGTTTTGGCCATTGAAAAACGGAGGGCGATGAATGCTTTGGGAATCCATTTGAGCCATTTTTCAATAAATTTGAATTTTTTTTAAAAAATTAGGGAAAATAAAATTTTGAGATCTTAAAATTCAAATTTAAAAAGGGACACAACAAGTGGATCTTTGTCGTAGATGCGGTTAAGCACTTTCAACTACGAAACTGCTCCGATACCAATTGTTAGTCGGTTTAGTCGTTGTGCCCACGCCTTAGAGGGGGGGAGGTGAATAAGGCGTTTAAAAACTTTTCGGAGTTAAGTAAAAATGGTGTTGGCAAATGCGGAAGCAATATATAAAACGCAGAAATAAAAGCGTAAATAAAATGCACACCAATTTTATACTGGTTCGGGAACTCCCTACTCCAGTACCTCAAGGCTCCTCCTCAAGGATTTCCGAATCCACTAAGTCTCGGTCTCTTGAACTCCGTCAAAGCACCGCACTAGTTTGGCAAACAACCCTTGCCAATAGGATTCACTCCGAGATTTCACCACGGCTATCTCGAACCGTTTACAACGAAGATTTAACGGCTATCTTCTACCGTTCCCCCAAAGATTTCAAAGGCTATCCTTGAACCTTTACCCAAGGATTTATACGGCTATCCTCGACCGATACAATATGAGAATTTAACGGCTATTCTCGACCGTAAGAAGGTGTGTTTGAAGAACACAAAAGAGGATTCTACACAACGGTTAGAATATAAAAATGAAGAACAAAACTTAGCCGGTGTAGAAGGAAAGTATACTCTCTCAAAAATACAATTCAAACTTATGAATATGAGAGTATATAACTAGAAACACAAGCTCAAAGTGTGTGTATAAAAATCAGGAAGTTAAGGCTCTTGAAATAGCCAAAATATTGAAAATAATTAATAAAAGAATGAACACACTTAGAATATAAAGGGAGGATGTTTAGAGCTTTTTTTCTTGTTGAAATATGAAGGATTAGGCTTGTATTTATAGTGGAAGATGTTAATTAGCCGTTGGGAGGTGATTAGGGTTGATTTAATTCAAATTGGCAATTTTGCTACAGTGCTGTAACGGATCAGGTACCCTTCACGTTAGGGGGGTCCGTGTCATCCGGTACCTAGGTACTGTTACACGGTATGGGGGTACCGTGACTCTGTTCGGATTTTTCCAAAATTCCCTTAATCCTTCGTCTTTGAGTTTAAAACCTTTTAGATATTTGAAAGTGTTTATGTGATGGTTTTAAACATATTTTGTGAGTGCTTTTGAGCTTGTGAATATAGGTATATAAAGTCATATCCTTACATTGGTTTCTACCTATATTCTACGCTAGTTTTAGTGTTTCGACTTCATTCTTGAGTACCGAATCTTAATGGATTCTCGTTTTCCTGAAACACTTAAACAAACGTTAAGATTTTATATTGTTTGTTAACATCAAAACATGAGATTTAGCAAACCAAGGCTAACATCATCATTTTCATCATCAACGTTGTTGTGGGTTGATGTTGTTGCGGGTAGAGCAATAGACCACTTGTTCCTCTCTTCAACCACCTTTGAGAGTTGTGTGGTTTCGTAGGTAATAAGATTACCTCGAAGAGCATCATAGGTCGTTGTTTGGAAGTCACGACCTTGTTCGATTGCGTCCACCTTTGAACGCCATTTGGGGGATAGGCTTCGCAGCACTTTTCTCACGAGCTCTCGGTCGGTGTATGTCTTCCCGAGAAGATTGAGAGGATTGATGATGTTAGAGAATCTCTCAAACATTTCCTCTATCTTCTCATTTTCCTTCATTGAAAAGAGTTCATACTCGTGAGTGAGATGGTCAATTTTGGCCTCTCGAACCTGCGCGGTTCCTTCGTAGGTGACCTCCAATTTCTCCCACATTTGTTTTGCGGTTTCACACCGTGAGATTTTGCGGTAGTCATCCGCATTAACACCCCAATAAATCATGTTTATTGCCTTTGCGTTGAGCTCCATCTTTTTGCAATCTTCGTCGGTGAACTCCTCTTCGGTTTTGGGGACGTTGACTTCACTGACTTTCTTCATAGGGACTCCGCAGCTGTTCTTCACGATCAACCACAGCTTATAGTCGTTGGATTGGAAAAAGATTCTCATCCTCTCCTTCCAATACGAGTAGTTTGTTCCATCGAACAACGGTGGCCTCGTGGTTGATTGTCCCTCGGTCACTCCCGCGTTGAACATTCTTGATGCCATTTGATCTTTTAGTTCCTGAACAAAAATAGCGTATTCGAAGAACTCCCTGCTCCGATACCAATTGTTAGACAAATGTGCAACTCTAGAGGGGGGGGGGAATAGAGTTGTTTTCAAGAATGTGCGTTTTTCGCGTGTGTGAAATAATAAAATCGCAGGAATAAATAAAGAGAGTAAGGGAAAGAAGAACACCGAGATTTATACTGGTTCACCACCTCGTGGCTAGTCCAGTCCTCCGAGAGACTCTCTCGAAAGTCCTACTAATCTTCAAGCTTCAACGGGTGCTTGAAAAACCGGTACAACTTGAGAACTTGAATCACACAAGCCTCACTTTGTTACAACAACAAGACTTGAGTCACACAAGTCTTAAGAACAACACTCAAATGAGATTGAGTTTACAACACAAGAATGAAAGCTCACACAATTGAGCAAAGTAGTGTTGAAGAATTAAAGCTCTATGGATGACAACTTCTTTAGCACTCAAAGAAAATATTTCTAACTCTCAAAAATAATATTTTGATGAGGAAGATGAAGCAAAGGATGAATATAGCTCAAAGAATATTTTGGAGTGCAAGAGATGTCATTGGAAATGAAGGAGAATGAGGGATTAAATAGGCTGAGGAAAAAAGATCCATTGGAGCCACTGAAAAGAACTAAGAATAGGCACCAGACAGAATTAATCGATTAAATTAGGGACTTTAATCGATTAAGGTGTACAGAAGCGAAAAGGCTTGAATGCAAAGGTGGAATTAATGGATTAAAAAAGAGAGAAAAATCGATTACCTTGCTCTGTTTAAACTAATCGATTAAATGGACAAATTTAATCGATTAAGTCTATTGGCCTGAGAAATCCAGCGCTGAGAAATTGGATCTAATTGATTATTTTAGATAATTTAATCGATTAAAGTGAAAAAAATAATGCGCAAACATGAAGGGCCCAATCCAAGTGCGATTGGAAGCCTTTGGCTTCTAACTCGTTGTTTGGGATAACGGAAATATCAACGGACGCTCCTCCTATTCAATGAATTTGAGTAGGGGAGAGAAAAAGAGTCCAAAAAATATTTTGTGTGTCAAACGATGTACACGAAAAATATTTATATTATATTTTTCTTACCAAAAAAAAATTGTGTAATCCTAAAAAAAATGTTTTAAAGAAACTTTGACACACTTATTTTGAAACTGACTCAATAAAATATTTTAGACAGAGGAAAAGTAATTTTTCAACTAACTCAAAAATAATTATTTTTATCCCTCAGAAATTAATTCGTTTGTGCAGAAAATATTGTCATCCTTACAAAGATTCCTAGACTTAAAAAAAGAAAAAGTCTTCAGAGTCTTCACTTCACTTCAAAAAAATCTGCGTAGGGGTGATCGTCGATTTTTTTATCGCCGTAAACTTCTTGATACCCTTCTTTGCTTTTCTCGATACGAAAATAAATTTTCGATCAACTTGAAATTAATCATCCTGTTTGTCATTCATCAAAACAAAAACAAATATTCCAGAAGAAATAGTAAAGGGTTTGAACTCATGTCCAACAAAACCCCCAATTAAATAAATATTTCAGGTGGGATCATGCTACACTTACACCAACAAATATACCCCATTTGTACACCACAGGTTTACACAAACATTTCGATGGTTTACACCGACACAAGTATTGGTGCGTTAATAAAAATTCACACGGACACAAATGTTGGTGCGTTTAACAAATATTAGTTTTACACCAACACAAAATGTTGGTGCAAAACTGCGGGGTACAAATTGGGGTACAAATCTTGGGGTACACATAGCATTATCCATTTCAGGTGTGCTTGAAGGCATCAAGTGTACTTTGGTACCTTGATAACGGATGCTCCAAGCACATGACCAGAGATGCATCCTGTTAGCCTTGGTTTGCTAAGCCTCATGTTTTGATGTTAACAAACAATATAAGAGCTTAACGTTTGTTTAAGTGTTTCAGGTAAAACAAGAATCCATTAAGATTTGGTACTCAAAAACGAAGTCGAAACACTAAACTAGCGTAGAATATAGGTAGAAACCGATGTAAGGATATGACATTATATACCTATATTCACAAGTTCAAAAGCACTCACAAAATATGTTTAAAACCATCCCATAAACATTTTCAAACATCTAAAAGGTTTTAAACTCAAACACGAAGGATTAATGGAATTTTGGAAAAATCAGACTAGTGGCACGGTACCCCTAGCGGTACCCCAAACGGTAGGTTATACTGCCTACACGGTACCCCCATACCGTGTAACGGTACCTAGGTACCGGACGGTAGGCGTAGACGATTGGCCCAACCCGTCCTAACCAGGTATCGCCAGAGCCGAATGGATTTTTGGTGTTACACGGTACTGAGGTACCGCCACTCACGATACCCCCCTACCGTATGCACAGTACCATGCTACCGTGTGGACGGTACCGGCCTACCGTGACCGTTGGGTTACTATTCCTGATTTGAGATTTTGAATTAAATCAACCCTAATCACCTCCTAACGGCTAATTAACATCTTCCACTATAAATATAAGCCCAATCCCTCATATTAGTTCAAGAAACAAAGGTCTAAACATCCTCTCTTTATATTCTAAGTGTGTTCATTCTTTTATTAATTATTTTAAATTTTTTGGCTATTTTAAGAGCCTTAAATTCCTGATTTTTATACACACACTTTGAGCTTGTGTTTCTAGTTATATACTCTCATATTCATAAGTTTGAATTGTATTTTTGAGAGAGTATACTTTCTTTCTACACCGGCTAAGTTTTGTTCTTCATTTTTATATTCTAGCCGTTGTGTAGAATCCTCTTTTGTGTTTTTCAAACACACCTTCTTACGGTCGAGAATAGCCGTTAAATTCTCAAGTTGTAACGGTTAAAGATAGTCGTATAAATCCTTGGGTAAAGGTTCAAGGATAGCCTTTGAAATCCTTGGGGGAACGGTAGAAGATAGCCGTTAAATCTTCATTGTAAACGGTTCGAGATAGCCGTGGTGAAATCTCAGAGTAAATCCTATTGGCAAGGGTTGTTTGCCAAACTAGTACGGTGCTTTGACGGAGTTCAAGAGACCGAGACTTAGTGGATTCGGAAATCCTTGAGGAGGAGCCTCGAGGTACTGGAGTAGGGAGTTCCCGAACCAGTATAAATTCGGTGTGCATTTTATTTACGCTTTTATTTTTGCATTTTATATATTGCTTCCGCATTTGCCAACACCATTTTTATTAAACTCCGAAAAGTTTTCAAACGCCTTATTCACCCCCCTCTATGGTGTGGGCACAACGACTAAAACGACTAAAACTGGTATCGGAGCAATTTCGTAGTGGAAAGTGCTTAACCGCATCTACGACAAAGATCCACTTGTTGTGTCCTTTTTAAATTTGAATTTTTAAAAAACTCAAAATTTTATTATTTTCTTTAAATTCAAATTTATTAAAAAAATGGCTCAAATGGATTCCCAAAGCATCCACCGCCCTCCGTTTTTCAATGGCCAAAACTATTCTTATTGGAAAATGCGGATGGAATATTTCATTCAATCTATTGATTTTGATTTATGGTTGAATGTACTTCACGGGCCGTTTGTGCCGAGTAATGGTGATTTGCAGGATTATCGTCGGAAGATAAGAGAAAGTTATCAATGAACACAAAGGCAATCAGCATCCTCCATTGCTCTCTCGGCCCCGATGAATTTGCACGAGTATGCTCATGTAAAACAACCAAGGAGGTATGGGACTTGCTACAAGCTACTCATGAAGGCGACGTCTCAACTAAGCAAACAATAACTGCCCTTGGGAATTCCGAATACAAATCCTTCAAGAAAGAGTCAAGTGAGACAATCCCTTGTAAATGCACCTTTTGCCCAATGATCTCAAAAATATCATTTTTCCTAAAAATTCATTTTGATAGGGGGAGGGTTTCAAGAAGTTATACATGGTTAAAATTTTCAAAATACCCTTTTTGATTTTGACAAAAGGGGGAGAAGATGTATACTTCAAAGTGGTGCATATGCAACTTGACTTGAGTGCATTCTTGTGTAAACTTTTGAATGCCGATAGGGATTCTGCTCTCTTACTTGCCAAGAAGGAACTCAATAATAAGAAATTGCTCATTAACATCCCTCCTGATGACTTTATGTGGGATGTTAAGTCCTTTTCAACTATGCCTGTCTGGGTTAAGCTGTGGAATGTTCCCATGAGGTTCTGGTCCTCAAATGCTCTATCTCACATAGGGTCTCAACTGGGTACTCCCATGTACATTGATGGCCTCACTCACACAGTGGCTTCCAAGTTGAGTGCTGAAGATCAGGAAGACAATGATGAGCTTAAATATCAGAAACCCAATTACTGCAGAATGTTGATAAACATGGACCTATCCCTTACACCTCCTACTTCTGTTGAGGTGGATTTTGTTGGGGGTAGCTATGTTCAAAAGGTTGAGTATGAGGACATTCCTCAATACTGTTATCACTGTAAGTGTTTTGGCCATGACCCCTTTAACTGCTCAGTTCTTCATGAGATCAACAAGAGAAGATTCAATGAAGAACAAAAAGCAAGAGAGAGGGCTAGGGTTGAAACCCTCAAAACCATAATGCTTACAGAAGTACAAGCAACAACTGGAAAACAACAACAACCACAGAAGGGAAAGGAAAATGGGAAAGATGATGTGAACAACACTGATGAAAACAAAGGAAAAGAAAAGGATAGCTCAGGTGGTGTGGCCCAAAACCCAAATGATCCTGGCCCATCCTTCACTGCCCACATTGAGGATGATGGCTTCAGACAAGTTAGAGGGGTCAAGGGCAAACTTAGAACACACCCTATCAGGGATGGAAAGCAGAAAACTGGATACAACAAAGGGGGAGGTCAGACTAGAGGATACAGAGGTGGGGCAAACAGAGGAAGGGGAAGGGGCTATGGCCCTTACCGTTGATGAAGGTACTTTGTTGGAATATTAGAGGCCTTGGCAAGGCCTCTAAGCAAAACTTTTTGTGTAAATACCTTTTTGACCTTGGTGTCAACTTATTTTGTGCTTTAGAAACAAAAATGAATACTGCAAAACTTAACCTTTTTGCTAAAAATAAACTCCCATCATGGAGCTTGTCACATAATTTTGACCTCATTAATGATGGGAGAATGGCAGTTTTTTGGAATCCTTCTTTTGTGGAGTGCACCATTATTCATGTCACTGACCAACTTATGCATTGTAAGATCAAGTGCCTCATTTCTCAAAGGAGTTTTTATGTTTCTTTTGTTTATGCCCTCTACTGTGGTACTGCCAGAAGGGGGTTGTGGGATTTTTTGACTAACATTGCAGGTGATCTCAATAGCCCTTGGGCTGTCATGGGGGATTTCAATGCAGTTATCAGCTCCACTGAAAGAGTGAACTGCCAAACCCAGAGCGTCTACTACATGACAGATCTCAGACAGTTCAGAATCAACAATGCCCTTAATGATGCAAACTCATCAGGGCTGGAATTTACTTGGAACAAAGGTGAAAAGTGGGCCAAACTTGACAGAGTGCTGATCAATGATGAATGGTAGAATATGCAATGGGATTGCTAGGCTGAGTTTAGAGACATGGAGGCAATCTCTGACCACTGCCCAGTGTTGCTGAAACTTATGAATATCCAGAACCATCAGGGAGAATTGGAATCAATGGGTCAATGGAACAAGGCAGTACAGACTATGTGTCAAACTCAAGAGACTGAAACAACCTTTGAGGCTTCTGAATAAACCACACTTTGGCCATATTTCTCAGAGAGCTGAATCTGCCAGAAAGGAGTACAACCATCTCATGCAAGAGCTGATCCTGGAACCTGACAACCATTCCCTTCTGTCCAAAAGTGTTGAACTCAGAAACAAAGCAAGTTTCTTCATGGATGCTGAAAGATCTTTCTTCCAACAGAAGACTAAGTGTGAACTTCTCTTTGAGGGGGACAAATGCACCAAATTTTTCCATGCCCTCATGAGGAAAAAGAATCATAGTAGTGCCATTCCCTTCATTGTTACAAATGATCAGAGACTCACCACCAGTTTGGAGGAGGTTGAAAAGGAATTTATTGAGTACTTTACCAATCTCTTTGGAATCACTGTCCCCATTGAACCTGTTGATTGGAATGTTTTTTAAGAGGGCCCTCTCATCCCCAACCATGCAGCTAACAACCTCATCAGAAAGGTGACTATTGAAGAGGTTAAGGATGCACTCTTTTCCATTGGGAATAACAAATCCCCTGGCCCTGATGGTTACACCTCTGCTTTTTTCAAGGAAAAGTGGGATATTGTTGGAAATAACCTGTATGAAGCAGTGTCTGAATTCTTTATTAGTGGGAGAATTCTTAAGCAACTCAACCATGCTATTGTGGCCTTGATCCCTAAAGTTAAAGTGAACCCTACTGTTAGGGATTTTAGACCCATAGCCTGCTCCAATGTAATCTATAAAGTCATCACTAAGATTTTGTCCAACAGAATGAGTCATATACTTCCTGAAATCATTGATCAAGCACAGTCTGCTTTTGTGGGTGGGAGGAGTCTGGTGGACAACATACTGCTAGCCCAACACTTGGTTAGAGGATATGCCAGGAGAAGAAGTCCTCCTTGTTGCATGCTTAAAGTGGATATAACCAAGGCATATGACACTATTTCTTGGGAGTTTTTGAAGAATACTATGTGACTGGCCTTGGATTCCCTACTAAGTTCACTGCTTGGGTAATGGAATGTGTCTCCTCCGCATCCTTTTCCTTATCTTTGAATGGTGGAATTCATGGCTTCATCAAATGCAGAAGAGGTATCAGACAAGGAGACCCCATGGCACCTACCTTGTTCTTATTCTGCATGGAATACCTCTCTAGACTTCTGAAGAGAATGACCAGAGAGAGGAGATTTAACTTCCACTCTAAATGCTCCTCTCTGAAGATAACACACATTACCTTTGCTGATGACATCATGATGTTCTCCATAGGGGACAAAGAATCTGTCCAGGTCCTTGCTGATGCCTTGAAGCACTTTTCCTCTGTCTCAGGCCTCCATGTCAATGCACAAAAATCAAATATCTTTCTGGCAGGGCAAATCAAGGGGAATAAGCAGCATATCCTCAACTTGGTGAATTTCCCTGAAGGACTTTTACCAGTTAAATACCTGGGACTGCCATTCACTTCACAAAGGGCATCAGAGAGGGATTTTGCACCATTGATTGAAACAGTTGATGATAATATAAGAAGATGGAATACTAAGACCTTGACCATTGCTGGTAGAGCTGAACTTATTAGGAGTGTTATCCAAGGAATACAAGGTTTTTGGCTTCAAGCCTTCCCCATCCATAAATCTGTCCTGAACAGGATAACCTCCATCTGCAGAACCTTCCTTTGGGGAAACAAATTCTACAAAGTGGCTTGGGATGATATTTGCAAACCAAAGGAGGAAGGGGGACTTGGGCTTAGGAACTCTGAAGTTTGGAATCAAGCAGTCATGGCTAAAAACCTGTGGAACATTGCATTAAGAAAAGAAACCCTCTGGGTTCAGTGGGTTCACAGTGTTTACCTTCACGACAGAGATATTTGGACCTGGATCCCTAAACATGGGGATTCACACTTCTTCAAAAAGCTTGTAGAAGTGAGAAACAATCTGACCCAGAAGCTTGATACTGGTCAGAACCAAGAAGTGGATTGGGATGAACTCCTTCTTGATGGAAAATTCTGTACTGCAAAGGTGTATGATTTGCTGAGAGTCCATTTGCCTCCTAAACCAAGCATGAAAATGATTTGGCAAAGCTACATTCCACCCAGATTCTCCTTTACAAATTGGCTTGCCATTAGAAGGAGGTTATCAACCAAGGTGAATTTGGGATTTATCCCCATGGAGAATAGGAATTGTAGCCTCTGTGGACAGGAGCTTGAGACCACTGATCACCTTTTCTTTGCTTGCACTGTATCCCAACAGATTTGGAAGGGTGTGAAAGATTGGCTCAAAATTCCTTATGCACTCTCTACTATTGAAAGAGTCATAAAATGGCTCCTTGGAAGACACAGAGTGCATGGGAACCTGAAAAACATCTGGAGATTAGAAGCAATGAGCACCATACATCATATTTGGAAGTTGAGAAATGCTGTATACTTTGAGGGCAAGAGTGTGGATTGTGATGCAACCACTTGGAAAATCAAGGTGGGGGTTTACAAGATTTGTTACAGACTATATCCTAATATTACACTATAAGCCCTCCCTTTCTTTGATCTTGTGACTGGTTGGTCTGATTGGATTTAAGTGTATTATTGATGTTCTCATCAAGCCACTTAACCTTGGTTTCCTGGTACATCATTAACTAGTTTAAAGATGTACCATGGGTGGAGTTTCTTACTCCTGGCTGTTGGCTGGTGGATAACAGGGCACATAGTGGTTACCCTTGTTGGATAAGGAATATGTTCCCTGGGATCGGGGGGGGGGGTGTTTTCCCTTGGTGGTTGGTGGCTTGGATTCTAACCATTCTCTGGTTATTCTTTTGAATAACTCTAGAATGTTTTGAATCCTGGGTTGGGTGGTTGGACCCTTTTGGCTTTGATGATGGGGTGGTGGAAATAAATCAGACTCTATGTACCCCTTTTGGATATGTAGAGACTGACTTAGGTCCTGGTTGGGGTGCGCACACCCATTTCTTTCTTTCTCTCCCTCTTCCCCTTCTTTCTGTTCACCCTTTCCTTCTTTGCCTCCTCCTTCTCTCTTGGTCATAAGCTAGTTTCTCATACTCTAGTCATTCTTCAGATGGATTATGAAAAGACTTGGTTGTGGCTTGGGTTCTTTTGGGTGGGTGGACCCTTTGGGTGGTGGAAACAGGTCATTCTTTGTATACCCCTTCTGGATATATAAAGAATGACTTGGGTCCCAGGTTGGGATGTTTCACACATCCATTCTCTTTCCTTTCCCCCCCCCCTCCTCCCTTCTTCTTCTTCTTCTCTTCCCTTCACCTCTTTTCTCTCTGCCTCCTTCTCTCCTCTCTTTTCCTCTGTGTTCTGGAGTCAAACCATGCCACAGATTACCTTTCTTCCTTTGAAAGAATGTGCTAAGTGGTTTGCCTCCCTTGTCCTTGACTTTTGGATGGAATTTGTTTGAACTCAATACTATTGATGATGGACCCTCTGAAGCTGACCTTTTCTGATGACCTCGGCCACTCTAACCTAGCCATGGCATAGCCTCTCCTTATTTGCATAAGGGAGCTTCTGATTTGTAGCCACATGGCCTGGTAGGCTGAGGAAATGCTGGAATTAGGGCCACTGTTCTGTGATGATGAGCACTCCTGCTTTTTGTGGGTGAACTGGAACACTAAGAGCAGTTGGTGTTTCACTGGACCTGACCTGGAATATTTGCTTTGACTCTCTTCTTTTGGATCCTTGTTTGCAATCTTGGTTTTTGAATGATGTTGCAGCCCTCAACAATAATTGAAATGATTTGGCTGCTGTTTTTTGCTACATGCTGTCTCTGATGGTACCCCCTGTTTTATTCAAGACTTTGGTTGTACCTGTTTGAAGATGGAACCCGGGACTGAAGCTTGATGGAGCTTGATGTAGCTTGTTGATGTCTCTCCACTGGGAATGGAATTGGAATCTGTCTACTTCAGTACCTGTTTGAAGAGGATTTGGCGTGGAACCCCTGCTGTTGCCCCCCCCCCTCCCCCCTGTGTTGTAGAAGAGTTCATACTCTTTGAAGGGATATGGGCACACTAAGCTGCAGATTTACTTTGTGATATGGCTTTGACTCTTCCTGTTTTGGTCTTCCCTGTGATGTAGAAGAGCAGTACACTCTTCGAAGGGACTGGGCATACCTGTTGTTTGTTGCTGTGGTTTCATTGGAGCAGTTGCAAACTTTCTGCTCTTTTCTGACTTTTTTGGCCTCCCTGTGTTGTAGAAGAGCTGTCAACCTCTTCGAAGGGACGATTTTTAGGCCTTGCTTGTAATGTTGTTTCGTTGCTTTCTGTTTGTGTTGTATTTCTCATGTGGATATGGTGTATTAATATGCGTGTTGCCATGTTGATGGTTAAGCATATAACTTCGATGTACCTTTTCTGATTTGGGTAATAATAATTTACATGTTACCCTTGAATCAAACTTAAACTTTTAATAAACACAAGAAACCGTTCAAAGTGAGTTTTTTCAATATGCTTATTCTTAGGGGGAGCTTACTTGATTCATTATTTTAACTCCCGCCTAACTCACTTTGAAGTATATTATTTGTCAACATCAAAAAGGGGGAGATTGTTAGTGTTGTATTTAGGTGCCCTAGCGGCAATCAAATACCTATGTAACTGTACACTTTATCATGAATGAAAGGCCTTGAAGTATGTTTTATATCTCATGTAACATAACATAGCTTCAGTCCATAGACGATAGCGCTTCAGTAACATAAATGAGGACTACGATGTTCTGATTATGAGACTGTTACTTCTTGACGAAGGCTATGTCTAGAATATCCCTAGTCGCACTTTATGATAATACGGACGTCATAACGTATCAAGACTAGTACGTACGAGATGAGATAGTTGTGTCTCATAGACTATAGGTATTGTGATATCTTAATCTGTACGTAGGTGCATATTATATTGATAATATGTGACTGGATTGACCCATCTTGAGAATACTGCATGGATCTACAGTAATGTGTTTATCAGTATTCTCAAATCGACCTTGCTATAACTATCCTCAGACTTGAAGTTATTACATTCTCTGATATATGGGGCCGTATGCTTTGATTCATAACTAATCCTATCTGAAATACTGGTAGACGTACAGTTATGCGTTGGGTATGCCGCTAAGCATATTTAGAGATGTGAATAACAGATACAGGATCTGTCCCTTCTACTGTATAGAAGTATAATGTCAATGGGCCCACTGAATAGTAGGACTTGGGAAAGTGCATGGCCATGCCCAGATATGTCGCTATCTAGAGACTGATAAATATCTGATCCCTGCCAGTCTACTTGAGATTCAGTAACAGTTGATTTAACTATACAAGGATACACATCCCATGCCTTGTGTTAAATCATGACATATAGGGCAGAAGGATAATAGTTATAGAACGTCTTGTGTCGTAGAAGGTATTGATGAGATGAACGTCTTTTTCATAATCTGGGGATAATAATGTGTTGCTAGATACCGCTTATTATCTATGGTATTAATTTATATTAATATCATTGCCAGTGTTATGGATACCTAAAGGGTCACACACTTAGGACTTGTAAGGGAGTAGTATACTACACTAGTGGGAGTAATATTAAATATATAGTTGTGATAATTTTATATATATATATGTATTTCGAAAAATACATATGTATTTTAAAATTATATTTTGTTTGTGTCATTTTAATTATATGATAATTATATTTTGACAAAAATTTTTTTATTATATATATATGTAGCGCCGATATATATATATATTACTTTTATTTTCATCATTTTAATTATATGATAATTATTGATGTCAAAATAAAATATGATATATTGAAATGGCCGAAAATTTCAAGAGAAAGATACAAAAAATATTTTGATTTTTTACCTAATGATATATTTGATTTATATAATCAAATATTTGATTAGTAAAGAATATTTGTCTTGTTGTGTTGGTTGGGGACATTACATTAATCCTAATTTGTTTTGTCCCTAAGCTATTTCCTAGAAATTCATTTAAGTTGTTTATTATAAAATGAAAATACAATCCCTCCCCTTTGAGCTTAATACATTCGGCCATCACAAATAAGAGAGAAGAAAAATTTTATTTTGTGTTCAAAAGTTATTTTTCTAAAGTGTTAGAAATATACACAAAATATTATAAACAAATATTTATAAGATAAATATTTTACTATATATTTATTACTCCCAAAGTAGTATTATTATAGTTTTTACTATACTATATTAAACTTGCTAGCACAAGTTTAATCTTGGACTCCGGAGCAAGTTCGTGTGGATACATTGGAGGCTTCATACGTTTGGCGCCACGTTCATCTCCTCAAAACCATCCCCGACCGTTCCTCCATTCTTCGTTTTCACTGTTAAGGTAAATTTCTTACTATAGCTAGTGATTTACGTAAGTTGTTCTTGGGTGGAATCGAGTTTTGGACTATAAATTTTTGTTTTCGCTGCGTTATCCAAGCCTCGTTTCCCAACAGTGGTATCAGAGCCGGCTTACGAAGTTACTAGTTTAGTAGTTTTTACCGTTATTGTTTTTGTAGATTAGTCAATAAATTTTGGAGACAAAAATTTATCCCATTAAAATTTAATTAGGTGGCCATATTTAGATACTGGACCTAATATAATTTTGTTTAGTAATTTTCGGAATTACTGTTTGGGGTATTTTTATATTATTCTTATTAAGTAGTTTATGTGTAGAATACTTGTTATTTGTGCCATAAATACTTAATATTTATGAAAATTAGATTTTATATTTTCTGGGAAGTATTTGACATGTCAATATAACTCAGAAATTTTAAAATATATTTTTGGAATTAATTTCCTATTTTTCTATTTTTAAATTCGTTTATTGAATAGAAAATGGGAAAACTTATTTTTTACGATCAAAAATTAATTTTAATTCATAATAAGTTGCGACCAGAGATTTTAAGCTTGTATAAAAATTTTTATAATTTTTAAACACGTAAAAGTATTTATTTTGTATTTTTGAAGTAATTGGATCGGTACTATTCACTAGTCCGATTTTTAATTATTTTAAATTGCAAAATTAATATTTTAAATTCTAGAAAAATCATATTCTGGTTCTGGAACTTATTTTTGACTTGGAAAATAAATTTTGATATTTTTGGAATTTCGAAATATATTTTCACAATATAATTTCGGTTTTCTATCTTTGAAAAATGGTTTTCAAAATTTTAAATTTTATTCATTCTGTAATTTTAGGATTTCCAGATTAATAAAGTTTACTGGGAGTCTCCAATAATTATTTGCTAATTTAGAAAACATATATATATTTAATTCGAAATAAAAGCCCTTTTTCGAATTTAAATATATATAAATACGGTAAATATAAAATATTTTATTTTCTGGAATTTAGAAAATCAAATTTCTAACATTCTGGAAATTTAAAGTATTTTATGATTTTTAATTAAATTACTTGCTAGTTTACTTAATTTATTGTTGATAGTTTATTCCGTAGAATAGAATAAACTAGGTCTGGGGCGAGCGCGGTTCGCCCGGTGTATGCTTTAATATGTATGATGTTATGCATGTGATGCTTGTATGTATTATTGCATGGTGGATGATTGTGGCTTAGTTATATTTGTTGTAATTTTAAATACGGCCTGCGTGTCGTGCCTCATCTCTATACTCTAGATGTAATTCTCTTCTTTAGCTCAAATATTCTTTTCTCTCGAAAATTATAAGAAGACAAGAAGACGAAGTCCGTTCGTGATAGAGAATCCTAAGGAAGACGTGATGGGCCGGAGATAGAGATCTCTTGATCAAGGCGCTATCGTTTGTTTTTCTTTAGGAGCCACAATCATTTCACGTTTACTTATTATGCATGTGATGTATGATTGAATGTATGCATGTATGTGATTTTCGCTAGTGCATACGCGCGGTGTATGCCATAGGCAAGACTGCGTTATAAATCCCTCATAATTTTAAGTCTGTGCCACCCCGACGCCCCGTCACTCGTCAAACCCAATTTAGATCGGTAACGGACTCACCCAAGTGAGACGCCCGGTTTACGTTGGTTAGGCGCGAAACCCGTAACTAGGGTACTGACTCGCCCCGGGTTAGTCTTAACTAAGTCTTGGTCATAAGGATGAAAGACTTAGGGCACTGCGGTAGGATCAATAAATAAAATCAGATCATCCAACCAGAGTTGTAAATTGTTACAATTGGAATTTATTCCTACCAGAAATAATTTAACTGTAGGGCAAGATGCAAAGCACAACTATAGTTAAATGAAATATGGATCTGGCCCAATTAAGAATTTTATTTAAAAGAATCCACCGAACCAAGAGTTGTAATAACGATTGCAATTGGAATGAATTCCTACCTAAATAATTTAACTGTAGGGCAAGATGCAAAGCACAACTATAGTTAAATAAAATATGGATCTTGGCCCGCTAGGGTATTCTTCAAATAGAAACCCCAAGTCAATAGGTTCCGTACCTGAGGGTAGTTGACTTGTTAGAAATAGTGGGAGAGTATTTAATAAAGACCTATTAGATACTTAATTCATGATAATAACTATCTTCGCAAAATTCTGTAGATGGCAAACAACAACACAAACAACCTCGCCCTGCGTTCCATTCTGGATAAAGATAAATTGAACGGAACAAACTTTGTTGACTGGCAACGCAATCTCTGCATTGTCCTCCGCATGGATGAGAAAGAGTATGTGCTCGAAAAGCCCATTCCTCCTGCCCCTCCTGCTAACGCCCCGAAAGCGGTCAAAGATGCCTACGAGAAACACGTTAAGGATGACAACCAGGTCAGCTGTGTCATGCTGGCTACCACGATACCCGAGCTGCAAAAACAGCACGAGGACATGAAGGCCCACGAGATGATCGTGGCCTTGCGGCAGCTATACCAGGGGCAATCCAGGCATGAACGTTTTCTCGTGAGTAAGGCTCTCTTTAGTTGCAAGCTCTCTTCAGGGAACCCGGTCAGTCCGCACGTTCTCAAAATGATTGGTTACATAACCAATCTGGGGAAACTCGGGTTCTCCTTGCAGAAGGAGTTGGCAACGGACCTGATCCTGCAGTCGCTCCCTGAGCTCTATAAGGGTTTTGTCATGAACTACATGATGCATGATCTTGACAAACCCCTTCCGGAGCTTCTTAAAATGCTCCAGACTGCAGAGGAGAACCTTACTAAGGGCAAGGGTGCTTCCGTCCTTATGGTCCAAGGCGGAAAGGGGAAGCCGAAGAAGGGGATTAAGATTAAGGCTAGGACGGTCGGAAAGCCTAAATCGAAGTCCACTTCATCTGCAACCCAGAAACCCATAGGAGGAGTTGCAAAGGGCAAATGTCATCACTGTGGTAAGGGAGGCCACTGGAGAAGAAACTGCAAGACATACCTCGCAACCAAGAAGAAGGAAGGTACGGCCATTTCTTCTGAGGTGTATGTTATAGAAGTTAACATGTCTATATCTTCATCATGGGTACTAGATACTGGATGTGGGTCTCATATCTGTACTACCATGCAGGGACTGAAGCAGAGTAGACGGTTAGCTCGAGGTGAGATTGAACTCCGAGTCGGCAATGGTGCACCTGTTGCAGCTTTGGCAATCGGAACTTATAGTTTAGTCTTGCCTAGTGGTCTAATGTTGGAGTTAAACGATTGCTTGTTTGTTCCTGCAATTAGCAGAAACATTATTTCTGTTTCATGTCTTGATAAGAGTGGTTTCATCATTTCTATTAAAGACAAGTCCCTTTCCGTTTACAGAAAGAATGTTTTCTATGCTAATGCCAACATGACCAATGGGTTATATGTCCTTGACTTGGACATGCCTGTCTATAACATATCAGCCAAGAGGAACAAACCGAACGGTTTGAACCAAACATACCTATGGCATTGTAGGTTAGGCCATATAAACGAGAAACGCATATCCAAGCTACATCGGTCGGGAATGCTGGAGTCATTTGATCTTGAATCATATGACACATGCGAATCTTGTTTATTGGGTAAGATGACCAAATCTCCTTTCACCGGACACGGTGAAAGAGCTGGTGATCTTCTGGCACTCATTCATAGTGATGTGTGCGGGCCTTTCAATACAACTGCACGAGGTGGTTATTCATACTTCATCACTTTTACTGATGACCTCAGTAGATATGGCTATGTGTATCTCATGAAACACAAGTCAAAATCCTTTGAAATGTTCAAAGAATTCAGGAATGAAGTTGAAAAACAACTTGGCAAAAGTATTAAAACACTACGATCCGATCGAGGTGGAGAATACTTAAGTGGTGAGTTCGATGACTATCTTAGAGAGCATGGGATTTTATCCCAACTCACACCTCCTGGGACTCCACAATGGAATGGTGTCTCTGAAAGGAGGAATCGAACCCTGCTTGACATGGTTCGTTCTATGATGGGTCATTCGACTCTACCAGAATCATTCTGGGGGTATGCGCTGAGCACTGCAATATATACTCTTAACCGAGTTCCAACCAAGGCGGTTGAAGGAACACCATACCAGCTATGGACGGGCAAATGCCCGGTTCTGTCACACTTAAAGATTTGGGGCTGTGAGGCTTATGTCAAACGTCTTTTGACGAATGGCAAGCTTGACGCCAAGTCTGATAAGTGTTTCTTCGTGGAATACCCAAAGGAAACTCGAGGGTATTCATTCTATCACCCTATCGATAAGAAGGTATTCGTTGCTCGCAATGGTGTCTTCCTCGAGAAGGAATTTCTCTCCATCGCAACTAGCGGGAGAAAGATAGAGCTCGAAGAAATTCGAGACGACGAAGAAACTACCGCGCCGGTTCTGGAACATGAGCTAGAGGAACAAACTGTTGTACCTCAAAATGCTCAAGATACACAAGAACCCCGTAGGTCTAACCGGTTACACACACAACCTGAAAGGTATGGATTCCTCCTAACCTTTGAGGGTGACGTAATGCTTATCGACCAGGATGAGCCGGAGACCTACCTCGAGGCAATCAGTTGTCCCGAGGCTGAGGAATGGCGTCAAGCCATGCAGTCCGAAATGGATTCCATGTACACCAACCAAGTATGGACTTTGGTTGATGCACCCGAAGGGATCAAACCCATTGGGTGCAAATGGGTCTTCAAAAAGAAGACTGACATGGATGGTAAGGTGCAAACCTTCAAGGCACGATTGGTAGCAAAAGGATATCGTCAAATACATGGTATCGACTATGACGAAACTTTTTCTCCAGTTGTCATGATTAAATCCATTCGGATCTTACTTGCTATCGCAGCATACCACGATTACGAAATCTGGCAGATGGACGTCAAAACGGCTTTCCTTAATGGAAACCTCCTTGAGGATGTATTTATGACACAACCTGAAGGGTTTTGCGCTCCTGAAGAGTCTACCAAGGTATGCAAGTTGCAGCGATCAATCTACGGATTGAAGCAAGCCTCACGGAGTTGGAACATCCGCTTTCACGAAACTGTCATCGGCTTTGGTTTTGAAAGAAATTCGGATGAATCTTGTGTATACAAGAAGGTCAGTGGGAGTGCTGTAGTCTTCCTTGCTCTGTATGTTGATGACATACTGCTCATAGGAAACGATATTCCTACTTTGACCACCGTCAAAACGTGGTTGAGTAAGAGTTTCTCTATGAAGGACTTGGGAGATGCCAGTTATGCACTTGGCATAAGAATCTATAGAGATAGATCACGGAAGCTGTTAGGTCTCAGTCAAAGTACATACATAGACAAGGTCCTTGCTAGATTCAGCATGTCTGAGTCGAAACGAGGAAGTTTGCCTATGGCCCAAGGCACGAGTCTTTCCAAGACTCAGGGTGCTTCCACTCCGGAGGAAGTAGAACGCATGAGAACTGTTCCTTATGCGTCGGCTATTGGATCCATCATGTATGCGATGGTATGTACGAGACCTGATGTCGCCTTTGCTCTGAGTGTCACGAGTAGATACCAGTCCAACCCTGGCGAAAGCCATTGGACGGCTGTGAAGAACATCCTTAAATACTTCCGCAGGACTAAGGATGCCTTCCTGGTATATGGCGGAAAAGAAGAGCTCAGTATTGTTGGATATACTGATGCCAGCTTCCAAACTGATAGAGATGACTTCAAGTCGCAGGCAGGGTATGTGTTTTGTTTGAATGGCGGAGCTGTTACCTGGAAGAGTTACAAGCAAGATACTACCGCTGATTCCACTACAGAAGCAGAGTACATGGCTGCAGCCGAGGCAGCCAAGGAAGGTGTGTGGCTCAAGAATTTTATTACTGAGCTTGGAGTGGTTCCCAGCATCAAGAACCCTATACCGTTGTTTTGCAACAACAATGGGGCAATTGCACAAGCGAAAGAACCTCGGTCTCACCAGAAGACCAAACACATCGTTAGACGTTATCACATCATACGAGAAATCGTTGCACGTGGGGACGTTGAGATTTGCAAGATAGGTACAGACGACAATATCGCGGATCCGTTGACGAAGGCTTTGGGAAAGCCTAAACACGAGAGTCATACGTGGTCCATGGGCATTCGAGAAACGCTTGATTGGCCTTAGGGCAAGTGGGAGATTGTTGTATTTAGGTGCCCTAGCGGCAATCAAATACCTATGTAACTGTACACTTTATCATGAATGAAAGGCCTTGAAGTATGTTTTATATCTCGTGTAACATAACATAGCTTCAGTCCATAGACGATAGCGCTTCAGTAACATAAATGAGGACTACGATGTTCTGATTATGAGACTGTTACTTCTTGACGAAGGCTATGTCTAGAATATCCCTAGTTGCACTTTATGATAATACGGACGTCATAACGTATCAAGACTAGTACGTACGAGATGAGATAGTTGTGTCTCATAGACTATAGGTATTGTGATATCTTAATCTGTACGTAGGTGCATATTATATTGATAATATGTGACTAGATTGACCCATCTTGAGAATACTGCATGGATCTACAGTAATGTGTTTATCAGTATTCTCAAATCGACCTTGCTATAACTATCCTCAGACTTGAAGTTATTACATTCTCTGATATGTGGGGCTGTATGCTTTGATTCATAACTAATGCTATCTGAAATACTGGTAGACGTACAGTTATGCGTTGGGTATGCCGCTAAGCATATTTAGAGATGTGAATAACAGATACAGGATCTGTCCCTTCTACTGTATAGAAGTATAATGTCAATGGGCCCACTGAATAGTAGGACTTGGGAAAGTGCATGGCCATGCCCAGATATGTCGCTATCTAGAGACTGATAAATATCTGATCCCTGCCAGTCTACTTGAGATTCAGTAACAGTTGATTTAACTATACAAGGATACACATCCCATGCCTTGTGTTAAATCATGACATATAGGGCAGAAGGATAATAGTTATAGAACGTCTTGTGTCGTAGAAGGTATTGATGAGATGAACGTCTTTTTCATAATCTGGGGATAATAATGTGTTGCTAGATACCGCTTATTATCTATGGTATTAATTTATATTAATATCATTGCCAGTGTTATGGATACCTAAAGGGTCACACACTTAGGACTTGTAAGGGAGTAGTATACTACACTAGTGGGAGTAATATTAAATATATAGTTGTGATAATTTTATATATATATATGTATTTCGAAAAATACATATGTATTTTAAAATTATATTTTGTTTGTGTCATTTTAATTATATGATAATTATATTTTGACAAAAATTTTTTTATTATATATATATGTAGCGCCGATATATATATATATATTACTTTTATTTTCATCATTTTAATTATATGATAATTATTGATGTCAAAATAAAATATGATATATTGAAATGGCCGAAAATTTCAATAGAAAGATACAAAACATATTTTGATTTTTTACCTAATGATATATTTGATTTATATAATCAAATATTTGATTAGTAAAGAATATTTGTCTTGTTGTGTTGGTTGGGGACATTACATTAATCCTAATTTGTTTTGTCCCTAAGCTATTTCCTAGAAATTCATTTAAGTTGTTTATTATAAAATGAAAATACAATCCCTCCCCTTTGAGCTTAATACATTCGGCCATCACAAATAAGAGAGAAGAAAAATTTTATTTTGTGTTCAAAAGTTATTTTTCTAAAGTGTTAGAAATATACACAAAATATTATAAACAAATATTTATAAGATAAATATTTTACTATATATTTATTACTCCCAAAGTAGTATTATTATAGTTTTTACTATACTATATTAAACTTGCTAGCACAAGTTTAATCTTGGACTCCGGAGCAAGTTCGTGTGGATACATTGGAGGCTTCATACGTTTGGCGCTACGTTCATCTCCTCAAAACCATCCCCGACCGTTCCTCCATTCTCCATTTTCACTGTTAAGGTAAATTTCTTACTATAGCTAGTGATTTACGTAAGTTGTTCTTGGGTGGAATCGAGTTTTGGACTAAAAATTTTTGTTTTCGCTGCGTTATCCAAGCCTCGTTTCCCAACAGTTAGCCTTGGTTTGCTAAGCCTCATGTTTTGATGTTAACAAACAATATAAGAGCTTAATGTTTGTTTAAGTGTTTCAGGTAAAACAAGAATCCATTAAGATTCGGTACTCAAGAACGACGTTGAAACACTAAACTAGCGTAGAATATAGGTAGAAACCGATGTAAGGATATGACTTTATATACCAATATTCACAAGCTCAAAAGCACTCACAAAATATGTTTAAAACCATCCCATAAACATTTTCAAACATCTAAAAGGTTTTAAATTCAAACACGAAGGATTAAGGGAATTTTGGAAAAATCAGAACAGTGGCACGGTACCCCTAGCAGTACCCCAAATGGTAGGGTATACCGCCTACACGGTACCCCCATACCGTGTAACGGTACCTAGGTACCGGACGGTAGGCGTAGACGGTTGGCCTAACCCGTCCTAACCAGGTACCGCCAGAGCCGAATGGATTTTTGGTGTTACACGGTACCGAGGTACCGCCACTCACGATACCCCCCTACCGTACGCACGGTACCATGCTACCGTGTGGACGGTACCAACCTACCATGACCGTTGGGTTACTATTCCTGATTTGAGATTTTGAATTAAATCAACCCTAATCACCTCCTAACGGGTAATTAACATCTTCCACTATAAATATAAGCCCAATCCCTCATATTACTTCAAGAAACAAAGGTCTAAACATCCTCTCTTTATATTCTAAGTGTGTTCATTCTTTTATTAATTATTTTAAATATTTTGGCTATTTTAAGAGCCTTAAATTCCTGATTTTTATACACACACTTTGAGCTTGTGTTTCTAGTTATATACTCTCATATTCATAAGTTTGAATTGTATTTTTGAGAGAGTATACTTTCTTTCTACACCGGCTAAGTTTTGTTCTTCATTTTTATATTCTAGCCGTTGTATAGAATCCTCTTTTGTGTTTTTCAAACACACCTTCTTACGGTCGAGAATAGCCGTTAAATTCTCAAGTTGTAACGGTTAAAGATAGCCGTATAAATCCTTGGGTAAAGGTTCAAGGATAGCCTTTGAAATCCTTGGGGGAACAGTAGAAGATAGCCGTTAAATCTTCATTGTAAACGGTTCGAGATAGCCGTGGTGAAATCTCAGAGTGAATCCTATTGGAAAGGGTTGTTTGCCAAACTAGTACGGTGCTTTGACAGAGTTCAAGAGACCGAGACTTAGTGGATTCGGAAATCCTTGAGGAGGAGCCTCGAGGTACTGGAGTAGGGAGTTCCCGAACCAGTATAAATTCGGTGTGCATTTTATTTACGCTTTTATTTTTGCATTTTATATATTGCTTCCGCATTTGCCAACACCGTTTTTATTAAACTCCGAAAAGTTTTCAAACGCCTTATTCACCCCCTCTCTAAGGTGTGGGCACAATGACTAAAACGACTAACACATCCAAATTTATTTTTCTTAAATCTCTCGATGGTGGGAATGTTATTTTTGGAGACAACAACAAAGGAAAGATTATCCGAACCAGAACTGTTGGCAAAGACAAAGAATCCGGAATTGATAACGTGTTGTTGGTCAAAGGTCTCAAGCACAATTTGCTTAGTATTAGTCAGTTATGTGACAAAGGTAATCGTGTTACTTTTACATCTAATCATTGTCTGGTTGAACGCCTTTGTGATAAGAAAATTATTCATACAGGCGATCGAATTAATCATATTTATATGATCAACCTAGATAGTACTTCTTCTGACTTTGCTCATTGTCTTATGACTAGAGAGGAAGAAATGTGGCTATGGCATAAAAGGATTGGTCATACCAATATGGAACTAATTAATAAATTAGTTTCAAAAGACCTAGTAATTGGTGTTCCTAAACTCAAATTCAAAAAGGGAATTTGTTATTCATGTCAAAAGGGTAAACAAGTAAAAACTTCTTTCAAATCAAAGAAAGTTGTTTCTACTTCTAGACCATTGCAGCTTTTGCACATTGATCTCTTTGGACCTTCTCGAACTATGAGTTTAGGTGGTAATTACTATGCCTTGGTTATTGTTGATGACTACTCTCGTTATACATGGACCTTATTTCTTTCTCACAAGAGTAATGCACCTTCATCTTTTCGCAAATTCACTAAGAAGGTTCAAAATGAAAAAGGTTGTAGCATTGTGGGTGTGAGAAGTGATCATGGGGGAGAATTTGATCAAAGCGGGTTTGATACCTACTGTGATGAACTAGGCATTGCACATAATTTCTCAGCCCCAAGAACGCCTCAACAGAATGGCGTTGTTGAGCGGAAAAACCGGTCTCTCAAAGAGATGGCTAGAACCATGCTTAGTGAGGCTAACATAACCAAGTATTTTTGAGCGGATGCGGTAAATACTAGTGCTTATATTCTCAATCGTGTGATTATAAGACCTACACTTAACGCTACTCTGTACGAGTTGTATAAAGGTAGAAAGCCTAATCTCTCGCATCTTCTCATTTTCGGTTGTAAATGTTTTGTTTTAAATAATGGTAAAGACAACTTAGGACCTTTTGATGCCAAGTCAGATGAAGCAATTTTTATAGAATACTCTTTGTCTAGTAAGGCTTTTAGAGTTTTCAACAAACGTACTTTAGTTGTTGAAGAATCTGTGCATGTTGTATTTGATGAGAATAATGCTCGCTTGTCGAGAAGGGTATCTTGTGATGATCTTGCAGGTTCCCTTGAGAAAATACATCTTGAATAAGGTGAGTCTAGTAAAGCAAAATCTGAAAAACAAGAAGAGGAAGTAAAGGAAAGTGAGAACAATAAAGATGAGCATGTAGCAAATGAGTTACCACCCGAATGGAGAACTTCAAGACATCATCCACTCGACAATGTTATTGGTGAAATCTCAAAAGCGGTAACTACTCGTAGTTCATTACGTAATTTAGTTAATCATATGGCTTTTGTTTCTCAAATAGAACCATCTACCATTGATGATGCCATTAATGATGAGTACTTGACTATGGCCATGCATGAAGAGTTTGATCAATTCAAACACAATGACGTTTGGGAGCTTGTGCCTAGACCACGTAACCATTCTATTATTGGTACCAAATGGGTTTTCAGAAACAAACTCGACGAAAATGGTATAATCACTAGAAAGAAAGCTAGGTTTGTGGCTAAAGGCTACAATCTACAAGAAGGTATAGACTTTGATGAGACCTATGCACCCGTAGTGAGATTAGAAGCCATTAGATTACTACTTGCGTATGCCGCTACTATGAATTTTAAATTGTATCAAATGGATGTCAAAAGTGATTTCTTGAATGGTTTCATTCAAGAAGAAGTGTATGTCGAACAACCTCCGGGATTTGAGGACTTTGAGTACCCAAATCACGTGTTCAAACTGAAAAAGGCTCTATGCGGACTTAAACAAGCCCCAAGAGCTTGGTATGAACGTTTGAGTTTGCATGTCTTGGAGAATGGATTTCAAAGAGGAAAGGTAGACACCACACTTTTTATTAAGCATAATGCTCTTGACATGCTTTTAGTACAAATCTATGTTGATGACATTATTTTTGGTGCTACTAATGATCTTATGTGTGAGGAATTTACTAAGATTATGCAAGGAGAGTTCGAAGTGTCAATGATGGGAGAATTAAATTTCTTCCTCGGTCTTCAAATTCGACAACTTTAACATGGGACATTTCTTAGCCAAACGAAGTACTCAAAAGAACTTCTCAAGAAATTTGAGATGGAAGATTGTAAACAAATGGCTACCCCAATGAGCTCTCAATGTTCACTTGATAAAGATGAAAGTGGTAAGTCGGTTGATGTTAAACGATATCGAGGTATGATCGGTTCATTATTATATTTAACCGCTAGTAGACCAGATATTATGTTTAGTGTTTGTATGTGTGCTAGATATCAAGCAAACCCTAAGGAATCACATTTGACTGCCGTCAAACGTATCCTTAAGTATGTGAGAGGCACCTTGACTATGGGACTGTGGTATCCCAAAGATTCAACATGTACTCTCATTGGGTATTCTGATTCCAACTTTGCCGGGTGCAAAATGGATAGAAAAAGTACTAGTGGAACCTGTCATCTTTTTTGATGTTCACTTGTTTCTTGGTTTAGTAAGAAACAAGTTAGTGTTGCTTTGTCCACCGCCGAGGCAGAATATGTCGCTGCGGGAAGTTGTTGCGCTCAGATTCTTTGGATGAAACAATAACTTTAGGATTGTGGCCTTGTACTTGATCATATTCCTTTGAGATGTGATAATATGAGTGCTATAAATATTACGAAGAATCCAGTTCATCACTCTCGTATGAAGCATATTGATATACGACATCACTTTATTAGAGACCATGTCCAAAAAGGTGATGTAGACATTGAATTTGTCAATACAACTAATCAGTTGGCCGACATTTTTACTAAACCCTTGGATCGTGAGAATTTTTGTCGTATTAGAAATGTCTTAGGAATTATTGCCATTACTTAAGTTAATATTTTTATTTTTTATTTATTTTATTTTATACTAACTTAGGCATCGGAGTGGCCTTACTTTTTTTTTTGCAGGTTCTCACCCATCCACTCCTCTTTCTCAATCCATAGGAAGCATTTATTGAGGGGGAATTCTAATTTGACTTTAGCTTTTTGAAGACTTTCAAAGGACTGCTCAGCTACAGCGTTTTATTCGAATAGTTTGGGAAACTAATCGAATAAGTTTGTGTCTTAAAAATTCCAGTGTCGCGGCTCAACATGATTTATTCGAATAAGTAAGGAACTATTGGAATAAATGAGATCAGATCTGATATGTTTAAAAGGTCATTTATTTGATCAAAGCTTCTATCTCTTACAAAAACCCAATCGCGCCTCTCTCTCTCTCAGCGACGAACCCTAGGCCGCAGCTCTTCATCTTCTCCAGCGTCTCATCACCTCATTCACTGCTTCTCCTACTGGAATCCATGGCTTCTCGCACCAAGAAGAGGAATTCAAGGCCATCTACTCAAGCTACTCATCCGAGCTCCTCTTCTCAACCTCCGACTACAAACGAAAATCAAAGGTTCAAATTTGCTCTCAACCCAAGAATTTTCTTTGATAGTGAAGAAGCTTTGAATTTCTATCGTGACAATATACTTTCCCGGAAAATTATCACCCCCCGTTATGTTGACCTTGTTGATTTTGAGCGAGATACTTCTTATGAACCGGTTTTGTCTAAGCTTCGTTCTTCGGGGTTGATAAATGTTGTGACAATTCATGAATCCCATATCCCGGTTAATCATATTAAAGCTTTCTACTCTGATATGACTTTCAAGCGTAGAAATCATCAATATGTAATTATTTCTAAGTTTTGTGGTAAATAGGTTACTATTTCTAGTGGTGAATTGAATGAGATGTTTGGCATGGAGAATAGTAACAAGGAGCTCACTACCCAAAATAATGATCAAAACCCTTGGTATAATTTTGATGAACAAAATTGTTGGGAAGTGATGAACTTTTGACCCAAATTCAATGAATCTGGACGGCCCAAGGTGAATGGAATGCAACCTCCTCAACGCCTCATTCAATATACCCTGTGTGGGTGCTCGGGCAATCACCCTCAAATGAGCAAAGACGATGCAATGCTAATCTATGCAATCTTGAAGCCGGTGTCTATCAATTGGGGGAAGTACATCTTGACATACATGAACTTGTGCCGGGCAAAGAAAAAATCTCTATCGTACCCCATGCTTCTCACCTATCTTTTGAAAAGGAAGGGATTTGAATTTGTGAATGCCGAAATGGAGAGTGAAACTCCTTTTTGGAGGATCAAGAGGTCAGCAGTATGAGAACCAAGCTTGATGGTGAAGATGAAGAACGTGAAGAAACCCGAACTTCTCAGTCACGTGTGGCTTCCCGGGGTAACAAGGTTACATTGCCTATGCTGTTTGAGTCCCTGCAAAGCCTTTAATCCTCCTTCAACAACATTCAGCTCCAACAAGCCACTTACGGTTATAACTTAAACAAGATGTTGGTCAAGAGTGGAGAGCAATGGGAAACACCATTAATGGAAGCGCTCGCACCTTACATGTATCAGGGTTCTTCTTCTCATGCCGCTCCTTCTGATGCTGATGGTGATGAAGGCGATGAGGATGATGAAGAGGAGGATGCTGTCGCACAAGACGAAGCGACCATGGATGAGGAATGAGTGGATTGGGACTCCGTTTTTTTATTATTGACACTTTAACTCCTTTATGCTTTCTATTCTCTCTTTATGCACTTACCCTTAGCTTAACCCTTGTGTTTGTGATTTTGCCTATGCTATCCTATGTGTTTCTCTTCCCTTTTTGCTTATGACAAAAGGGGGAAATGTGAATGTGTTGCTATTTGCTTGTGCTTGATAGGTGGCACACAAATGTGAATGTGTTGCTATTTGCTTGCTATTGTTTTGGCTTGCTATTGTTTTGGTTATTGCCTATGAAACACAACTTTGCATTTTTGACAACCACAAGCTCAAGCAATTCTTTGGTTGGATTTGTCATTATCAAAAAGGGGGAATTTGTTCACCCTTGTGTTTTGATAATGACAACCTTATATGTGGGAAGAGCTTTGGATCTCTGAATCAAGTCACCTGGATAATTTCGAAGGGATTATCTTGCAAGTCGGCTTACGAGCTCCAAGACAAGAATTGGCTTACAAGCTCCAAGACTAGAATTGGTGTTAAAAAAGTTTCTAGATCTTTTACATTTTTTTAAGTCTTAGTTCTTGTTAAAGTGTGTGGCACATGTTTATTCTTCAAAATTCTCTATTTCGTGTTTTTCCAGGCTTTTATTCGAATAAATGATGATTTATTCGAATCAGAGGGCTTTTCTTTAAATTGGAGTTCAATCTGCTTTATTCGAATAAATTCCAATTTCAAGTTTTCATACGTTCTGCAAACTATTCGAATTAATGGACTTTTATTCGAATAAGTCACTGCCAGACTTTCGTTTCATTCTTGTTTATTCGAATAAATGTCTGATTTATTCGAATAACTCATGTTTTTCCAAAATCCTATGTTTGCACTTTTATTCGAATAAGTAGCAGATTTAGTCGAATAAATCGACAGTTTTCACAACTAACGGTCAGTTTTTAAATTCCCGTGGAGGTTTCTTCGACCCCATCCATATATACTTTATCTAGTTCCGGTTTTCAAAGTACAAGAATATCCAAGAAGATTTACAATTGCTATCCTTTGAGAATTTCAAAGAGTTTTATTGAATCAAATCCTCCTACACAATTTATTCAAGCATTTTCTTGAGCAAACCTTCAAATTGAAGTTTGGAGAGTCATTCGTGCCATACACTATAGGTTTGGTTGTAATCGACAGCATATCCGCTCTTGTTCGAAGAGTCTATTCCGCTGTGCACTTTGGTTTGTAAGTTTTTTAAATTGTAAAAACTTGAATTTGAAATAATTCAAGTTTTGGATTGAAATCCAAAGTCTTGTGAAATCAAGACTTCGGTGGAAAGGTTAGAGGCTTGTGAAATCAAGTTCTCGAGTTGTATTCGGATTGTTAAACTCCGTTAAGTTTAAAAAGGATTAGTGGAATCTCGGGCACGTTTGCCTTGGGGACTGGACGTAGGCATTAGGCCGAACCAAGATATATCGTTGTCTCCTCGCTTTCATTGTTTCCGAACCTCGGGCACGTTCCTGCGCTTTTTCTTCTTTAAACGAAAAATTTTATTATTTTCGTGAACACCTCTATTCACCCCCCCCCTCCTCTAGAGGTGTGAAAGGCGTCTAACACTAACAATTGTTGTTTAATGAGAATTCTAACAGAGTCAATATGTACCAAGTAGATTCTCATACCTTTCCTGGAGCAGAGGGATGCGAGAGCCGTGGATGTGACTAACACATTTATTTTTAATTCAAATTTTTGATCCGAAGATCGGTTTTAAAACCATTTGCTCCGATACCAAACTGTAACACCCTAATCCGTCCAGGTATGCAGCCTCATTCGGACTACAGTATTTAACTTGGTAATCGTAAAAACTTAAAACTTTTCAAACACACTTTATTAATCCCAATAATATTTTTCATAACATATACAGTATGGAGTATTCAACAATATTGCGGAAGCGATTTAAATATTGACATATCATAAATTGTTTCAGAACTTGTCACATCCATCCCGACAATCTCGCCCCATCTGCCGCCAGGATCACATTGTGTTTTTTGCTTACCTACGTGTAGCAAATAAAACACACTACACGCTCAGCGGTAAAGCTGAGTAAGCATATCTAATGCGTCGAACATCCATATAAACTGAATCTAAATTCATAATCAAATCATTTGATATCATGCACACAATGTTCATTTCAGACATTCACAGTTTTGGTATTGTTCAGTTTATATGAATACATTTTATTCAATTCAGATACTATTTCAATAGTGCTCTTAAATTATTCTTAATCTAAGGCCAGATTATAACAATGCTCTTAGCTATTCTTAGTCTAAGGCCAGATCATAATAATGCTCTTAGCTATTCTTAGTCTAAGGCCAAATCATAATTTCCATAACCAGATTCTTTTAAGGCAATTATTAATCACACACTTAAACTATCATTAGTTTAAGGCAATTGATTTCGGACACTTAACTGTAGTCAGTTAAGGCAATCAAACACTTAAACTATCACTAGTTTAAGGCAAATGATTCAGACACTTAACTGTAGTCAGTTATGGCAACAAATATATAGCAATTGATCAACATTAGATCGGGCATTCCCAAACGAGTGATCCTCTAGTTTTGTCTATGAATCCCATTTATGCGTTTTTATCTAATTCATCAAATGTCCATGTTTTCATAAGCCTATTCTAATACAAGATCTATTCTAGAGGTCTTCTAGATAGCCTTAACATCAATTAACTAATAGGTATGTCTTAGAGTTCTTCTAGATACTGTTTAACAATACAAATCGTTTAATAATTATCAATATATTCATTACTCTCATGGCTGAATCATCAATAATCATTTTGATCAGTTAGTTCATTATTCATGATCATCCATAATAATCATTCATCATAATCATTAATCAACATAACAATTGATAAGAAATAGCGGTCTAGTTTTGAGTGTTAACACTCTAACTTACCGTCATGCATCACATAATGTTTTATATGCCTATAACATCATTTTTATTATACAAAATCATATTTGTATTGTTCATAATTAATTGTTATCAAAAATAGGATTTTAGAGCATATTTTCAGGAACATTTTCGTATCAGGATCTAGAATTGAGGAAAATAATTTAAATAATCAATTAATTCATAATAATCAATTTTTACAATACAAATAATCAATTAATTCATAATAATCGATTTCTACAATATAAATAATCGATTAAATGGTACTGACTTCGAACCACTGATCTGAATAAATATCTAATCGATTTTTAGTAAGTAAATAATTGATTTTCGGCCACTGTTCATCATCTTCTTCCTCGGGTCAGTTTGAACATTATCTTTTTTAATCACCAAACTTCAATTTAATTATATAAAAATGTTCTCCAATGTTCACAGATCATTTTAGAGTCATTAATTCGTAATTTTAACAATAATTTCATGGTTTATGATTCTTGGTTCTTCAAACATGTCAAACACAAAACTCAACCAAACGACCATTTATGAACGTAGAAACGATCTATACGAACATTCTAGTCACTAGATATATCTACGGGCTTACCTCGAAGCTTATCAAATGTTTTGAGAATTTTCCAGCGCGGCGACCTCTCACCAAATTGAGGACACCAATGAACTCTCCACTAAACAAGGAACACAATGATACTAAACTTACTAAGTTTTGGTGCAGAAATAGAAGCTGGTTTTTCCTCCTTATATAAGAAAATGGAGAAGGAAGAAGACAATCCTGTAGCTAGTTCTACGTAGGAAATGACTCACGATCGGCTGAGTGGAGGAGGGGGCGCCGTCTGCACAGTCTCCCTGATTAGGACCAATTTTGGTTCCAGTCGGGGTACACTTTTTTGTCCAACTTTCTCCAAATTGAAATCCGTTTGCACCGTTGCAATCGTGCAGTTAAACTCTATCCAACGATATAATTTTCATAATTATTTGTAATACTTTTTCTGACATCATATTTTTTTTAGTGTTTGACTCTGACAGAATCAAAATTGGTTTAATTGACCTTTCTCATAAAAGGTTCTTTTATTTAATTCATATAAATTATTCTCATGATTTGTTTCAATAAATCATTACAATGTTCACATGATAATTAATTTATTCATTTATTCTTGATTTGGGTCTGTACTCAGGTTCCCAATCAAGACCACACAAATAGTCCACATATTTGATTTATCTCTATGAGACTTATCCAGATTTTGATATTGGATGTCAAAACACATTTCGTACCGGCCCAAAGCCCAACAATACTTTATTTTATTCATTGATAATTCTAGGGTATGTTTTGGGGCGTTACAGATGTGATGTTTGATAGTTGCCGCATCTATGATGGGTATATTTCCCTTGTTAATTATTATGTCATCATTGCCATCTCTGATTCCTTCATCCCTTTCTTCCACAATTTCTTGGTGGAATCTGACCTCAAAGGCATGCTGAGTAAGATCCAGATAGGGGTTCTTATCCGGGATAGAGTCAAGCTAGGAGTTGTTGGTTGTGGTTGGAGGACTTTCAGAGTAAAGTGCACTTGGGGTTTGATCTAGTTCAGTTAGGGTGTTTTGTGGTTGAAGGGAGGTTGGTGGCTGTTTGCTAACAGAAGATGGGATGGAGTTGGTCTCAAATGATTGACCCTCCAAAGCAATTTTTTTTTGCCTGGTTTCTTTTGGATTTTCACTTTCTTGATGGTTGATGAAGGTGGTCCCGGGGGCCTGTCCATCCAAGACAGTGGTTTAGGGTTGGGATTGTTTGACAGTATTGGTAGGGATGAATTTTTGCTTGGCTGGCTGAGTTTTGGTTGTATTGATTGGCACTGTAAGGGAGGAGGGGCCCACATCACATGGGTTTTCCTTTGGATGGCTTTTTCTGTCCTCAGGCTTTGTCATTTTGTTGTTTGGAACTGATGCCTTCTCCATTGAAGGTTTCTGGTAATGCTTGCACTCAGGTTCATGCCTTTCAATTCCCCTGCATGTTTTGCAATAGGCTGGGAGATTTTTGAATTCTGCTTGTAGGAGCAGAGGGAATTCCCCATTTTTGACATAGAATGTGTTCTGTGTAGGTTTGGAAAGATCAATTTCCACACAGAATCTAGCCACATAGGGTCTATTAAAGTTCTCTGTAGTAGAGTCCACTTTGATAGGCTTTCCAAAAATGTTAGCTATAGATAAAAGTGCTGTAACACCCCGGCCCCCACCCTGGCCGTAAGTGTTCGCTCATAGGAGTGTAGACTGTCCCCACAAACCAACACAAGTCTTTCCCGCACACTTTGTCCTCACTCGTGCGCGCCCAAGGAAAACTTCCCAGGGGGTCACCCATCCTAGAATTGTTCTAGGTCAAGCACGCTTAACCTTGGAGTTTCTAGATGATGAGCTCTCGAAAAGAAGATGCACCTTGTTGGTATGAGTAGGTATCAATCCTTTTGAGCTCTTCCCATTCCCATCTTGATACGGGGTATTACATTCACCCCCACTTAGGAATGCAACGTCCTCGTTGCATCCTTTTTTTTTGAACCCATAGATCTTCCCCGCTAGGTGAACTAAGCTCTTCTGGCCCGTCACGGTCGCAGGGTTGCTCTGATACCATTTGTAACACCCCGGCCCCCACCCTGGCCGTAAGTGTTCGCTCATAGGATTGTAAACTGTCCCCACAAACCAACACAAGTCTTTCCCGCACACTTTGTCCTCACTCGTGCGCGCCCAAGGAAAACTTTCCAGGGGGTCACCCATCCTAGAATTGTTCTAGGTCAAGCACGCTTAACCTTGGAGTTTCTAGATGATGAGCTCTCGAAAAGAAGATGCACCTTGTTGGTATGAGTAGTACTATCAATCCTTTTGAGCTTTTCCCATTCCCATCTTGATACAGGTATTACAAGTGCTCTCTTGTCGTGGAAGTGGATAGGTAGATTAGCAACTGATATCCAAACAGGTATGATAGGGGTTACCTTACTGGGATCAAATTCTGGTGTCTACTTGGTGATTTGCATGGAAGCTCCTTGAACATTCCAATTCTTTCTCAGGAAGAGCCTTTGATAGTCTTTTTCTGAGACAAAGTTGAATAGGACATGGGATGAATGCAACAGGGTAACTACAAAACCAACAAAACCAATTTTTTCTACCCAGCTTCGGATACTGGCTAGAGGGGGCCTTGTGTCAAAGAAACTTCCTACCAGAGCATACTGAAACCTGGATGCAAGTGTTTGCACTTCTTCCTTAGTGAAGGAGATGCATGGAAGACCTTTAAACTTCTCAATATTTTTTAAAGGAATGGGAGGAGGGGTGGAAGAGACAACATCTCTAAAGGACTTAGGGTGGAGAGGTGTGGGTGTAGAAGACGGGGGAGGTGAGGGAGTGGCAGGTAGACTGACCGGAGGTTTGGCCGGCGGCCCGGAGGCCGCCGCCCCTGTTGTGGTAGACATGCACATTGGCAACAAATTCAAGGCCTTGGAGTATTCTATACTTTTACAGAATGAAGAAGAGAAGGAACTTCCAAGGTCTAAACAAAAAATAACTCCGGGACCAAAACAAGAAGCTCCAAAATCATACACTGCACGAGGAAGGATTTCTTTCATACTCAACAGATCCAGCCACTGGGAAGTCCATTTCCATGGTTAGTTCTAAAAGCTATCATGGCCGCTAGTCCATTCCCATGGTTAGTTCTAAAAGCTATCACGGGAGAACTTCGTAAAGATGGAAAAAGAGCACGTACGGCCTTACCTACACAAATCCCTCCTGACTATGATTACTCTTCAGGAACAATTCATCTGGGAATTGTAGTTTGGATGTAATTTCTTTGCTTTGTCTACCACTTTTGGATAGTGTTTTGTTCTTCTCTTTATATATATATATATATATATATATATATATATATATATATATATATATATATATATATATATATATATATATATATATATATATATATATATATATATATATATATATATATATATATATATATATATATATATATATATATATATATATATATATATATATATATATATCTGTGTGTGTGTGTGGTTCCCCCTGTAGAGATGGTCACAGGGTTGATTGACGAACCACACCACCCGGGTTCGATCCTCAGAAAGGGCAACTTTGGGGGAATTTTAAGGGAGTTAAGCGTGCTGGCCATGGAGTAGCAGAAATGATGGGTGACCCCCTGGGAAGTGTTAGCAGATTTATGGGGTTGGTCTTTAGATTGGGCTTTCATTGGGCTTCTTATAGTGGGCTATCTGCCTCGGGTGTTTAACGGGCCCCGGAGCGGTCACGAGGTTAACGGACCTCGGGCCCCCTGCTTGTAACCGATCGTTCCAATAATATTAATAAAAAAAATTAAAAAAAAAATTATATATATATATATATATATATATATATATATATATATATATATATATATATATATATGTATGTATGTGTGTATATATATATATATATATATATATATATATATATATATATATATATATGTATGTATGTATGTATGTATGTATGTATGTATGTATGTATGTATGTATGTATGTATATATATATATATATATAATGAAAATTTTATCGTTATTTAATACGGAAGAAAACCAAAGATGCATCAATGATTAGAGCCCCCCTGACATTTTTGGGTAGATGCTCCAATTGAGAATAATAAGTGCTGAAATATATGGGGTTGGTCTTTAGATTGGGCTTTCATTGGGCTTCTTATAGTGGGCTATCTGCCTCGGGTGTTTAACGGGCCCCAGAGCGGTCACGAGGTTAACGGACCTCGGGCCCCCTGCTTGTAACCGATCGTTCCAATAATATTAATAAAAAAAATTTAAAATATATATATATATATATATATATATATATGTATGTATGTATGTGTGTATATATATATATATATATATATGTATGTATGTATGTATGTATGTATGTATGTATGTATGTATGTATGTATGTATGTATGTATGTATGTATATATATATATATAATGAAAATTTTATCGTTATTTAATACGGAAGAAAACCAAAGATGCATCAATGATTAGAGCCCCCCTGACATTTTTGGGTAGATGCTCCAATTGAGAATAATAAGTGCTGAAATTGTTATTAAGTGTAAACTTTGCGAGGTTGTGGGTCGCAGTGTTTGCTTCCCGATAAATGTGACTTATTTTCCCCCCTAATTTCTGTATTGTTTCCATGATTTCTTTGTGGGAGGAGTTGGATGATTCTTTAATTTTTCTCACCCCATTCTTTGAGTCCATGTAGAGATTAATAGGTTGACCAAGAAATTTGCTGCCTTTGACTCCTAGCGCTGCTGCCTTTACCTCACCTTGTTCTGGGTCTGTTTCACCCTGCGAAATTTTTGTCCATGCTCCAATGAAATTTCCGTTTCTCTGCCGGATGATCGCTGCTGCTGCCATGCGATCATGGGAAATTGCAACATCAGTGGTGACGCAGAGTCCTTGCTTTGGGAAAATCCATCTGAAGGTCTGTATTGCTCCCATCTTTGTGACTGGTAGATGGCTAGTGATACTGTTTCCTTTCCCTTTAATTGCGCTATACTCGTAAATTTGTTTGATGATTTGGTGTTCTATCTGGGCTGTTGTATGTTCATCCTCATTGTAGATGCAAAAGTTCCTCTCTTTCCAAATAGCGTGCGTTATAAATCCTGGTAGTGCAACTTTTAGGTTGTAGTCCTTTGTGTGTTTTTAGTTGATTCCACCAATTTAACAGGAAACTTCTTATGCCATGGTTGACACTTCTGTGAATTCCAAAGAGTTCCTCAAAATAATTCTAAATTTCTCTGCTGAAAGGGCATTCGTGTAAGGAGTGCCATGTTGATTCTTCACTATACCTGCACAAGAAACAGATTGATGGGAGGTTATATCCCATCTTTGTTAGTTTTTGGGCGTACGGTAGGAGACTATGGTAGAGTTTCCAGAGGAAGGTGGAGACTTTGGGTATTTGGGTGGGGTTCCATATGAAGGACATTGCAGGTATGGGTGGGTTGTGGGGTCTTAGGTTCTTTGTTGCAAGTTTAATGCTGAAGTCCATTTCCCCAGTGTTCCATTTAACTGTGTTGTCACCAGTGATGCCTAATGTGAGTGGTGTTTTTTCATTAATTGAGCAAAGTCTTCTCCATGTGGGTGAGTGAATTGCCTGGGGATGAATGTTGATTCCTCTTGGATATCTGTTTCTCATGTAGGCTGCCCAAAGTGAGTCATTTTTTATGTAGTTCCACCACATCTTAAGACCATAAGCTTCCTGTAGTGTGATGAGGGAAGTGAGTCCCAATCCTCCTTCTTCCTTAGGGTAGCAGATCTTTTCCCATTCCATCCAATGGTAGTTGTGTTTATCTTTAGTTCCCCCCCAAAGGAAGTTAGACATCTTCATGTGAAGAATATGGATGATCCTTTTTGGGAGTTCTGTGGATCCAAGAGTATGGATGGGGATGGAGCTTAGTACATGCTTGATTAGGATCACTTTACCACTTTGGTCAAGTAAATTTTTGTCCCATCCACTGAGTTTTTTCTCAAAATGCTGTAGGAGGGGTGTGCAGTATTGCTTCCTGTTGATCCCCCTGTGTATCTGGACACCTAGGTATTTGAAAGGAAGGGTTCCTTTTTTCATGCCTAGTGTGTTTTGTTGCATGAGGGAGACATGTAAGGGGGTTTTACAGGGGCTGTAGAAATTGCATTTCTGTAGATTGACTATCTGTCCTAAGGTTTCCTCATAGTGTTTAAGAAAAGTCCTGAATCTGGTCAGATTTTGCTTCCCCCCCATTTAGGAAGATAATGAGGTCATCAGCATAGGCTAGATGATGGATATTCATGTGATTTCTTCCCATCTTGTAGGGCTCAAGTTTTCCAGATTGCATGAAGGCATTGAGAGTTCTGCTAAATCCTTCAGCAGCTATGATAAACAAAAGAGGGGAGAGGGGGTCTCCTTGTTTAAGTCCCCTCCCTGGTCTAAAAGGTTTAGTATTATGTCCATTGATGGAGATGAAGAGAAGAGTGGCTTCTAGAAGGTTATGAATGAGAAGTTGCAATTTTTTGTCAAAACCAAATCTGTCTAGTATTGACAATAGGTATTCCCAGGAAACTCTGTCAAAGGCCTTAGACATGTCTAGTTTTAGGACCTGGTTTCCCCCTCTTGTGTCATGGTTAATACCATGCAGCATCTCATGGGCTAGAAGTACTTGTTCATTTATGGACCTCCCTTTGACAAAACCCCCCTGCTCCTTAGAGATAACCTTAGGAAGAAGGTTACCCAGTCTTGTTGCAAGAATTTTGGGAATGATTTTTGCAGCAAAATTGGAAAGACATATGGGTCTGTAGTCTTCACAGTAAGATGGATTCTCTTTCTTGGGGATGAGAATAATAGTGGATAGTGCCATCTATTTTGGCATCTTGATTCCAAGGAAGAATTTTTGTGTTGCTTTAGTGACATCCTCCTTTATCCAATTCCAGTGCTTTTTGAAAAAGTTTCCATTGTAGCCATCTGGCCCTGCTGCACTGTCAGCTTTCAGAGCCCAGACTGCTGTTTTCACTTCATCTTCTAGGGGGAGTTGGGTAAGAAGGAGGTTATCCTCTAGGGTTATGAGGGAAGGGATGTTGATGGTGAAGGAATTATTGAGAGAGGTTAGTTCATGTTGAAATAGGGTTTGAAAGTGCTTGTGAAAGATGTCCTGAATTTCCACCTGGTTGCTTGACAAGTTCCCACTCTGGTTTTTGATTTTCCTAATGGTTTGATGGTGTCTTTTTTCTTTGACTTTAGAGTGGAAGAAAGTTGTGTTAAGATCCCCTTCTTTTGCCCATTTTAGGTTTGCCTTCTATTTCCAGTATAGGTATTCATCATGTGCTGCTAGGGTTAGGTTTGCTCTGACAGCATTCATTGTCTCTCTGTTTTCAGGTGTTGGGAGGGTATCAAAGCTAGTTTCAGCATCTTTGAGTTGGTTTTCAAGGGATTTGACTCTGGAGAATATATTGCCAAAGGTGTGCTTGTTCCAGGTGCAAAGGGTTCTTTGTAAGGATTGGAGTTTTTGAGACAGATCATGCATTCCTCCACCTGTGTATCTGCCCCAGTTTTCTTCAACGAGTTTGTCAAAGGAAGGGTGGTTGCTCCAGCAGTTGAGGTATCTGAATGGTTTATGTCCTTTGAAGATTGGGTTGTAAAGGGAAACAAGTATGGGTGTGTGATCTGAACCACATCTGGCCAGGTGCTCAGAGGAGATGCTACTGAAATTGCTGGCTAGAATATGGTTGTGAAATATTCTGTCAATTCTCCTCCAGGTTCTTCCAAATGATCTGATTCCAGTCCAAGTGAATGGGGTACCAGAGTATTCAGGACTTAGGAGGGAGGAGTTCAGGATACAGTTATCAAAATCTCCAATGCTAGTCAGACAAGGGGATCTTTTGCCTTTGTGATGGTCTACAGAGGTAATACATTTAAAATCTCCCCCTAGAATCCATGGAACATCTATGTTGATGACTGTGGTATGGATGTTGTTCCATAGGGGAAGTCTGTCTATCTTGGAGTATTTGCCATAAACTGATGAGTGGAGGATGGGTGTGTTGTTTTGTTTTATAATGAAAGTAATGTTGGTGATTTGGTCCAGGTGAATATGAGAGATGTGATGCAAATGGCTATCAGACCACATGATCCACATTCTGTTATCAGGAGGGGAGATTGAGTGAGTGAAGCCAAAAAGTAGTTGGTAATGCTGGAGTTTGGTTGACTTGGCTTTGGGTTCAAGGATTGTAATTATATGTATTTTGTGTTGTTTGATTAGTAGTGCTAGCCTTTGGGATTTTGGGGCTACACCACAGGCATTCCAGAAGATGCAATTCATTGTGATGGGGTGGGGGGTGAACTGTTTGAGGAGGATTTGTCCTGTAGCCTTTTTGATTTTCTGATCGAGGAGGGAGGTGCTTTGCTGGAGGTGTGATCTGCAGAAAGGGGTTTAGGGAGCTGCAATCTGTGGGTGGTTTTTTTATTCTCAGAAGTCTGCTCTTCATCAGAAAGGAAATGAACATTGTTTTGGGCAGAGTGTGGTATATCCAGATCATCCTAGATTGGTTGGTATCCAGAAGGGTTGTGACTGGTTGTGGTATTGCTATGATTTTAGGTTGGTGTTTGTCCCAGATTGAGATGCATTCTTTGAAGATGAAATCATGAAAAAGCAGGTCAGCATCTTCATCTGGTTCAATAGGTGTGGGTAAAATGGTAGGGGAATTTACTAACTGTGGGGTTTGAGTTTGTGTTGGGGGGTGGGGGGTCAGGTGTTTGTTTTGTAGTGTTTTGGTTTGTAGCTTGAATGGGAGTGGCTTCTTGGGTAGGGATCAAAGGGGCCAGGCTGATGATTTTGGAGGTAGAGGCTTGATCTGTAGTGAGTTGGATATAGTGTGGTGTTTTTTGGAGTGGGGTTCTGGATGGGGCCCTTGTGGAAGTTCTTAGTTGGCCCTTTGTTGATGGCCTTGTAGTGGAATCTTTCAGCTGGTTTTGATTCCGGCAAGGTATTCCGGGCAGGTTTAGGAGCTGGGTTTTTTTGTGCTGGGGGGGGGGGGTGCAAAATTTGCAACCATGATTGTGTCTTCCAACACCTCTGCATTCATGGAAGAAATGTGGAACATTTTCATAGTATGCAGAGAGAATTAATGGGATTTCTCCATTTTGGACACAGAACTTGGTTTTTTGTGGTTGTGAGATAACAACCTCAACACACACTCTAGCAAGAGATGGGCGTCCAAAATTTTCAGTGGTGGCATCCAATTTTATGGGCTTTCCAAACACCTAGGCTATGTCTAGCAAGGATTTTCTATCATGTAGGTGAATAGGTAGGCTTTTTATAGCCACCCAAATTGGAAGGAAACGAGATTCGTACCTGGGATCAAAATTCGGTGTCCCTTTTGACACCTTCATTTCAAAGCTTCCAAGTTTCCATTCATATCTTTTGAAGCACCTTAAGAAGTCCTCGTCCTTGGTGAAATGAAGCAGCACATGGGTTTCATCTAGCAGTGTGACTGAGAAGTCTGTGAAGCCTATCTTTTCCAGGTGAGAACGGATAAAAGGGAGTGAAGGTCTACCATGGAAGAAGGAACCAACCACAGCTCTCTTAAATCTTTCAGCAAGGATTTCCACCTCTTCCTTCGTGAAGCTAACGCATGGGAGACCTTTATGCTTGATAACTGGCCTTCCCTACTCTATTTGTTGGCTGGGGATGTTGCAGCCTGTCACTGCCGCCAGGAAGCTTTTGGCTTGAGGAGTGCCAGCCTGTATTAAAGCCTTTCGCCGGAGGGGGCTGTCTGTTGCCCCTCTCCGGCGTGTATTCCGGTCATGTGTAGAGAGAATTCCGATGTTGCCCCTCTCCGGCATATTTTATATATTATATATATATTATATATATATATATATATATATATATTATATATATATATATATATATATATATATATATATATATTATTATATATATATATATATATATATATATATATATTATATATATATATATATATATATATATATATATTATTATATATATATATTATATATATATATATAATATATATATATATATATATATATATAATATATAATATATATATATATATATTATATATATATATATATATTATATATATATATATATATATATATATATATATAAAGAGCAAATTTTTATTGAAAAAAAAGGCGAGTACAATAGGGGGACTAGGCCAAAACCCCTGGGGAAAGAAAATAACTGGAAGAAAAGCAACTACGCGAAAAGAAAAGTGCATGGAACTGATCATTCCCAGATTATGAAGCCCGGGTGTTCATCAAATGTCTTGTTTTTAGGCATGACTTTTTTTGGCCTTTTCCCGTCTTTTCCAATTGGACCGACAGGGCCTACATACCAAAATTGGCATGTGTAGCTCTCTGCTGTGATGATGCGTTCCATGGTTGTGGTTTTCCTGCTTGGCCAGTACTTTGGAACAAGGCTAACTATTCTAACTTCGAGAGTGGGATCGTAGTTCCTTGTTGTTACTGTTTGTGGGTTAGAAGGTCTCTTGCTTGTGTTCTTTGTGCGTTTGTGGTGGACTTCTTGGAAGTCATCAAGGTTAAGGTTGGAGGTCCCTTCAGAGTTAAATTGATGAGGAGAAGATCGTTTTTCAATAAAGTCATCAATTTGGTTAAGAGACATGTTCCCGTATCTTCCTGGGTTATTCCTTCGCATATTCTCTAAGACCTCTTTGTATCGTGGATCATTTTCGATTTCTGGATAAAGGAGCTCATCTTGCGGGAATTCTTCTATTGGTGGATCGAGATCTGTTGGTGGCAAGTCTTTATTTTCCAAGTGAAGTCTTTGAGGGTGTGGTGTTTCTTCCAGTGGGCTTTCTGTAGATGCTTTTGTGTCATCATTGATCACCTTGTTGCTTGAGAGTTCAGGTGTAGCATTGCTTATTGTGGAAACATCATTCGAAATCAGATTTTCGTGGGCAATAGATTGTTGTGGCAGTTTTTCAAAGCCTGTAACGCTGGGCAGTGTATTCCTAGAATATTTCTCAACATCTTGGGTTCCTTTTGTAACAGCTTCAGTAGCAATTTTTGATGCAAAAATGGCTTCATCAATGGCTTTGGCTCCTTCAACTTCAATAGGAGCTGCAGAATGGGTTCCTTCCGTAATAACAGTTCTAGCTGCAGAATCGGTTCCTTCATCAATGGCTTTGACTCTTTCATCAATGGTTTTGGCTCCTTCAACTTCATTAGTAGTTGTAGAATGAGTTCCACCAAAATGGGTTCCTTCCATTTCCTCGATGGCTTCGGCTTCATTTGGAATTTCAGTAGCAACTTGGGCTTCATTAGTTGCTTCAGTGGTATCCTCATCAGGGAAAACTGCAGGTTCAATATCAGTGCCTACACCCAATTGAGCATTATTTAAGATCAATTAGGCAGTAACCAAATGGGGCTGAATTTCAGTACCCTTGACATCTACAGTTTCTTTTGATGAGGCCTTAGCGTCTGTCTTGACCTCCCTTTGGATCCATCTTGAGGAGGAGTGTGATTTTTTGCAGTTTTTGTGACCATATTTCCTACATGATGTGCAGAAGGCAGGAAGGTCTTCATAATGGATGGGTTGTAGAAAAGAAAGCTTCCCTAGGTGAATCCACACAGAGGTTGGCAGTTCCTTGGATAAGTCCAGTTCCACAAAAACACGAGCTACTGATGGTCTAGTTAATTGGATTGTAGCATTGTTTGCCTTTAATGGTTTCCCAATCAAATTGGCAATGGAGTAAAGAGCAGAAGAATCAAATATGTGAATTGGTAGACCTTCCATTCCTATCCAGACGGGTAGCAATGGGGATTCAACAGTGGGATCAAATTCAGGAGTCCATCTAAATACATTTAAGGAATAACCATTGATCTTCCAATTCTTCCGTAGAAGACACCGCAGAAAATCATTGTATGAAACGAAGGTAATCAAAATGTGTTGTTCATCTAGCAAGGAGACAGTAAACGAAGCTTCATATCCAATTTTTTCAAATACCTGACGAATTGTAGCTAGATTTGGTCTACCTTTGCGGAAACGTCCAACCAATGCTAGGTTAAATCGCGCAGCCAACCTTTTAAGCTCTTCATCAGTAAAAGAAACTGATGGTGACCCTTTAAATCGAGATGCTGGTTTGAAGTTCCCAGATGCTTCGATCTCTCTGAAAGAGATATCCATGGCGAAATGCAGCTTGCAGAGGAGATTCGACCGGGAATCGCCATTATCGCCAGAGCAGATCTAGAGAGAAGGTCTCCATTATATATATATATATATATATATATATATATATATATATATATATATATATATATATATATATATATATATATATATATATATATATATATATATATATATATATATATATAAAATGGAAATAAAATTAAAGCTAAATGACTCTTTTGCCCTTCCAGAACAAGGCCCAATTACTCCTTTTTAATCCTCTCCCGTCACCCCCTTCCCCATTTTCTTCGACAAACAGCGAGAGTCGGCGAAAGAAGAGTCACCTACGAAGGTCTTAACCCAACGTCGGGACTGTGGTTTCCGATGGGCGTGCAACGTAGAGCAGAGGCGGCGAAGGAGCGACAAACAACGACGACTTATGGCTATCTTCGGCGGCAACATGATGGCGACTCAGAGGTGACCTGACGGCGACGGGCGATCAATGGCAGAACCAATCCAGATCCGAAAAAATGACGATCCAAATTGATGGCGACTTAGTGTTTACCAGATCTATTGATAGAGACTCAAGAACGCGTCCGATAAACCAAATCCAATTGATTGTTCGTTGCTCTTCGATTTTCTAGATTTGAATTTTTTTTCTTCAACTTTTTAGATCTGAAATTTAGATTTTGATGATATTTTTAATAAGCTGAGGTTAAAGAAGAAGAAAAGAAGAAGAAAACTACAGTAAAGAAAGATTAGAAGGGGAAGAGCAAAGTGAAGAAGAAGAAGGGGGGGGGGGGGGCGGAGGCGGGGTCGGATGGAAGAAAAGAAGAAAACTACACTAAAAGATACGGTGGGGAGAGGAGAAAAGGTGAGGGTAAAACTGGAAAGTCAAACACTTTTTCATTCGACATTAAAAACCGTGCCAAGTCAAAACGAGAAGTTTCAACTGGGACGGAGGGCGTAAATATTAAAATGCCTCTAGAGAGAAGGGAGAGAATTCCGGTGACCGGTGTTGACTTCCGATCAGCAGAAAAACCGGGAACTCAAATAAATCAAAGCTATTTTCAGAGATCCTCAAATGCAACAATAAAATTCATGGAAGCATCAAACATGAAGGTATGGCTGGAGCTGTCCTCACCTTCTCTACAGAAGACATTCGGGACTTTGCAGAGAAATACAAATTTGGGATAATTGGAAGGTCGGCCAGGGACATTCCCAACAAGAAGATTGTTGAATCCTTACAAAGAGCTCAATTTGGGGGATTTAAAGTTAGCCTGCTACGGCAATTTCAAGTTCTTATCAACTTCAATAGGGAAGAGGACTATGTTCGTTTCCTTAGCAGAAGAACATGGAGGGTGGAGGAAGACAGACTTTATCTAGCAAAGTGGTCTCCCTCTTATTTGCGGGCGGAAGACAACCCAGAAACTCTGATTTGTGTAACATTCAAGCGGTTGCCTATACACCTTCAAGATGTTCGAGCCCTTTTCTCCATTGCTAGCATGGTAGGGCGCCCTATTATGGTGGATGATAGAACTCTGAATGCAGAGTACCTCAACACTGCAAGAATTCTTGTTGATATCGACTTGTGTTCAACTCCTCCAACTGAAGTTAAGGTCAGAATTCAAGAGACAGTATTCTCCTTTCCAGTTGAGTATCAAAACCTGCCCAAATATTGTGGGAATTGTAAAAGATTTGGCCACATTTGTAAATCTAGAACGCTCCCCGTCAGAAAACTCCCCACCGGCGGGAAATTATTATCAGGGGGACATACGAAGGGCTCTAAAGAAAGATGGAGCCAAGTGGGCCGAAAATCCAATGCCAATAAGAAGAGGACAATAGTTAAAACAAAGACCCAAATCCAAGGAGAAAAGGTCCAAATTAATAATGGCAAACCCACATCTGTTTCTAAAACTAGATGGGGAGAGGGGGGCCCTTCAAAGCTGGCTTCTTCATCTTGGCAGGTCCAGGGAATCCGACAGGAGGATAAGGTTAATAGGTCTTCTACAGACCTACTTGCGAAGGACCCACCACAGACATCCCTGCGGAATACGCCGGCAACTTCTCCAAAGAATTTCTCGTCGGAAGAAAGTATTAACCTCATTGATCTCACAGAGGACTTTTGCAAAGAGGAACATACTGAAGATCCTTTCTCTGATTGCTTGGAAATTCCACAAATGGAGGATATGCGTGATCCTATTTCAAATATCTTTGAAAAGGGAAGCAGGGATGATATTTGGGTTCACACGCAAAGGTACAGTTCTGGTGACTTCATGAGGGAATGTCTGGAACTGAAAGCTATTCCAGAAGTCTGTATGCACTCGGAAACTGATGACCAGGAAGCCTTTGATAAGTCTGAATTAAGGAGCTTGGATATAGTTATTCCTAAGGGAGGTGGACATGCACTCACTATCCCCAGAGCTGAACGAAAATCTAAGGAAATGCCTTTAAAGCTTTCTGTCCAAACCAGGGGAATGAAAGCAGCTTTAGCTTCTGCTCAGTGGGTTAGTCAATGAAATGCCTCTTCTGGAATATTTGTGGTGTACATAGTTCTCTACCTAGACTGATTTCTTTGGTAAAGCTTCATAAACCAGAATTTTTTCTATTTTGGAACCTTTAGTTAAAGAAGATAAGATTGCCAATTATGCCATTAAACTGGGGTATGGTGGGAATACCTCGGGTCTACACAATAAGGCTTGGCTTTTTTGGAATAATAGTGCTCTGGATTTGCAAAAATGTAGGGAGGAAAATCAGATCATTACTTGCAAATTTACCTGTTTAGATTCAAGCAAGGTAGTTTTTATCTAGACGGTTTATGGGAAACATACTGAGAAGGAAAGGGAATCCCTACGGAATTCAATGGGGATGCACAAGCAAGCTGAGGAAATGTGGATTATAGGGGGGGACTTTAATGTTGTGGCCTCTCTGGTTGAACACAAAGGGAAAGTGAGCCCCTCCACAAAAGGCATTTTGGAATTCTCGGAATGTATTGAACGTTGTGGGCTTAACAATCTTGAACCCGTTGGTGGGGTCTTCACTTGGACTGGTAATAGAAGTCATGGAAGGCTTTGGAGACGTCTTGATAGAGCCTTGGTTAATAACGCTCTCTTGGCCATGTATGATGTGATCACTCTATCACATTTGAGTAGAGCAGGCTCTGACCATAAGCCCATCCTTCTTAGTTGCTTCAATAATCAATTCTGGGGTCCTAAGGTTTTCAGATTTCAGAACTGCTGGCTAACTCATGATAACTTCTCTCCACTTATTAATGATTTTTGGAAGACTGAGCCTAACATTGGGGGCATGTTTGGCTTTGCGGCTAAGCTCAAGAAACTTAAGAATGTTCTCAAGGAATGGAATAAAACCACTTTTGGGGATATCTTCAGCAGCATTAATCAAGCAGAATTGAAGGCCCAAGTAGAACAAGAGAATTTTGAAAACAGCCCAACTGAGGAGAACAGATCCAACTCCAACCTTGCAGCAGCCAATTTACTACTGGCCAGTAAGAGAGAGGTGCTCTTTTGGAAGCAAAAGTCCAACATCACCTGGCTTAAAGAAGGCCATGTTAACAACAAGTTCTACCATGCTTATGTTAAGGGAAGAAGAGCAAAACTAAGAATCAATTCTGTTATGGATGAGAACGGAAAGAAGATTGTCAACCAAGATGAAATTGGGGATAATGCTGTGGAGCACTTCACAAAGCTTTACCATTCTGAAGGTAATGAGGTTTTAGACCCTATTATCAAACACATCCCAACAGTACTTAGTAAAGAAGATAACCTCTTGTTTACTAATATTCCCTCCATGGAAGAGGTTAAGGCAGCTGTTTGGGCTCTTAAAGAAGATGCTGCCAGTGGGCCAGATGGGTTTAATGGCACTTTCTAGAAGCATTGTTGGGACACCATCAAAAATGACCTATGGAAAGCCTGCCAAGAATTCTTCTTAGGAGTGAAGGTCCCAAGTTCATACGGAAGCACCCTCATCTCACTCATACCAAAAAAAGATGGACCAACCAGATGGCCTGATTACAGACCTATTTCACTATCCACATTTATGAGCAAGATTAATACAAGGCTGGTGGCAAATAGACTGAGCAACCTACTTCCCAAAATTATAAGTCAAGAACAGGCAGGGTTCCAAAAGGGTAAATCTGTAGATGATCATGTTTTGCTGGCACAAGAGTTGGCACACCGGCTTCATAAGAATGCTATTGGTGGAAATATTATCATAAAGATTGATATGGCCAATGCTTTCGATAGAGTTAGTTGGGCGTATCTCCAGGGAGTTTTGAATAAGCTGGGCTTCAATGATCTTGCTGTGAAAATACTTATGGGCACATCTTTTCCTCCAGGCTCTCTATTCTCATAAACGGATCCCCAAAAGGTTTTATTAGTATGACTAGGGGAGTGAAACAAGGTGATCCACTCTCCCCGCTCTTATTCATCATCGCAACAGAAGGATTTAGCAGAGCTTTACACCATAGTATTAACTCAAGATTTCTTAAACCCTTCAACAGTGGAAGGGGGCCGGTGGTCTCAAACTTATGTTATGCTGATGATTTGGTTGTTTTTATTCACTCAGGTAAAAGAAATCTCTTGAGATTCAGATCTATTCTTAATGATTTTCTCCTGGCTTCTGGACAAGAGGTTAACTACAACAAGAGCAGATTCTATGTGCACAGCAAGACGAGGAGTTCCAAAACTACAGAAACCGAGAGATTGCTGGGCATTAAAGGAGGAGTCTTGCCTTTTCTGTATCTGGGGGCACAAATTACTAAAGGTCAACTGAGGAAAGAGGACTGCTCTCATATCCTTAATCATTTTGATAAGCTTATGAATACATGGTATAGCAAGACCCTTAACCCCATTGGAAGGCTGATTCTCATCAAACACGTACTTTCCTCCATACCTTTACACCTTATTTCGGTAAGTGCTCTCCCCAATTCCATTATCAATTGTTTGCATAGAAAAATGGCAAATTTTCTTTGGGGCTATAAAAATGGGAGGAAAAAACAGCACTGGAAGTCTTGGAGTAAAATCTGCAGGCCTAAAAATGAGGGAGGTTTAGGTATCAGGGACCTCAATGATGTACAAAATGCTTATTCCATTAAGCTCATATGGAAATTACATAGCAATGATACTCTCTGGAGCAGGTATATGCACGCAAAGTATATCACAAACAGGGAGGGGTATGAGATAATGCTTCCAGATTCTCGATGCTGGAAAAGAATCTGCAGGGCTTACGAGAATATGCTTGATAAGGATATAGTAAGGGCTTTCAAGATGAAAGACGCATATGACATGGTAAGAGACTGCTCTACCCCCCTTCTCTCACACAAGTATATTTGGAACAGTCTTCTCCCAGGCAAAGTGCAACTACGCTTATGGAAAGTATTTAATGGTAGTGTCCCCTTCCCTGAAAACTTGCGAAGAATCCAGACACATTTGGCCACGCGTTGTTGCTTGTGTAAGGAGGCTGAGGACAGTTTGAATCATACTTTAGTGGAGTGTCCCTGCACGCAGGAAATTTGGAGACACTATGCTTTGATTTTGGATGGGCCACTTTAGAGGGAGGGAATTACCCTTAGACAACACCTCCTAGAGTGGTGGTTCTCGGCTAAAGCTTTGAACACTAAAGGGGTTCTTCGCAGTCTAGTCCCAGGTTTTATCACCTGGGCTATTTGGAAACGGTATGCAGCTTGTGTGTTTGGGGGGAGCCAATTCAAATGAGGGATATCTAGAATGAAATTACTCATCAAATGCAGTTTTGGTCTATGGCACACAAGGGAAAACTTCGGTCATCGGGAGAAGAGGATCTTCAGATGCTTGGGTTTTTGGGTTTTTGACATTGTAGAACTCCTAATCTGTATTGTTTTCTTTCTTTTATTTCTGTACTTTGGTTGCTTGCCCTGTTTGCCTGGCTTGGTGCCCTTTTTTCAATCAAAACTTTTCTTTATATATATATATATATATATATATATATATATATATATATATATATATATATATATATATATATATATATATATATATATATATATATATATATATATATATATATATATATATATATATAATTTTATATATAAATTTTTTATTAACTAGTTTGAAGGTACACGTTTGGGGAGGACATGACCAATGCCCCAAAAGTAAGACAAATAGCAAAATTACAGACAGAATGACGTAAGGGAAAAACAAAAAGAGCTTTGCAAGTCATCAGTCTCCTTCTTCATTGGCGTTTTGATTCCTCCGAGCCATATTCAGACATAATTGGAGTCCCTGTGCTGTGAGTGTCTCATCTCTGATCATCCAAGCTTTTTTCATGTACTTCGAGCACCAAGAATTGATCATTGCCTTGATGTCCATTGTGATTGAGAAGAGGTTTACCGTTTCATTTCCGAAGGTCGTGGCTGCATACTGTTTCCAGGTACACCAAGCAATCACTCCTGGGAGTATGTTTCTAAGATTGCCCTTAATTGTGTTAGCTTGAGATCTCAGCTGCCATTCCATCAGGTATTGATTTAAGCTAATCTCCTCCCTCAGTCTTGGTCCATCTAATATAGTTGCATAAAAGCTCCAAATGTTCTTGATTTCATCACATTGTAGTAGGCAGTGGTTCATATTAGCTTCATTCTTCTTGCAGAAGGGACATTGAGAAGGCATGTGAACTTGGAATCTGATTAAATTTTCTGGGAAAGGTAAGATCTCATTAGTTATTTTCCACAAGAAAAATCTCACCTTTGGAATTTGTAGGTTGCTCGAGTTCAACTTGTCCCTTAAGGATATAACCCCTGAATTCCTGCAGCATTCATAGGCCTCTTTTAAGGGAATAGAAGTTGGATCATCTTCCAAGTCAGGTGCAATGTCCCCTAAAAGCTCCTCAGCAATCCCATGTATTCTACAGATTCTTTTTCTAACGGGTGAGTCAATAACTTTTTCCTGAAAATTTTATGTGCTGTATTTGTGCCTCATGAATCTTGCCCACAAACTGTCACTGAATCTGAAGTTCCACCATAACTTGATTGAGTATGCTTGTTGAAGATCGTTAAGATCTCTAATTCCAAGTCCTCCTTCTGTTGTAGGGGTGCATAAATCCTTCCCATTTTTCCAGTGATATCTTGGCTTGTTTTTATCAACTCCCCATAGGTAATTGCTCATCATGGAGTGTAGAGTGTTGATAACAGACTTCGGAAGAATGTGCACAGCAATCAGATGTAGGGGGATAGAGCTAAGTACATGCTTGATTAGGATTAACCTCCCCATAGGATTTAGAGTTTTGCTATACCAGCTCTCAATGTACTTTCTAAAGTGCTCAGTAACCATCCCACAGTCCCTTCTTTTCAGTTTCCCCTTACAGATTGGGGCTCCCAAGTATTTGAACGGTAAAGCTCCATGTTTCATACCCAATCTGTCCTCTATTTAGGTATTGAGTCATGCTTGACACCCTTTCCACAATAGAATCTGCTCTTATTCAGGTTTATTTCTTGGCCTGAGGCTGCCATAAAGATCTAAAGGACCTCCTTAATTCTAGTCATATTGCCAAGACCCCCATTACAAAAGATAATAATATCATCTGCATAAGCCAAATGACTTATAAGTAGGTCCCTTCCAGTGTTAAATCATTGAAGATAGTTTGTATGCATGAGGTGCTTAATCATTCTGGACAACCCTTCTCCTGCTATGATGAAGAGCAGTGGGGAGAGTGGGTCCCCCTGTTTTACCCCTCTAGCCATCTTAAAAAAACCCTTTGGATTGCCATTTATCATAACTGAGAATTGAGTAGCTTTAAGATTAGCCATCAGTAGGTGTTGTGCCTGATCTGTGAAGCCAAAATTGTGTAAGATGCCTTGTAGGTACTCCCATTCCAGATAATCAAAAGCCTTGGCCATGTCCAACTTTAAAATTGTATTACCCCCTCTAGTTTGGTAGTCCATTTTGTGAACAAATTCTTCAACCAGAAGTATCTGTTCCTTTATACCTTTTCCTCTCTGGAAGCCTGCCTGTTCAGGGGATATAATCTTAGGTAGGATCCTTTGTAGCCTGTCTGCAAGAATTCTAGTAGAGATCTTACTCATGAAGGTGGATAGGGATATAGGTCTGTAATCCCCCAAGTCTTTAGGAATATCCTTTTTAGGGATAAGACCTATGAAAGTAGCACCATAACTTTTGGGAATGGGGATCCCCAAGAAGAATTCTTGCGTAGCACTAATAACATCTTTCTGAATAATTTCCCAATAGGTCCTAAAAAATAACCATTGAAGCCATCTGGCCCAGGGGCACTATTAGGGTTGAGAGACCAAACTGCATTTTTAATTTCCTCAGAGTTTAGAATCTTGCACAAGTTTATATTGTCCTCATGATTGACCAGAGCTTCAATATATTGCATGACAGGTTGTAAGAGGATCTCTTTTCTATGGTTAAAGAGATTCTCAAAGTATTCCACAGCTTGTTTATTGATCAGCTCCTCTTCTGTAGTTTCTTTCCCATCCTTATCAGAAATAGATCTGATTCTATTTTTGGATCTCCTACCTTTTACAAACGAGTGGAATAATTTTGAGTTTGAATCTCCCTCTTCCATCCATTTCTGATTAGCTTTTTGCCTCCAATAGCTGACCTCATTATCACATGCCAAAATGAGTTTGGCTCTGGCTTTATTGTCTTCTTCTCTGTTTTTCTCACTAGGATCCTGTTCATAGGCTTGTTGAGCTTGTACAGCTTCTTCCTCTGCCTTCTTAAGATTTAAGAAAATGTTTCCAAAAAAACTGATGTTCCATTTGTTAGAGTTGTGCCCTGATGGCCAACTGTTTATCATTATTCTATTATGTATAGGCAGATATAATATGTTTACACATCTCATGCTAATGTAAACAAATATTATATTCCTAGATTTATTTTTAAAGATGTTTATCAGATAGTGTTATTCTGCCGATGAGACTAACATCTTGAAATAAATATTTATCTAAATGTCCATAGTCGAGTATTAACGAGAGTGGGATATCGTTAATGCATGTGAGACTAGTGTGTGTTGGATGTTTGACTTAGTCTCATGGTCAATGACGGTGTGTTCGCATCCGCACATGGGCAGATATTATCTAGAGATAATAGGATGCCGGACTGACCCATTCTAAAGATGTTGCTTGAATTTTTAGTTCATGCTCTAAGCATCTTTAGCGCGACCACGGGTGTAACTATCCTTTGACTTGAAGTATTACGTTTTCTGCATATGTGAACCTGCATACTTTGATGCATTGTCCTAAGCCATATGAAATAAGGATGGTATACAGGCTTTGTTTTGGGTATGCCGGAGCGCGTATTCAGAAACGTAGATTACGTACATAGGATTTGTCACTACTCTTTTTAAAGATATTAATGTCTTCTGGGGCCCACTGATAAGTTATGACTAAGGAAATTGCATGGCCATGCTGAGATGCTTTTATGACGTCTATTCCTATTAGTCGGACTTAATAAATCAGTGAATGACTTAATGGATACAAGTTGGATTTTATTAATCCCTTGCATTAAGTTTAGACATTGAGACAAAGGGATACAGTTACACGGAGTCTGAGTCGTGGAAAGGTTTTGACAGTGCAAACGTCTTGACTTATAATCTGGGGGAAATAATGTGTTGCTAGATACCGCTTATTGCTTATAGTATTGGTGCAGAGCCAATACTGTGGCCAGCTTTATAAGTGCCTATACGGGTTGCACACTTTGAACAATTTAAGGAGTAGGATTAAACAATGGGATAATAAGTGATTTGTATAGTTGTAAAATAGTAAAATAAAATATTTTGGAATATAATACTATATATATGTAAAACATTCGGTGATATATTTACATATATAAATACCGAAATATATATATATATATATATATATATATATATATATATATATATATATATATATATATATATATATATATTATATGTTGAATATTTTATTTTGGTTTGTCATTTTAATTATGAAAATAATTATTTTGACATAAACTAATTAAAGTATATTTGTATACTTGTTTAAAAATGATATGGGTATTTTATTTGATTTAAAATTAATTTTATATTAATTTTTGGTGTCAAATAAAATACACTTTGAACATTTGAGACGAGAAGAATTTTGAAAATACTTCTCACAATCAAAACTTTCGGCCATATCATAAAGGATTGACAAATTTAACAAATCAACATTGATTAATTGTTAATCATTTTAACCTTTAGCTTAATGACAAAGTTTGATTATACACTTTGTTTTTTTACACGGCACATTGAATAAAATGGGTGTATGTGAACATTATACTTTAACACATTTATTGCAAGCGTGTCATTCGGCCATAGTATTTTCTAGTGAGAGAAAATTTCTTTTGTGTTCCATTAATATCATTTTGTGTGTAGAAAATATCTTTAATATTTTCTAAATATTATTAGAAATATTTTCTATAGAAATATACAAGATTATTATTATCCCAATTTTAATCTTTATATTTTATACTACTATAATCTTTACTAGCATAAAGATTGTGGTAGACTCCGGCGTTGTTCGTGTGTCAAAGTTGGAGACCGGACGCTTGAACGGTTACGTTTGCACTTTCAACGCTCTTCCTACGACTTCTTCGTTTTTACCGCTTACGGAGAAAGGTATGAATTCTTACTTACTATATGTTTTAGTACGTGATTCTGGGCAAGATAATCATGTTAGGATGTTAAAAGTTTTGTATTCCGCTGCCTATCCTTGCATGGTTACCTTTCAGTGGTATCGGAGCCAACGTACAAAACTATAGTTTTACGTTTGACTTTTAAAATTTTAAAAGTCAAAGTTTTAACTTGGTAATTATTAAAATTCAAAAATTGGTAAAATGATTTTATTTAGTCTTGGAATAAGTATTGGACTTAAATAAATCATTGAAAATGAATTTTAAATTTATTTATTTTATTTCTACCCGTAATATATATATAAATATATATATTTTGATTTTTCGAAATATATATTTATATATATTGTAGAAATAGTAAATATAATTTTATTTGGACATAAAACATCATTTTATGATTGATAAAATTATATTGTGATTTTTGAATGTATTATTTCCTATTTTGAATTTATTGTATTTATTTAGGTGAAAACCGAAAATAAATATGGGAAAATTCAAAATGAACTTTATTAAACTTGGAAATATTATTTCTAAGTTGAATAAGGTTGTTGATAAATATATTTTTCAAAATAATATTAGTTAGTAATTAAATAAATATATATTTATATATGTACTCGGTTTTATTACCGAAATATTATATATATTTATATATTTGTATTTTAATTACATAAATGACTAATATATATTTTGGAAATTTATATCTCAGTAAGAAAAATAATGTTTTTCAAAATATTAAATTTTTGTAATTTAATATTTTCGAAATCAATTTAAATGGCTTTTTAAAACTTATTGAGATTTAACTAATATATTTTGGAAATAATGATTTATAAATTTTGGAAATTTTATTTCCAGGTTTATAAATGTTAAAAATAACTACTGGAAGTTGAAATTTAATTTTCATGATTTTTGCAAAATTGTTTCGAAATTTTAATGGCCTTTTTCAATATAATTTTGCAAAAGGGGCATTTTGGTCTTTTGGAATATTCTGGATATTTTTTTATGCTGGAAGAATATCCAGAATGCATAAAATGCTTTTTATAAAATTTTATTAGATTTATTTGGACATCTAATTTAATTTTATGAGTTTTAGAAAATATTTACTGCCGTAGTATTTTTCTAGAACTATCTGGGGTGAGCGCGGTTCACCCTGTGTATGTATATCTCTATTGCTTGTCTGGATGTATGATATGCATGGTGGATGATTGTGGCTATAGTTTATTTGATTATAATACGGCCTGCTTGTCGTGCCTTATCTCATAAACTCTTGTTGTAAATCTATTTCTCTCTCTTACCTCAACCGAGGATTCTTTTCTCACATGGTGGTTAGAAGACGAAAACATTTGAAGAACGTTTGAAGAAATCTAAAAGAATGGAGATAGCCCGAAGTCCAAGTGCCCGGAAGCCAGTGGGAGCTATCGTTTTATTTTTCTTTTAGGGGCCACAATCATTACACGTTTATTTACTGCGTTTTGTGAATGCATGTTGAATGTATGTTGAACGCTAGTAATGGACATGTGCGCGGCCATGTCGATAGGTGAGATCGAAATTATAAATCCCTCACGAATATTAAGTCTGTTGCCTTCTGACGCCCGGCACCTATCCGGCTAATGTGCACTGTCATGTACTCAGCCTCAGCAGAGCATCGTACGGTGTATGTTAAGCTGCGGGAACCGCCATAGCGTGGTCGCTGTCGCACGTTGGGTTAGACTTAACTGAGTCTCGGTCAAATGGATGGACTACTCAGAGGCAGTAAGTTGGGGTCATCAATGACAAGTCGGATGATTTTACTCGCTCATCAAGCCAGGAGTTGGATCTTTATGATTTAATGGGAACTCTGTTCCTAACCAAAGTAGTCTGCTTGTAAAACGTGCCTCAGCCAATTACAAGTACGGTGAAAAGGTGTCCTGGTTTGATTGTAGTAATATTGTTCGCCCAACACCAGACCAAGAGCTGAGAGCCCGGCTCATCAGTTGGAACTATGTTCCTACCTAAATAGTTGTCTTGTGGAGTAACGCCCAAGCGGAACGCAAGATAATGAAATATGGATCTTGGCTCACTAGAGGTTTCACCGGAAATCTCCGAATCAATATCAAGGGTTATTGATTTGTTAAAAATAGTGGGAGATAATTAATTAAAGGCCTAATTAATTATTAAACATGATAGATAACCTAGTTTGCAAAATTTTCTGTAGATGGCAAACAACAACAACCCTTTCAACCTGCGTTACATCCTGGAAAACAACAAGTTATCCGGGACCAACTTTCTTGACTGGGAGATGAACCTCCGAATCGTTCTTAACTGTGAGAGGAAACTCTACATCCTCGAAACGGATCCTCCCAAGACCCCTGATGCTAATGCTCGTGCGTCCGAACTCACTTCCTTCAAGAAGTATGAGGACAACGCGCGAGATGTAAAGTGTATCATTATGGCCAGTATGACCGCGGAGCTCCAAAGGCTCCACGCGGACATGGAAGTGCGTCCTATGATACAATGCTTAAGAGACCTTTACCAGGGTCAACCCCAAAACTCAGGTATTTACGTTATCAAAGTCAATATGTCTGATATCACCTCTTGGGTGATGGATACTGGATGTGGTTCTCACATCTGTACTTCTATGCAGAACTTGCATGAATGTAGACAATTGATGGAGGGAGAGATACAACTAAAAGTCGGCAATGGCGCACTCGTCTATGCATTGGCCGTCAGAACCTATAGTTTATCTCTACCTAGTGATCTAATATTGCATTTGAATAATTGTCTGTTTGTACCTAGTATGAGCAGAAACATCATTTCTGTATCCTGCCTTGACAAAGCAGGATTTTCATTCGTTGTAAAAGACAAAACTCTTTCTGTCTTTAGAAATGATATATTTTATGCAAGTGCAAAAATGACCAACAGTCTCTATGTCCTTGACATGGATACCACAATATATAACGTAGATGTTAAGAGAAACAAACCTAACAGTTTGAATCTCGCGTACCTTTGGCATTGTCGTTTGGGCCACATTAACGAGAAACGCATATCTAAGTTACATCGTTCCGGTGTACTTGATTCATTTGACTTCCAGTCATATGATGTATGTAAATCTTGTTTACTTGGTAAAATGACAAAGGCTCCATTCACTGGTCACGGTGAAAGGGCGAGTGACTTATTGGGCCTCATACACTTCGATGTGTGTGGTCCAATTAGCATTGTAGCTAGAGGTGGTTATTCGTACTTCGTTACATTTACTGACGACCTTAGTAGATATGGATATGTGTATCTCATGAAACACAAACCGGAATGCTTTGACAAATTCAAAGAATTCAAGAACGAAGTAGAAAAACAATTAGGCAAAAGTATTAAGACCCTCCGCTCGGATCGAGGAGGTGAATACTTAAGCCTGGAGTTCGATGACTATCTGAAAGAGCATGGGATCTTATCCCAACTCACTCCTCCGGGGACACCTCAGTTAAATGGAGTGTCTGATAGGAGAAATCGGACTTTGCTAGACATGGTCCGGAGCATGATTAGTCTGACAACATTGCCAGAATCATTTTGGGGATATGCATTGAAAACAGCAGCACACACACTCAACAGAGTTCCATCTAAAGTTGTCGAGAGCACACCATACGAACTATGGCGTGAGAGAAAACCGAGTTTCTCGTACTTTAAGATTTGGGGCTGTGAAGCTTATGTAAAACGTCTCATGACGTCTAGTAAGTTGGAGCCTAAATCTGATAAAATAATTTTTGTGGGATACCCCAAGGAAACTAGAGGGTATGAGTTTTATCATCCATCAGATAACAAAATTTTCGTTGCTCGGAATGGAACCTTCCTTGAGGAGTTTGTTTCTGCTATCACTAGTGGGAGAAAGGTAGACCTCGAAGAAATTCGAGAACCACAAGAAGAAGTCCCGATAGTGTTGGAACCTGAGCAAAGAGATCAAGCAATTGAACCTCAAATTGCTCAAGATATACCACGTAGGTCAGACCGGATACGTAATCCTCTGGTCAGATATGGATTTCTCATGTCTGATGAAGGTGACGTCTTGTTGGTAGATCAAGGCGAACCAGAGACCTACCTCGAGGCATTACATGCCCCGAATCCGATCTATGGCTCGAAGCCATGAAATCTGAAGTGGAGTCTATGTACACAAACCAAGTCTGGACCTTGGTTGATGCGCCCGAAGGGGTAAAACCCATTGGATGCAAGTGGGTCTTCAAAAAGAAGACAGACGTAGACGGGAAGGTTCATACCTTCAAAGCTAGATTGGTAGCAAAAGGTTATAGACAAACCCACGGAATTGACTATGATGAAACCTTTTCTCCAGTTGTTATGCTGAAATCCATTCGGATAATGCTTGCAATTGCAGCCTATTGCGATTACAAAATTTGGTGGATGGACATCAAGACGGCTTTCCTTAACGGGAACCTCAAAGAGGATGTTTTTATGACACAGCCTGACGGTTTTCAAATTGCTGGTCAGTCTGCCAAAGTTTGTAAGCTGCAACGTTCAATCTACGGATTGAAACAAGCATCTCGGAGTTGGTACATACGTTTCGACGAAACCATTTCAGTTTTTGGTTTCAAGAAGAACTCTGACGAATCTTGTGTATACAAGAAGGTTAGTGGGAGTGTAATAGTATTCCTAATCTTATATGTCGATGACATATTTTTAATGGGTAACGATATTCCCGCTCTCACTTCTGTAAATACGTGGTTGAGCGAGAACTTCTCCATGAAAGACTTAGGAGATGCTAGTTATGTCCTTGGCATAAGAATCTACCGAGATAGATCAAGAAAGTTAATAGGTCTAAATCAAAGTACATATATAGATAAAATCCTTGATCGATTTAGCATGTCTAACTCAAAGAAAGGATCTTTACCTATGACACCTGGCACGGTTCTTTCCAAGAGCCAGAGTCGTTCTACTCCCGAGCAGAAGGAACTCATAATGAAGGTTCTATACGCTTCTGCGATTGGATCCATCATGTACGCCATGATATGTACTAGACCTGATGTCTCATTCGCTTTAAGCGTGACCAGCAGATACCAAGGAAGTCCAGGAGAAGCACACTGGACAGCGGTCAAGAACATCCTCAAGTATCTTCGCAATACTAAGGATGCATTCCTGGTATACGGTGATGAGGAAGAGCTAAAGGTGGTCGGTTACACTGATGCTAGCTTCCAAACCGACAGAGACGATTCAAAATCACAAGCAGGATATTTGTTTTGCCTGAATGGCGGAGCTTTTAGCTGGAAGAGCTTCAAGGAGGATACAACCGCCGATTCGACTACAGAGGCTGAGTACATAGCTGCCGCCGATGCAGCTAAAGAAGCTATTTGGATCAAGAAGTTCATTACTGAACTTGGAGTGGTTCCTAGTATTAATGACCCTATCTCGTTGTTTTGCAACAACACTGGGGCCATTGCACAGGCAAAGGAACCGCGATCTCACCAGAAAACCAAACATATTGTACGACGCTATCACATCATACGAGAAATCATAGACAGAGGAGATGTGATGATTTGCAAAGTAGATACTAACAACAACATAGCCGATCCCTTGACTAAGCCTTTAGGAAAGCTAAAGCATGAGGGTCACACTAGGTCCATGGGCATTCGACCGATGCCAGATTGGCCATAGTGCAAGTGGGAGATTGTTGGAGTTGTGCCCTGATGGCCAACTGTTTATCATTATTCTATTATGTATAGGTAGATATAATATGTTTACACATCTCATGCCGATGTTTATCAGATAGTGTTATTCTGCCGATGAGACTAACATCTTGAAATAAATATTTATCTAAATGTCCATAGTCGAGTATTAACGAGAGTGGGATATCGTTAATGCATGTGAGACTAGTGTGTGTTGGATGTTTGACTTAGTCTCATGGTCAATGACGGTGTGTTCGCATCCGCACATGGGCAGATATTATCTAGAGATAATAGGATGCCGGACTGACCCATTCTAAAGATGTTGCTTGAATTTTTAGTTCATGCTCTAAGCATCTTTAGCGCGACCACGGGTGTAACTATCCTTCGACTTGAAGTATTACGTTTTCTGCATATGTGAACCTGCATACTTTGATGCATTGTCCTAAGCCATATGAAATAAGGATGGTATACAGGCTTTGTTTTGGGTATGCCGCAGCGCGTATTCAGAAACGTAGATTACGTACATAGGATTTGTCACTACTCTATTTAAAGATATTAATGTCTTATGGGGCCCACTGATAAGTTATGACTAAGGAAATTGCATGGCCATGCTGAGATGCTTTTATGACGTCTATTCCTATTAGTCGGACTTGATAAATCAGTGAATGACTTAATGGATACAAGTTGGATTTCATTAATCCCTTGCATTAAGTTTAGACATTGAGACAAAGGGATACAGTTACACGGAGTCTGAGTCGTGGAAAGGTTTTGACGGTGCAAACGTCTTGACTTATAATCTGGGGGCAATAATGTGTTGCTAGATACCGCTTATTGCTTATAGTATTGGTGCAGAGCCAATACTATGGCCAGCTTTATAAGTGCCTATACGGGTCGCACACTTTGAACAATTTAAGGAGTAGGATTAAACAATGGGATAATAAGTGATTTGTATAGTTGTAAAATAGTAAAATAAAATATTTTGGAATATAATACTATATATATGTAAAACATTCGGTGATATATTTACATATATAAATACCGAAATATATATATATATATATATATATATATATATATATATATATATATATATATATATATATATATATATATATATATATATTATATGTTGAATATTTTATTTTGGTTTGTCATTTTAATTATGAAAATAATTATTTTGACATAAACTAATTAAAGTATATTTGTATACTTGTTTAAAAATGATATGGGTATTTTATTTGATTTAAAATTAATTTTATATTAATTTTTGGTGTCAAATAAAATACACTTTGAACATTTGAGAGGAGAAGAATTTTGAAAATACTTCTCACAATCAAAACTTTCGGCCATATCATAAAGGATTGACAAATTTAACAAATCAACTTTGATTAATTGTTAATCATTTTAACCTTTAGCTTAATGACAAAGTTTGATTATACACTTTTTTTTTTTACACGGCACATTGAATAAAATGGGTGTATGTGAACATTATACTTTAACACATTTATTGCAAGTGTGTCATTCGGCCATAGTATTTTCTAGTGAGAGAAAATTTCTTTTGTGTTCCATTAATATCATTTTGTGTGTAGAAAATATCTATAATATTTTCTAAATATTATTAGAAATATTTTCTATAGAAATATACAAGATTATTATTATCCCAATTTTAATCTTTATATTTTATACTACTATAATCTTTACTAGCATAAAGATTGTGGTAGACTCCGGCGTTGTTCGTGTGTCAAAGTTGGAGACCGGACGCTTGAACGGTTACGTTTGCACTTTCAACGCTCTTCCTACGACTTCTTCGTTTTTACCGCTTACGGAGAAAGGTATGAATTCTTACTTACTATAAGTTTTAGTACGTGATTCTGGGCAAGATAATCATGTTAGGATGTTAAAATTTTTGTATTCCGCTGCCTATCCTTACATGGTTACCTTTCACCATTCCTTTAGTTGTACTTTGAGGCTCTTCAGCTTGTTGGAAAGTCCAAGCATTCCTCCATGATGAAAACCAGTGTTCCACACCTTGGTGATCATATGTTGCAAACTGTGATGGTTACCCCAAGCATTAATGAACCTGAAGGGCTTTGGTCCCCCTTTATCTGATTTGATGCATGAGAGGAGGATAGGATTATGATCAGAAGTAGCTTTACTCAGATGTTTAGCATAGATATCTTCAAAATCATCCATAGTAAGGTTGTTCACTAACACCCTGTCCAGCTTCCTGAGCACTTTGCCATTGCTTCTAATCCCTGACCAAGTGAATTTGGTGCCAATGGTATGTGGGGTTGAGAGAGAGCATTGAGAGATACAATCCCTAAAATCATCCATATCAGATTGTAAAGGTGGATTTTTTCCTTTATGCTCAGATAAATCAGCAATAATATTAAAATCCCCCCTACAACCCAGTGCATGTTTTGAGGGGTTAGATTCCTGAGCTCATCCCATAAGATTTTCCTATCTCTCCCATTGTGTTTTCCATATATATATATATATATATATATATATATATATATATATATATATATATATATATATATATATATATATATATATATAAAATAAAAACATGCCTAGAGAGAGACTCACGCCGGAATCCTCTGGTTTTCCGGGAAGTTATCCGGCAAGTCACCATGAGAAATCATTCAATAAATTTCCTAAAAGTTTCTATAGCCAGCATACACAACCTCAAGTTAAGAAATTTTTCAGTCAGATTTTTCAAGAAGAAGGAAATAAAGTCCTGGGAAAGACTGAGGCTACATTCAATGAGATGCCATCAGCCACATTCACCCTTGATGAAGAAAGATTGCTTGGCAGTAAGCTGCAGTATGCCCTAGTTGGAAGAGGAGACAGATTCATCAATCTCAACATTCTCAAGAGCTTTCTTGAAGGGATTGGGTTCCAGGGAGGATTCAAGCTACGTAGACTGCTCAACAATGATGTACTTATTATCTTCCACAAAGAGGAGGAATACCTGAGATTCTTCATTAGAGGTACATGGACTATCAACCATATTAAGTTTTATGTTTCCAAATGGTCCCCTGAGTATTCACCCCACCAAGACTGCTCTGTAGCTCCCTTATGGGTTACCTTCAGCAAACTCCCCACACATTTTATTAACCCAGTGGCATTATTCACCATTGCTAGCACCATTGGCAAACCTTTACTCATGGATTTCCAAACTGCCAACCTTATAAGAACCAATGAGGCAAGGTGTTGTATTGAAATAGACCTTGCAAAACCACTCCCCTCTCAAATTCATATTAGAATTGGTCCTAGAGATCTAGTCCTACCTTGCAAGTTTGAAAATGTTCCAGGATTCTGTCAGCAGTGCCACAAGCTTGGCCCTGGTAATTTTATTTGCAAGATTCATGGTCATTTTCAAAAATCAGCCCCTAAATAAAGCAAGCCAGATAAGAATCATGCTACAGATACAGGAGAGTGGACTGTGGTTAAAAGTAAAAAATCTATTCAGAAGGATGCCAGAGTAATTTGGGATACGGGGGGTCCCACTGGTGATAGATCTAAGAGGAGTGATGGCTGGATATTAGATAATCAATCTAAGAAGTGCCAGGCAACACACTCTCTCAATAACCACAAGGTAACTATGGAGAAAGGCTGGACATTGGGTAAAACCAAGAGGGGCCAGGCAACTTCCTCTAAAGTTACTGTGAGGGATGGCTGGACATTGGGAATAGACTATCCCAAGAGGGGCCAGGCTACATCCTCAGTGGGCACAGTTGGGAATGGCTGGACATTGGGAAATAATTTATCCAAGAGGAGCCAGGATACATTCACCAAATCCAAACAGATATGGGTTCCATTACTCAATTCAGAAACCAAGGGGCAACATGATATAGTGGAATCTGGGACCCATATTCCAGTTACAACAACTTCAAGCCAAAAGAGTAAGGGTTCGGTGATAGCTTTTGACAGTCCAGACCCTACTGGTGTGCATAAAAATAGTTTAATTATTTTCAACTCTCCCTCTCAGAAGGATATTGTTTCTGACTCCCACTCTCCATTTTGGGGTCTTCATTCCATTTTCAAGGTTCAGGATCACTTTCCATCATTCTCAGCAGCCAGAAATTTTGCCACTAACTTATTTCTGCAGAATAATGAGAAAGGTAATTCCAACAACAACAACAAAATCAGATTCCAGAGAGGATACTCAATGTATTCACATAGACTTCTGGTGCCCTATCATCAACAACAAAATCAGATTTTTCTGCTATCTATGGGGGTCATTGCTCTACTGTCAGAAGAATACTCTGGGAAGATCTCATCAATGCTAGCACAGATTCCCACCCTTGGATTGTGGGTGGTGACTTCAACGCCATCCTTAGCCTGGATGAACATAAAGGCTCCTCCTCTCCTTATTATAAGGACTTTGGAAGATTTTAGTGATTGCATTGATGCTTGTGGTCTAACAGCCCCACCTTTCACTGGTGGAATCTTTACTTGGAGTGGCACAACAAGTAAAGGAAAGCTTTGGAGAAGGTTAGACAGGGTGCTTCATAATCAATCAGCTATTGAGGCCTTCAATGAAATCAATCTCACCCACCTTAGCAAGACAACCTCATATCAAAAGCCTTTGCTAATTCAATGCAAACAAGAAGGGTTTAAGGGCCCCAAACCTTTCAGGTTTCTTAATGTTTGGACTACACACCATAGTTTTTTGGAAGTGGTCAGTAATTACTGGGCACACAGCCCTAGAATAGGAGGAATGACTGGCTTTGCTAGTAAACTTAAGGGTTTGAAACCTGTTCTGGCCCACTGGAGCAAGAATCATTTTGGAAACATTTTTAAGGAGGTTAAGGATAATAAAATTAAAGCAGCCAGAGCCCAAGAGGATTTTGAAAATGACCCAACAGAGGAAAAGAGAGCTCAGGCTAATCTAGCCTCAGCTAATCTAATCCTTAGCCTTAACAAAGAAGTGGACTTCTGGAAACAAAAGGCTAACATCAAGTGGATGTCAGAAGGAGATTGCAATTCCAAATTTTTTCATTCATTTGTCAAAAGCAAAAGAAGAAAACTTGCAATCAAAACAATCCATGATGATCAAGGCAACATTTTGACAACCCAAGAGGATATTTGCAGAGAGGCTATTCACTATTTTTCTAATTGCTACGCCACAGTCACTCAGTCAGATGAAACCATTATTTCTCAATTCATTGATCAAGTCATTGATGACAGAGACAATCAACTCATCTGCTCTATTCCATCTGAAGCTGAAATTTATAAAGCTATTATGAATCTTAATCCTGATAGTGCAGCTGGCCCGGATGGTTTCAATGGGTATTTCTTTAGAATTTGCTGGAAGATTATCAAGGTAGATGTCATTCTTGCATGTCAGGAATTCTTCTTGGGATTTCCAGTCCCCAGATCATTTGGTATCACATTTATTACCCTCATTCCCAAGATTGAAGATCCGAAAGGGTTTGGAGACTACAGACCCATATCCCTCTCCTCCTTCATGAGCAAAATTAATACAAAGATCCTAGCTACCAGATTGGCCACACTGCTGCCCAAATTTATCTCAGAAGAGTAGACAGGATTTCAAAAGAACAAGGGTGTTGAGGAACAAATTCTATTGGCTGAAGAAATGGTGCACATGCTAGATAAAGAGGTCAGGGGGGACAATTGCATTGTCAAGTTGGATATGGCAAAAGCCTTTGATAGGGTGGAGTGGAGCTATCTTATTAAAATTTTGGACAAACTTGGGTTCAACTTACACTCACAAAAGCTGCTAATGGCCAATCTAGTAGGTTCACATCTCTCTATTCTTATAAATGGCACACCTGTTGGTTTGTTTCAAATGAAGAGAGGGGTGAAACAAGGTGATCCTCTCTCACCTCTTCTCTTTTTGATTAGCAGTGAGGGCTTCACAAGAATGATCAACCTACACATTAACTCCACCTATCTGGGCAGCTACAACACAGGCAATCACCCATTGATAAGCCACTTGGCTTTTGCAGATGACCTAGTGGTTTTCCTCAATGGGGACACTAGAAACTTGAAAAAATTTAGAAGGATTTTATAGGACTATCAGAAAGGGTCTGGGCAACAAGTGAACCTTAACAAGAGCAGCTTTTATACTGGGAAGAAGGTCAACCAAACTAAAATTGCTTCAATGTCCAGAAGTCTTTGTATGGATCATGGGACACTCCCCTTCACTTATTTAGGTGCAACTATGGTTAAAGGCAAGTTAAGAAAACAACATTGTTCTAAGCTCCTGAATCACTTTGACAGATATCTTAACTCTTGGTTTAGCACCACTCTCAATCCCATGGGGAGACTTGTGTTGATCAAACATGTACTCTCATCCATACCTTTACATATCACAGCTGTCCACACCATCCCCCAATCAATTATACAGATTCTCCACAGAAAGATGGCAAATTTCCTATGGGGATTCAAGAATGGTAAACCTAAATACCACTGGAGCAAGTGGAACAACCTGTGTGTACCAACTAATGAAGGAGGACTTAACTTGAGAAGCCTAGAAGATTTACAAGAAGCCTACTCCATCAAGCTATGGTGGAAAGTTCAAACAGACAACACTAAGTGGGCTAAATTCATGAGAATCAAATACCTTAGACAGTCTGATTTTAAGGAAAGAATTTATGACTCTCCAACTTGGAAGAGAATCTGCAGAATCAATACCACTGCCAGGGAACATACTTCAGAGGAAGGAGATCACATCAGCTGGGGTGAGGGGGATTTCTCACTTAAAAACGCCTATAACATTTGTAGAATGTCTAAGCCTACTCAACTCAATTTTTCATACTGTTGGAATAATGCTCAAATCCCTAAGGTAAAATTCTTCCTTTGGAAAGCACTGAACTGTTATCTACCGTTCTCTGATAACCTAAAACGCATGGGGTTTCATGTAGTATCTATCTGCCACCTCTTCAAGAACAATGAGGAAACCATTGACCATGTTTTCCTACAGTGTAATTGGAGCCAGAATCTGTGGCATTTCTTTGCAGAAGCAGTAGAGGGACCAAGATCAAGACAATCTTTAACTCTAAACCAACACGTCATGGAATGGAACTTATCCCATAGAAGAAGGACACTCAAAGGTCAACTACGCATCATCCTCCCAAGGATCATTGTATGGCACATTTGGAAGGAATACAATAGAATAATCCACGACAATGGTTTCATTAACATCAACAAGGTTCGCTACAAAATTCTAAATACACTCAAGGATTGGAGGTGGAAAAACAGACGGAAAAAATGGATGCTAAGGGATAATAATCTAGCAAACCTGGGTTTCAATTTCTTCTTCTTGTCTGGGAAAGAATTGAAAGGAAGAGTTCCTACGCTTCAGATCAACCCACAGAGGAATGGTGAATGCTCGTATCGCAGAGGAGAGGGCTAACTTCCAAGTTTCTTGGAGTGAGTACGAGGATAGTTGGACATCTAGATTTGGTACTATGTAAGAGTTTAAGCTTTTATCCTTCTTGGTGCTACCTTTCCTTTTCATTGGATTTTGTGTTTCTTTGTATTATTCCTTGCTTTCGGGGTTAGGTCAGGTCCCCCGAACGTGTTTTGATCGTTTACTTCCGGAGCTTTGGTCTAGTCCTCTCCGAACGTGTACTAAAATAGTTTATTTAATAATACTTGGTAAGGGCTGCCTGGACCTTACCCCACCGCAATTGGTGGATTTTTTGGGTTTTATATATATATATATATATATATATATATATATATATATATGTATGTGTCTTTATATATATATATATATATATATATATATATATATATATATATATATATATATATATATATATATATATATATATATATATATATATATATATATATATATATATATATATAAAATATATATATATATATATATATATATATATATATAACCCGAAAAAGAAACCACTAATCAGTGGGGTAAGGTTCAGGCCATCCTTACCAAGTAGATTAAAGCAAGGAATGTACAAGAAGCTTTTGGGCCAACCCGACAACAGTGTTAGGAAAGGCCCAAGAAGGAAAAAAGCCAATTACAATCAAAGGAAAAAATACATCAGGCAACGCTAATCAGTCTGCTTCTTCATTGGGAAGCCGGCGTGATCATCTAGAGAGGTAAGGTTTGAGATTTAGAGCTTGAATATCCTCGTCTGTGGCTATCTTCTGCACCTTTTTATTTGACCAGTACCAGTGATGCACTAATTTTTGAATCTCTATGATAATTCCCATATTTGTGATGTTGCGTTCTTCATAAATGCTTCGGTTATAAGCCTTCCAGAGATTCCATATGATGCATACAGGTAAGATGAGCTTGAGTAGACCTCTAATAGTGTATTTGTTGTAATTCTCCCACCATTGAAGCATATAGTTGCTTAGGTCTGTGCCCTGAGACCAGTTAGGCTCCCCTACATAATCTGCAAAAGCCTTCCAAATTTGTTGAGAAAGGATACAAGTAAGTAGGATGTGTTGATCAGTCACTTCCTCTTTTTCGCAGAAAGGGCATTTGCTAGGCAGATTATAAGATAGTTTCCTTAGAATGTTAGGAAAGGGAAGGAAATGATGAATAGCTTTCCAGAAAAAACAACTTGATCTTGGGGATTTGGAATTTGTTCTAGATAAGAGTGTTCATTCGAGTACTTATATCTCTATCCCTTACAGCCCAATATGCCTCTTTGAAAGTAAATTTCCCATTAATCCACTTGGGAGTGGAACTGGTCATGTATGTGTTTTGCAGGCCAATTGTTGAAATTCTACAGATTCTTTTCCAGGAGGCAGAGTCATACAATTTGGTCTCAAATAATCCATCCCTGTAGTATTTATTCTTCACAAAATTAGACCATAAAGAATTGGCATTAATCACCTTCCACCATAACTTCAAAGCACAAGCCTTCTGTAAGTCCTCCAATCTTCTCAGCCCTAGTCCTCCTTCCCCTGTAGGCTTGCAGAGAGCAGTCCATTTGGCCCAGTGATGTTTACTCTTTCCCAATTTAGTACCCCAAAAGAAATTGGCTAGTTTGCCCTAGATAATATTAATGATAGATTTGGGGAGATCTTGCACAGCTAGGGTATATATATATATATATATATATATATATATATATATATATATATATATATATATATATATATATAATGGATCGTAACCCTAGCTCCGGCGATCAGCATGCAGCGCCCAGGCCTCCGGTCGGAAATCGCCTCTTCTCCGAGGTTGTGGCTGAGGGTTTCACGGGTAAAGCACTTCAAGGACGAGCAACAGGTTTTTTCAAAGGAATACCATCTATCACTTTCACCCAGGAGGATATCTCTGAACTGGCTGGTAGGTTTAAACTTTCCCTGGTTGCCAAGTTTCAAGAATGTCCATCATTTTCATCCATGGATCGGTTTATCAAACGTCTTGGGCTGATGGAGACATGTGAGATCTTATCTCTTTCTAGGCAGCGTTTTCTCCTCAATTTTAAAAATGAAGAAGACTACGTAAGACTTTTCATGCGGAGAGTTTGGTCTGTGCATGGCTCTACTATGACGTTTTCAAAGTGGTGTCCCTCTCTTTCCCAGGAATATGATAATCCTGTTATTCTAGTTTGGATTGCTTTCCCTGATCTTCATATTCATCTGCATGATAAAAGGGCTCTAAGAATTATTTCTTCTACCATTGGTACGCCACTGAAGGTTGACATGCATACTTTAAATTTCACGAGGCCTGAACTTGCACGATGTTGTGTGGAGGTTGATATCTCCAACCTTCCGCCCCTAAGATTCTCATTAACCATGGTGGTGAAGAGCTCATCTTTCCTTTTTATTATAAACGTGTCCCATCCTTTTGTAATCATTATAAAAAGGTTGGCCATGTCCATGATTCATGCCCACGCTGGAAACCCTTGGAGGGTTTGGATGGACAGAATATGGATAGGGAGAAGCATGGGTCCAAAACTTTTCTTTTGGAGGAGCGGGATACTGGATGGCAGGTTGTTCAACCCAAGAAAGGAAAGGCTAAGAGCATTACTACATGGACTTGGAGGGTTAAGGAATCTGGCAATAACGGACCATGGTTGGAAGGGCCAGGGGAATGTTCTAAAGCAACTGACAGTATGAAGGATATGGTTCCTGTTACTGAACCTCAATCCAGCTGCAGTCCTAAGCCAACTCACACATCTGAGATTGAGGATTTTCAATCATACTCTATAACAGATCCAACTATTCTTTCAGCTTTTACTTTGCAGCATCTCTTTGATAACTCAATTCGGATCCCCTATCAAGAAGATTTTCCAGTTGATGAAAACATGGCTATTATCTGTTTTGAACAAAACCCTATTGCTGTTGAATTTCCTGCAGAGGTTTTTGAGGTTGAGGATGTTGTTGAATTGACCCCTTCCAAAAAAGGCCAGAGATTGAAGAAGTATGTTCCTCCATCTCCTGAGAATCCTGGACGTAGGCATAATATGGTTACAAGGCATATGGCCTCAAACAGATTCTCTATTCTGACATCCAAATGATAGGTCTCTTTTGGAATATTCGTGGTGTACATTCTTCCATCTCTCGCCTTATTTCTCTTCACAAAAAATATCATTTTTATTTTATTTCCATTTTGGAACCTTTGGTTGATGATTCACACCTTGATTGGTATAAAATGAAGTTGGGATTTCCTAAAGGCTTTAAGGCTCTTGATAATAAGTTATGGTTTCTTTGGGAGGACAATAAGCTCTCCTTGCATACTCTTATTGAGGACAATCAGATAATCACATGTGGCTTTAAAGTGGTAGATGATGGTTCTCTAATTTGGGTTTCTAGTATATATGGCAGACATACTAGACTTGAGAGGAGGGAACTTTGGGATTCTATAAGATCTCTTTTTCCTAGATCTGATCCTTGGATTCTTGGTGGGGATTTTAATACAGTTGCTAGCATATCTGATCATAAAGGACCTATTGGTCCAGACATGGGAATCATTGAGGATTTCACTCAAACCATTAGTTACTGTGAGTTGGTCTCTCCACTTTTTTTGTGGAGCTCTTTCACTTGGTTTGGGAAGAGGGGTAGGGGAAATGTGTGTAGAAGGTTGGATAGGGTTTTGGTAAATGAGGGGTGCATGGATTGGTATCAATCTCTGGAGATCAGACATTTGGGAAGAGGGAATTCAGATCACAGGCCAATCCTACTTAGATGCCATAATCATCCACCAACTGGTCCTAGGCCTTTTAGATTCTTAAATGTCTGGTGCTCCCATCCTACTTTCCAGGAGTTATTGCAATCCTCTTGGGACAAAAGATATGATGGAGGGGGGATGAGGGGACTAGCTGATAAATTACACCATTTTAAGAAGAGCCTTCTTAAGTGGAATAAAGAAACTTTTGGTAATATTTTTGAGGAGGTGTCCAAAGCTGAAACCAGAGCTGAAAAGGCTGAGGCAACTTTTGAATTGGATGATTGTGAGGAAAACTTTTTAGAGTTTAAGCTCTCTAGGGCTCTCCTTCAATATGCTCATAAGAAAGAAGAGGTTTTTTGGGCTCAAAAATCCAATACTAAATGGATTTCTTAGGGTGATGCTTCTACGGCTTTCTTTCATGCATTTGTTAAGGGCAGAAGGAAAAGACTTCACATTTCAACCTTGAAAACTTTGAATGGACTTACCTCTTCTTTAGATGGTATCTCTATGGCAGCTATTGATCATTTCCAGAAGGTTTTTGAAAGCAGTTATGTGGGGGACATGGAGGATATTTTAAGTCAAATACAACCTGCTTTGACTGATAAGGATAATGTACTTATGGGCTCTATTCCAGAGGAGGAGGAAATCAGGAAAACAGTTTGGAGTTTAAATCCTAATAGTTCAGCTGGTGGTGATGGTTTTAATGGTTTCTTCTATAGGCAATGCTGGGATACAATCAAACTTGATGTTTGTAAGGCTGTCCAGGAATTCTTTGTTGGGGTCAAGCTGCCAAGAGTCTTTGGCAGTACTTTAATTACTCTTATCCCTAAAAATGAGTCTGCCATCACCCTGGATCAGTTTAGACCCATTTCTTTGTCCACTTTCTTTAGCAAGATTACAACCAGTATATTGAGTGACAGACTCAAAAAACTATTGCCCAAGCTTATCTCTCCAGAGCAGGCTGCTTTCTAGCAGGGCAAAAGCATAACTGAGCATGTTCTCATGGATAAGGAAATGGTACATCTCCTTTCAGCAAAGGTGAGAGGAGGGAATTGTATACTAAAGCTGGATTTGTCTAAAGCTTTTGATAAACTCTCATGGCATTTTCTGGAAGGAATCCTGGCTAAGTTTGGTTCTAATCAAAGAGTGGTTTAGCTTTTGATGGGAAACCTTAAATCAACCTTCTTTTCTGTGCTTATTAATGGGCAGCCAAAGGGTTTTTTTCCTATGAAGTGTGGGGTTAAGCAGGGTGATCCTTTATCTCCCTTACTTTTCATTCTAGCCTTGGAGGGTCTTACCAGATTCTTGAATTATCAGCACTCAATTGGTAGGATCTCCTCCTTTTCCTCTAGTAGAACCCCAACCCCTAGCCATCTTCTTTATGTAGATGACATTTTTATTTTTACAAAGGCAGATTGCAGAAACTTATTGAGAGTGAAGACAATATTATCATCCTTTATGGAAGCTTCAGGGCAGGCTATAAATCTCAACAAAAGTCAAGCCATTGTGCATGACAAGATGAGGCTTGAGCAGAAGGGCAATTACCAAGATTCTAGGCATTAAGTGTCATACAAAGGAGTTTACTTATTTGGGTTCTACTATTGTCAGAGGTAAGCTAAGGAAGATACATTGCAAGGAGTTGGTGGAGAAGTTTGAAAAGAGGATAACATCATGGTACAGTAGAAAGCTAAACCAGATGGGGAGGCTTATACTTATCAAAAATGTGCTTTCTTCTATACCTTTACATTTAGTTGCTGCGCAAACTCTACCAAAATCTATCATCAAATGTCTCAATGGCTTGATGGCTAATTTCTTTTGGGGAGCTAAGGATGATGGTCAAAAATACCATTAGAGGAGATGGACTAGGCTCTGTTTTCCTTTTGAAGAAGGGGGCCTGGGTTTGAGGGATTTAAATCTTTGTCAAGCAGCTGCCTCTATTGATTCATGGTGAAGGTTCATAAGGGGGTTTCAATCTGGAGTCAGTATATGCGGGCCAAGTACTTTAGGGATGGGGATTACACATATCAAGCTTATGATTTCTATACATGGAAAGCCATCTGCAGGGTTTTTCACTTAGTTGCTCCTCACTGCCATTTTAACAATGGGGTACTGCAATGGAGGACTGGAACCTATAGTTTCAAAGTGGCTTATTCTTTAACCTATAATCATCACCCAAAGCAACTGTCATGTGTTTACTTATGGGATAAGAGGCAGATTGGAAAAGTTGGCATCTTCCTTTGGAGGTGCTTGAACAGGATTCTCCCTCTCCCCATGAATCTCAGCCGGATGAATGTGCAGACATCAGCTCTTTGTCCCTTTTGTATGGGAGACGGTATGGATGAGTATCATCTTTTCATCAACTGCAGAGAGGTGGTGGAGCTCTGGAGGTTATATGCAATGGTGTTAGATGCACCTGTCATTGGCAGCTCTTAGACAATTACTCAATCTTTGCTAGGTTGGTAGTTGTCCTCTAACCGATCAACGTTTAAGGGTAATATCAGATTTATTTTGCCGGGAATCATTTTTGGTCGATTTGGAAGACATACAAGTCAATCCTTTATTCTCAAGGCGTTTGGAAACGGGACAAGATTATGATATCTATAAAAAAAGCTTTTGCAAACGTGGTGTTGGGCGAACAAAATTGATACTACATTATTATATAAGTCTCATATTTTTAGCTTTGGAATTTTTACATTCTCTTGTACTAGGTGTCAGCCTGTTGGCACTTAGGCACATTTTTATTGAATAAAATTTAAAAAAAAAAACAAAAAAACAAAAAAAAACAAAAAAACAATATATATATATATATATATATATATATATATATATATATATATATATATGTATATGTATATGTATGTATGTATGTATGTGTTTTGGCCTCCTTTTCTTCCAAACCTTGTGGAACCGAGCTACTGAATGGTTCAACAAGCTTCGCCCAGGAAGCATTGATTCATTCTGCGACTTGGCCTCAAAATTCAAGGCTAAGTTCTAGGAGAACTGTACTAAGAGGAAGAAATTCACCTATCTTAGTACAGCCGGGCAGAGGGAATCTGAGAACCTCACTCAATTCCTTACCCGGTGGAAGGAAGAGGTTGACAAGGTAGAAGAGATGGACGACAAGACGGTGTTGTCCCTTCTCTTAAACGGATTACGTGCAAGGGAACTATACAAGGAATTCTGCCGAAAACCCCCGGCCACGTATCAAGAAGCTTACCACACCGCATGGGAGTTTGCTGAGGCTGAAACCCAACTCTGGGCAAAGAAAGAAGCAGAGCATGGCTTCAAGCCCAAGCCGGTCCAAGTCAACAAGGAAGAAGAACCGGGTCCTAGCCGGCCAAGGCATCACTATGACCCGATCGTCCGTATGGTCAATACCGAAGAATGCCAAGAGATCAGAAAAGCACCGGTCATTCCTCCGGAAAACCCTACCAGTCAAGCAGGACGACAATGGTCGGGCACCTATTGTTTATACCATAGGTCAGATTCCCATAACACTTCCGAATGTAAGAGTGTTAAGGGAGTCATCCGGCAAATGATAGACAGCGGGGAGCTGGGCAAAGATTATTTGCAGAAAGCCCGAGAGAAGAGCCACCAATGGATCAGGCCTACAGCCCAGGGGAATGACCGGGATAACGACCGGCGGAGGAACAACCGGCAAAGGGAGCAACAACCTGATCCCGAGAAAGAGCATATTGGGATGATCTTCGGTGGACCCGAAGGTGGAGATTCAGCCGCGCAGTAGAAGAATTGGATCCGCAGCATTTACGTTGGTGAAGTAAGTGCTGAACCGGCCAGGCGTAAGCATACTAGGAGGGAACCAATCGTCTTTACTGACCGGGATCTCCCACCCACCGGTGAAGATCATAACGATCCATTGGTCATCACCATGGACATTAATGGGGTGGATGTTGCCCGGGTACTTGTTGACCCCGGCAGCAGTGTCAACATCCTATACTTGGAGACCTTCCAAAAACTCAGGTTGTGTCAGACACAACTTGAACCCCTCAAAACCCCTCTTTCAGGCTTCACGGGAGATACAGTGGAAGCTGAAGGATCCATAGTTCTACTGGTCGAACTAGGATCGGGTGAAAAAACTGTATGGAAGAAGATGCGGTTCATCGTTGTGGACATCAAATGCGTCCATAACGCAATCCTGGGAAGACTGGGCATCAATAAAGTCGGAGCGGTGATTTCCATGCCTCACCTATGCATGAAGTTTCACACTCCAGGCGGTGTGGGTGAAGTAAAGGCGACCAGAGGAACGCCCGGGAGTGCTATGCCCGAGCAGTCAAGAAGATGGCCAAGGGGGTCAATGTCATCTCCCAAGAAATCACAAAGGGAGAGACCCGGGAGAAACTTGAGCCCGAGGCCGAGACGGTGGAGATCGAACTTCACCCGGGTGATTCTTCAAGGATGGTCAGAATCGGAGCAAATCTCCTAGAAGATCTCAAGGCGGAGATTACACGTGTCCTCCAAGAGTACGCGGGCATATTTGCATGGAGCGTGGCAGATATGCCTAGAATTGACCGCTCAATCATCTGCCATCGGCTGGTAGTGAGGGATGGAAGTAGACCGGTACGCCAGAAGAAGAGGTACCTAGCCAGCGACCCGCGAGACTTCGTCAAAAGGGATGTCAAAGACCTCCTCAGTGTTGGTCACATTCAGGAAGTCAAATACCCGGAGTGGCTGGCCAATGTGGTCCTTGCCCCCAAGGGAGACACATGGAGGATGTGTGTTGATTACACGGACTTGAACAAGGCTTGTCCAATGGATTCATACCCCCTCCCCAGTCCAGATCAAATGGTGGACGAGACTGCGGGGTGCAAACTCCTAAGTTTCATGGACGGCTTCAAGGGCTACCACCAAATCTACATGGCCAAGGAAGATGAAGAGAAGATGTCATTCCTCACACCCGAAGGAACCTACTATTACCGGGTAATGGCGTTTGGCTTGAAGAACTCTGGGGCCACTTACCAGCACATGGTAAACAAACTCTTCAAGCCACTTCTTGGGAAAGACCATGGAGGCGTACGTCGATGACATGCTGATCAAAATCCAGGTATCTCTCAATCACCCGGCTGACATGCGTGCCACATTTGATATCATGGCAAGATACAACCTCCGGTTGAATCCCAAGAAGTGCGTCTTCGCGGTTCATACCGGGAAAGTTCTTGGGATTCATGGTGACCAAGAGAGGAATAGAGCCCAACCCAGAAAAAATTCGGGCTATCACCGAGATGTAAGCTCCCACTTCTCTGAGGGATGTTCAAAAGTTGACCGGTCGTCTAGCGGCCCTCAGCCGGTTTCTTTCCCGGTCAGCTGAGAGATCCCTACCCTTCTTCAAAGTCCTGAATAAGGCCAACACATTCACCTAGGATGAAGACTGCCAGAAGGCGTTCGAGGAGCTGAAAGGATACCTAGTGTCAGACATTGTATTGTCAAAACCCGAACCGGGTGAAACTTTGTATCTGTACCTAGGGATATCCCCAAATGCTGTAACCTCCGTTTTAATAAGAGATGACGGGGCACAAAAGCCCATTTATTATGTGAGCAAAGCACTAAACGGAGCTGAAAGTAGATATACGGCGATGGAGAACACTGTCTATGCGCTTTTCATCTCCACGAAAAAGTTAACATCCTACTTCCAACCTCACCCGGTTGAAGTCTTGACTGACCAACCATTGGGTGCGGTATTGCAGAATTCAACATCCTCCGGGAGGATGGTGAAATGGGCTATGATGTTAACTCAATTCAACATTGAGTACCGGCCGAGATCAGCAATCAAGGGACAAGCCCTTGAAGATTTTCTTATAGAAATGACCGGTCTAACTTTAGACCTACCGGTTAGCCACCCTACCAAGCAATGGTGGGAGATGGCGGTAGACGGGGCGTCCAGTCCAAAAGGCTGCGGGGGTGGTATAGTGTTTACCACCCCGGAAGGGTTCAAGATCTACCATGCACTCATCTTCAACTTCAAGCTGACGAACAACGAGGCAGAATATGAAGCTTTAGCTGGAGGGCTCAGACTTGATCAAGCTCTCAAAATCAGCCGGGTCAGTATCAAATCTGACTCTAGTCTCATTGTTGGGCAAGTGACCGGTAACATGGAAGCAAGAGAAGGACGAATGGCACAATACTAGGACCTAGTGCTTGCCTTGTTGAAAGGCTTCGTGGAATTCAAGATCGCCCAAATTCCCCGGGCAGAAAATGCAGATGCAGACCTTCTCTCCAAATTGACGCAGTATGCCCCCGAGCACGTTTCAAAACTTGCCTGGGTGGAAATTCTCGATCGTGCCAGCATCGATAAATTGGAAGTCGTCGCCATAACAGCAGCAGGCCAATCTGACCGGTCAAACCTGATCGGGGCGGATAACCATTGGATGTGCGATCTTATGAAATATTTGACAGATGGAAGCTTGACCGAACAAGATGACCGGAAAAGAAAAGTGAAGCTCAGGGCGCCCCGGTTCCAAGTCATTGATGGGATGCTGTACAAAAGGGCATTCGGGGGACCACTCTTGAGATGCCTAACCAACCGGGAAGCTGAAAGAGTCATTGCGGAAGTCCATGAAGGTGTATGTGCGGCCCATCAAATGTCTCGCACCTTGTCCCAGCGCATCATACTGCTGGGGTACTATTGGCCAACAATCGTCCAGGATTGTGAAAGGTAGGTTCAGAAATGCCGAACCTGCCAAGTGTTCTACAAGTACCCCGGTAGACCGGTGACATACTATCACCCCATATCAAATGTTATCCCGTTCGCTAGATTCGGGGTTGATATCATTGGAGTGTTCCCAATCGCCCAAGGAAGGAAGAAATTTGTGATAGTGGCCATCGATTACTTCACCAAATGGATCGAGGCCGAAGCATTGGCCAATATAAACACGCAACAATGCAAGAAATTCATTTGGAAGAACATCATCACAAGATTTGGCGCTCCCATGAATCTCATCACCGATAATGGGCCACAATTCCGGAATCCGAGGTTCACCGAATACTTGGAGGGCTTTGGGATTAAACACAATCGTTCTTCGGTGGCATATCCCCAAGGAAATGGCCAAGTGGAAAACGCCAACCGAACGATTGTGGATGGCCTGAAGAAGCGGCTGGGAGAAGCAGGAAACAAGTGGTTGGAAGAGCTTCCGCACATCATATGGGCGTTTCGAGTAACACCCAGGAGGGCCCATGGGGAAACTCCATTTTCCCTAACCTATGGGTGTGAAGCAAGATTACCCATCGAAGCTGAATTCCCAACATTCCGGGAATCAAATTATCAACCCCAGCAGAATGAAGAAGACCACTTGGCAGAGCTCAATTTGGTCGAAGAGCGAAGGATAGCCGCGGAAATGAAAATGAGCATGTACCAACAACTTGTGAAGAGGTACCACGACAACAAGGTTGGGCCGCGTTACTTCTAAGTTGGCGATGAAGTCTTGCAGAGAAGAGAGGCTAGTAGACCGGGCGATGGAGGTAAGCTAGCCAAAAATTGGGAAGGACCCTACCGGGTTAGAGACATCATTCGCCCGGAAACCTACCGGTTGGAACCTACTAGGCAAGGCCTACTTCTATTATCAATCGAATTGAGGGTCCAATATTCTATCTTGGAGAACCAAAAACGATAGGTCGAACCTATCCTAGAAAAGCTTCCCGGGTGGATCAGATCCACCTGGTAAGTGATAAGTCCATTTCGTACTTATCTTTTTACTCATATTTAATTCGTTCTTGTATCATTTTTGTTATCAAAACAATAAATTATTTATTCTTTTTCATCAAAAACATATGTTTTGATAAATTGATCATATAAAGAATGTCTTTGAATTAATATGTAAAATTGGGCCAAGAATAGAGTAATAAGAGTAAATTTTTAATAGAAAAAAAATTATATCTCACAAACGGTGCGGAATTAGAAGTCGGTGCAGAAGGAAAAAGTGTTCAGAAGGAAATTTCAAGTACGGTAGAATCGGCAGTTTGTGGCGGCCTGACAGGCGACCTGGCCGGCGGCGGCCTGCCTGGCCGCCGGTCAAGATGGCGGCGATGGTGATTCGAGCAAACAGACGGCGAGGTGGCGCCGGCGGGCTGGCAGGCGACCGCCTGCCTGCCGGCCTATCGACGGCGTCCAGCGGTGTGAAATTTCTGGAATTTTGTGGCAGCGGCGAGATCTGGAACCGGCGGTGAAGAAAAGAGCGCCGGCGGGCTGGCAGGCGACCGTCCAGCGGCGAGAGGGCTCCGGTAGATTCCAGCAGCGCGGCGGCGGGCTTGCCGGCGACCGGCGGTTTACCCGCTTGACGGTCGACCTCCTCCTTTAAAAGCCCCGTGACCCCCTCCCTTTTCCAGCCATATTCCAACTTCGGTTTTTCCCCTTTTAGGGACAAAAATCTCCTCTTTTATTTTCCAAATACTCCCTCCGTCCACCTAAGATTTTCCCATTACGCGTTACGAGGCTTGATCGACTTTATTTTCAATTCAATTTAATTGATTATAGGGGTAAAATTTTAAAATAAAATTTATATAGTAATAAACTACATGAAAAGTTCTACAAAACTAGAGGTGACAAGACTATATTATTTTACGAAATGACTAGTAAAAATGAGCAAACAAAGTGAGTGAAGTTTGACCCTGTGAATAGTGACTGGGAAGATCTATGGTGGACAGAGGTAGTACTATATTAAAATTATGTCAGTTAATTCTCATAATCGAAAGTTAATTCTCAAGTCTTTGAAACTGTAAGTTTTTTATTCTTTTTATTGTAATCTTTATTGAACTTTTTATCAATAAAATTTACTTTGTTGATAATTGATATGTGTTTGAGGATTTTATATGTTATTATGATGATGTTGAATGTTTTGTTTGGAATTATGAATTGGTAATTTTAAATAGGTTAAGATTCGGAATAAGGATTTAATCAACTTAATTTAATCTATTTATTAGTAATTGGATTAATTGCTAGAAAATGAATTAATCTTTATTAATTAATAAAATTGTTCCGAACACCTAGAAATAGGTAGGGTTAGAAATAACCGTTTGGAATGGTTTAAACTAATTAATAATACTAAACATTTTATTAATTAAGTAATTGGAAAATAGTTCTTGCCTTGTCTATGAGGATTTAGAATTATTAAGCCAAACATTTTCTAGCACAGTACTGAGACATAGAAATAGGAGATGTACTGGAAATATATTAATCTTATAATTAATACTGAGACCTAGAAATAGGAGATGTATTAAATATAAGATTAGCATTTATGTTTTATATTGAGACCTAGAAATAGGAGAAATATTAAACATAAGTGCTACACATTTCATTAATCCAATTGTTAATTAAAGACGAGTTAAATTGTGTTAAGTCCGTGTTCCGATCTTAATTCCTGAAGTTATTTTATCATTTATTTTAGTCACTTATTTCTTATTTATTCGCATATATTAGACTAGAAATTAGCCCGTGACAAATAATAAAACTAACTATTCCCTTCGTTACTCCTGGAGAGAATGACCCGAGTCAAACTCGGTTATTTGTTGACTTGCCGCTATACGCAGCTCGTCAGTAAGCCAACTGAGAATGGCGCCGTTGCCGGGGAGTGGCATGGTTTAGTCAGTTTTTATATCTTCAAAAGCAAATTTTTAGTCTACTCCTTTTATTTCTTGATTATTTTTTTTCCTTATTTACATTTTTATGAATCGTTTTAATAATTTTTATAATTCCCATTTTAATGATTTCCCGCCATACCCATATTGTGAAAATAATTTTTCTAATGATTATAACGAAAATTACCATTATGAAAATAGTTTTTATGAAAATCCACCTATGATTGAAAATGATTATCAATTTAATGGTAATAGGTGGAATAATTATGATAATGGTAATTTTGGTTGTTCACAAAATTTTCAAGATAATTTTGGTAATGATCAAGATTTTGAAAACAATTGGTATTACAATTCTATTATGAATAATAATTATTTTGATGATTATGATCATGGGAGAAATTTTAATAATTTTGATCATTTACCAAATTATCAAAATAATTATTGTGATTTTAATGATAATCAAAATTATTGTAATAATCCCCCTAGATTTTTCAATGAAAATAATCCTGAAGAGGAGGATAATTACAATAACTTTGATTATCAAGAAAATTATTCCTCTCCTTATTCCTCACTTTGCCCTATTAATAATTTTGATGTGATTAGCAATGAATTAAAATCAATAAAAAATGACATGGATCGCATTATAAGAAATTTAATAGGGCAAATAGAATTAAAGAGATATACTAACCTTGATTTTGATGAATTCCTTAAAAAGAAGGGTTTAGTAAATGAATAAGGTTATCTTTGTTATACTTTTCCTTATTCTTCTCTAAATCCTGATTCTAATCTAGAGATTTTCAATAATGAAAAAGTAGATATTCTTAAGGAAATTGGAAATCTCTATGAATTATTAGAATTCAAACCTAATGAATCTAATAAAATTCATCAAAATAAATGGTTAGCTGAGGATGAGGAAATTACGGTGGATAAAATTGTTGAATCAAATATAGCGCAAGAAGGAACACCTTCTTTAGGTCAACCACCTCAAGATGAGGAATTTGATGAAAATGATTATTATCTCGAACAAGAAAATCTTTGGGCTAACTTTGAATATGAAAATCAAGAAACATTGAAGAACTTGCTTAATAAAGGTATTCTTGTTCGAGTAAATTCAATTAAAAATAATGAAAATCACAATAATGGGTTGGAGGGAGTAGTGCCCGAGGAAAGCTCTATTGTTTCTTCGTTGAGATTAGAGGAGAAGATAGACGAACAAGGATCTGTCTGTTCGTTTCCTGAAAAGAAAAATGGAGAACATACGAGCGTGGTTGAAGTTGATGTCTTTCAAAAAGACGAGGGCATTGATCATTTTGGGGGCCGTGCTGAACCTAATCCGAATTTATATATTGAAGAGAGTCCCGTAGGAATAATCATTCAAGGAGACCTTTTTGAGTCATCTAAGAATTTATCACAAAATGAGGGTCTCCTTCAGCCATTTTTCATGAAGCCAAACACCCCTAAACGTGTGTCGTTATTGGATTATTTTATACAATGGGGTGTGTTCAAATCTTTTTATAAAGTATTTATTCTTCTTTGGCTTCATGAATACACGGGTCTGCGCCACCTTACGGCGATAATCCAGAAGAAACTCGAGACTCTCGAGGAGAGTGCTCCGTTAGTTTTGTTTATTTTACCAAGTTTAGAAATAATGGCGTCAAGCTAATGACGTTAAATTAGCGCTTAACGGGAGGCAACCCGTCATAATAATAATAATAATCACAATAATAATAATAATAAATAATAACAATAACAAATTTAGCTAGTTTTTTTTACACTATCACACACTGTGCACTTGTTCTTTTTCTCTTTTGTTGTTTTCTTTTGCAGGGGAAACGAAGAGAAGCCATTGCAGTGAGCCCTGTCAGTTTTTCGCACCCAATATTGCCTTAATGCATAGAATTATTTTCTATTAAAAATAGCTTTTTATTTCTAATCTTGGCCAAAATTTTTAACTTTTTATGATCACAAAAATATTGCCCCTCATCATATGCTTCACACTAAGTGTGAGGAGGATTGTCCTACCTGGGTTTTCTACTTGCATCCCACATTTGGACCTCGAGGGCGATGTCCAGCTTAAGTGTGAGGAGGCAAAGTTAGATAGCGGGTATAATTACATTTTAAAATGTTTAATTCCTCGTTCAACAATCAATTAATATATTTAGTATTTAATTTACTTTACATTTTCTTTTATTCTCTAATAATTTTAATAACTACTCACTCCTTTCAAAAATCTCAACAATGGACTTTTATTTTAAAGATTTTGCATGAGTTGAGTTTTAGTTGAGTAAGTTAAGGTTGTTAATTACATAACGATTATAAGTCTTTTGGTCCCTTTCTCTTTAATTGAAATAAATAAACAAAGCTAATTGTGAGGGTTGTGCTTTAGTGACGAATTGGGAATCCTATCTCCGAAAGGAGCTCTGCTTCTCCCGTGAATCACATAAGGCGAGGGAGCAAGTATGCACATGTAATGGGATAAACCCACAACCCGAACAGTTTTGCCAATTGCTTGCGTGCTGAATTGAGTATCCTATCTCCTTTGGAGCTCTACCCTTCTATTATTATTTTTTTAAAAAAAATCATATCATAAGCAATAAAAAGGGAATTATGGGATAACTCACGGGAAAAATAAAAATATAATTTACTCAATTGAGATAAGTGGACTAAAAGACTACAAATCGTTATTAATTACTGATCTTAACGGATTTTGGAAGATTAATTTACTCATGCAAATTTTAAAACAAGTTTCATTGCTATTTTTTTGAAAAGAGTGATGAGTTATTTAGTTGTTAGAAAATAAAGGAAAGTGCATAGTAAATAATACTAATAGTATTAATTGACGATTGAGAGGAAGTAAGATCTTAGAATGTAATCAAACAATCTTCTTCATTCTTGTGTTGGTAGATGGTGAGTTGCTTGAGGGTAAGCAACGTTTAAGTGTGAGAAGATTGTTAAGTCCGTTTCGTACTTATCTTTTTACTCATATTTAATTCATTCTTGTATCATTTTTGTTATCAAAACAATAAATTATTTATTCTTTTTCATCAAAAACATATGTTTTGATAAATTGATCATACAAAGAATATCTTTGAATTAATATGTAAAATTGGGCCAAGAATACAGTAATAAGAGTAAAGTTTTAATAGAAAAATAATTCTATCTCACAAACGATGCGGAATTAGAAGTCGGTGCAGAAGGAAAAAGTGTTCAGAACGAAATTTCAAGTACGGTAGCATCGGTAGTTTGTGGCGGCCTGACAGGCGACCTGGCCGGCGGCGGCCTGCCTGGCCGCCAGTCAAGATGGCGGCGATGGTGATTCGAGCAAACAGATGGAGAGGTGGCGCCGGTGGGCTGGCTGGCAACCGCCTGCCTGCCCGCCTATCGACAGCGTCCAGCGGTGTGAAGTTTCTGGAATTTTGTGGCAGCGGCGAGATCTGGAACCGGCAGTGAAGAAGAGCGCCGGCGGGCCTGCAGGCGACCGCCTGCCTGCCCGCCTGTCGACGACGTCCAGCGGCGAGAGGGTTCCAGTAGATTCCAGCGGCGCGGCGGCGGGCTTGCCGGCGACCGCCGGTTTGCCCGCTTGACGGTCGACCTCCTCCTTTAAAAGCCCCGCGACCCCCTCCCTTTTCCAGCCATATTCCAACTTCGGTTTTTCCCCTTTTAGGGACAAAAATCCCCACTTTTATTTTCCAAACACTATATTAAAATTATGTCAATTAATTTTCATCATCCAAAGTTAATTCTCACGTCTTTGAAACTGTAAGTTTTTCTATTCTTTTTATTGTAATCTTTATTGAACTTTTTATCAATAAAATTTACTTTGTTGATAATTGATATGTGTTTGAGGATTTTATATGTTATTATGATGATGTTGAATGTTTTGTTTGGAATTATGAATTGGTAATTTTAAATGGGTTAAGATTCGGAATAAGGATTTAATCAATTTAATTTCATCTATTTATTAGTAATTGGATTAATTGTTAGAAAATGAATTAATGTTTATTAATTAATAAAACTGTTTTTATTATTAATTAATCTTTGGAAATTAATCTTTTACTTTGTCTAGGAGGTAAATAGATTAATTAAGCCACACGTTCCGAACACCTAGAAATAGGTAGGGTTAGAAATAAACGTTTGGAATGGTTTAAACTAATTAATAATACTAAACATTTTATTAATTAAGTAATTGGAAAATTGATAAGTCGTTTTTGGGTTAGTCTTTTTATTCTTTTTTTTAGGCATTTTTAATATTTTTAGTGTTTAATTTTTAGTTCTTTAGTTAGTTTTATTTTAATTCTCATTTTTACAATCTTTTATTTTTCTTTCAAAAATAGTAGTTTTTTAATCATTTTTTTACATTTATTATTTTATTTTATTTTCTCTGACCCAAAATTATTATATATCTTATCTTTTGGAGAAAAGTATAGCAAAAAGGCCAAAGTGCAGTTCAAGTTTGAAAAGAAGAGATTGAGTTTGGGCCGGAGCCCAATCCCAACACTAAAAGAGATCAGCCCACCACTCCATGTTTGTTGTCTCACGCACGCAAGAATGAGAAAAGTGTCAGCGGCTTCTTCTTTGCATGAAACCGGCGAAGCATTTAAGCAAATATTCTCCAACGTCTCTCCATTAATCTCGTTCAAGCGCTCCAACGGGAAAAAAATTAAAGGTCCTTTGCTCCTAATCTTCTATAACTTGAGCTCCGGAAATAACAATTTGAGTGGGGGAACATCGACGGGAATAAAGCAGCGGCTTGGCCGCTACTATGGTGGCCGGCGTTCGACGATGGTCGGCGGTGAGAGGTGTGGCAGTTCCTTCAAGCTCCAATTTCTTCAAGTTTTCTTCATCTTCTTCAACAATTGGTAACCCTATATTTGTCAATTTCTTTTTCTTCTCCAATTTCTTTGTAAAAGTGTTGTTTCAATTCAAATTTACATTTTTCCCTTGTTTGTGTTAATTTCAAAAATTCCAAAATAGTTGGTGTTCTTTTATGGGTTTTTTTTTAATGTTTATATTAAATCCCTTATGAATGAAGAATGAATTCTTACTAGTTTCTTCAATTTTTGCGCAAATTGATGTTAAATTGGTTGAATTATAAATTTGATTTCATAAGTAGGTTGGTATGTCGAATTCGGTTATCATTGAAGCTAATTTAGCTCCATATTTTAGTTAAATGATTCTCGAATTCATACGTGAATCTCTTTTGTGACTTGTGTTTTGTAAAATTTTAAGGTAAATGAACTTCTTAGCCACATAAGTTGAACGTTTTCCTTAAGATTCGTTATAGAGTGATTGTTTATGTCTTGGTGTTCTTGTTTGTTATTCTCATAAAAATTGGGATTGTTTAAGCGCAATAAACAACTCTCGATTTAATGAAAATATGTAATGTTTTTTCTTATGTGAATAGATTACAATTCTTACGCTTAAGTTGTTCAAGGAGACCTGCAAAATATTTTCATCATTAGACTTTAATGTTTATTAAAGTGTATCAAATGTTCTTCATGAATACTTTGTGCATGGGAGTTAGAATGAAAGAAATATTTGCTCTTTTATAAACTTTTTCATCTTTTGGAATCATTGTTTGAGCGCTTGAGGTGAGTGGGGGTTCAAAGTAACCAAAAGGCCTTTGAATTCTTGACTCCGGGCCTTATAGAGAGTTGACGATCCTCTATATGTGGTCAAGAATATGAATCAACTCGAGCCTTTGAATTCTTTTCTATTTTTAAGTGCGTAAGTTACGTAATATATTGTCTAAGTGGCTATTATACGTGTAATGTTCAATTTGTGTTTTTTTTCTCTTTTTCATTTTGTTTTGGGTTTTTGGCAGTGTTTCTTGGGTTACCTAAGTTGGAAAAGTTGATTATCTTTTGAGCTTGTTTTCCCCCATTTTATCAAAAAAACCAAAAAAATAAGAAAATATAAAAAACCAAAAAATATTTACTTTTCATCCAACCCCCCCCCCTTTGTGTTTTAAGTTATAATATAAGTTTTTATTTACTAAGTTATATTATAAGTGTTTGTTTATAAGTTATAAATATAAGTTTTTTTTTATACTTTATTCTTTTAGTATATCTTAAGTATGTGTTTTATGTTTATAAGTTATATTATAAGTTCTTTGTTTATACAAATTCAATTTATATGTTTCTATATTTATTTAATTATAGTTTTATAAGTGTTCTAATATGTGTAGTAGTTAGTTTTTGTTTATTTCGTGACAATGTGTGTGCATGCTAAATTGGTTTCAATAGTACAAACTTTCTCCGTGGGATCGACCTTTACTTGCCCTAGCTAGAGTTTTTATTTGATTATATATTGGGGTTAGCTAAGGATATTTTATAAATTTTTAATTTGTTTTGGACCACACGACAAGTCCTCAACAAAAATAGTTCTTGCCTTGTCTATGAGGATTTAGAATTATTTAAGAGTAATGCTAGAGTCACAAACAAACTGTTCACAAAATTCACAAACTTACCTTTTTAAGACTTTCTTAGATATAAGATGCACTCAAATAATAAAAGTTGTTTTAATTTAAAATCCAGAAAAAGCAAGTTTGTGAAGTTTGTGAATTATATGTTTGTGACTCTAACATTTTCCATTATTTAAGCCAAACATTTTCTAGCACAGTACTGAGACCTAGAAATAGGAGATGTACTGGAAATATATTAATCTTATAATTAATACTGAGACCTAGAAATAGGAGATGTATTAAATATAAGATTAGCATTTATGTTTTATATTGAGACCTAGAAATAGGAGAAATATTAAACATAAGTGCTACACATTTCATTAATCCAATTGTTAATTAAAGACGAGTTAAATTGTGTTAAGTCCGTGTTCCGATCTTAATTCCAGAAGTTATTTTATCATTTATTTTAGTCACTTATTTCTTATTTATTCACATATATTAGACTAGAAATTAGCCCGTGACAAATAATAAAACTAACTATTCCCTTCGTTACTCCTGGAGAGAATGACCCGAGTCAAACTCGGTTATTTGTTGACTTGCCGCTATACGCAGCTCGTCAGTAAGCCAACTGAGACACAGCCCGGACCTGGCACGCTGGTTACTACACCGGTCTTGCTGAGTATAATAAAAAAAATGAAACCCGGAAGAGGGGTATGCCTGCAAGAGGGCTGGACCGGGAAGAAGGTTCGAACCGTACTTACACGGGCCCATGAGGTTTGACCGGTCTCGGGGAATCAGCCGAGACCGTCAAATTGATTGGGGACTAAAAGATTCCCATTAAAAGAAATAGAAAGGGATCGTCCACCGTGACGCATCCTATTCCGACCGGTTCGGATTCCCCCTTCTCAGGGAAGACTTGAACGGGGGGGTGAGCTAAGGCCTTCCCGGGATAGTAGAAATCAAAGGGCCATTAAAAGACTTAATCACCCGGAAGAGGGGGCCCTGGAAGAAGGGTGCATTTGAACCTTGGAGAGGGTTCGAAACCATTCGACATGGTTATATCTCCAGTATTCTTGCCGGTTAAGGATACTTAAAGAAATTACTAGGTTACAGGTGTTTCCATCTACAACCTACTGGTGAAACAAAAAAGAGAGAGAATACCCTGGTTGAAAAGGGAGATATTCAAAAGCAAAAGTTGACGTTCTACCGGCAGCAGTTAATCAGATTGATGTTCAAAAGTAATAGTTGAAGAGATTGCTCGCAGGTGTACCAGCATTCTAAAGGGGGGAATATGAAACAAAGAAACATTCAAAGAGAAAACCAGTATCACCGGATTCAAAAGTAAACATGCATTAGAACTTCAAAAGTAAAATGTCAATTGTTTACAAAATACACCGGGCATCCCCGGGGAAATTGAAGATTCTTGAATTTTAAAATTTAACCGGACACAGCCGGAGAGATCCTAGTCTAAGGGGAAGGGGGGAGTAGGCTCTTCCTCTGGGATGGGAGCCAGACCGTAGGAGGCAGCGCTGAAAGCCGGGTCTCTTTTCAGCAAGACCCGGTGAGAGGCAATCCGGTCCTTCTTCTCACCGCTCTTGAATCCAAACGATCCAATCGCGGTGATCATCTTCTTTCCTTCAGTTTCCCGGTACAGTAACCTGAAGGACTCCATGGTTGCCTCTGGAGTCGCCGTGAGAACCCGGGCAGCGTCAGCTTTGTTTTCTTCAACCCAGGCGGCTGCACGCCCGGGGAAGTTTTCTTCTTTCTCCAGCATCTCCCGCTTGGCTGCAGACGCCTCGTCCATTAGCCGACCATTCTCCTCTTTAAGCCGGGTAATCTCAACTCCCATGGACCCGGCCATACCAGAAAACTTGGCCAGCTCGTCCGTTTGGCTTTTAAGAACAAGGGTCATCTCCTCATTCTTCTTCTTCAGCCGGGCCACTTCGGTTGGGGAGTCCATTCCCAGCCAGTCAGCAGTGATAGGCCCGATCTCCCCAACCTGCGCAACAAAAAAAATGAGCCGGTGAATCTTAGATATGTAAGAGAGAGATTTACCGGGTGTGAGATATAACTTACCTCCCTCAACCGGAGACCGAGGTTGATGTAGGCCTCCTCCACGGTTTGGTAGGCCACACTAGAATCTGTCTTCTGCCTTTTGTTCATGGCAGAAGGATGGTTGGTGGCCGCCTTCTTTGTCCGGTGCCCGGCCTTCTCCTTGCCCTTTGAAGGGATCTTCCCCCTTAGACTGGTTGTCTTGGGGTTCGTCTTCGTCAAGAATCTCCACGGTCTCCTAGTAGACCGGGAAGGTTTTGGCAGGGTTGGCTTGGGAGCCCCTGGCCTCTTCCATTGGCTGATCATCGGGGATGGCGAACTCCTCGAACTCCATGTCTGCAAGAAATAGCTAAAGTCGTTAAGTACAAGAAACAGCACCGGTCAAAACACAAATCACAAGAAGAATAATAAATACCTGGGTGGTTCTGGCCCTCAGCCTCTACAGTGTTGCCCGGGGAGGGTACCCTGCGCCCCGCTGCTTCATGGGCCTGGGAGGTACCCTCACCACCCGATTCAACCCTCCAAACCCAGCTCCCATAGTGGAAGATCCTCCCGGTGTACGGATCGCCGCGCATAAGGGTCTCGAGGCTCGCTTCCATGTCATGGGAGGAGGCCGGTAGGGTGAACTCATGTTTGAGGAGGTGGTCATTCCATTTCAGACCGGCCAATGGAGTGACGAAGGGGGGGAACTCAATGAAAACGAATTTGTCCTTCCATCCCCGGTTACTCTAGGGGACGTCGGAAATGAACTTCCTACCGGTACGGCCTTTGAAGTATACGAAACCTTCACAGCCGGTCCCACCCGGTAGGACTTCAAAGCAGAAAAGGAAAAGACGAAGAGAAGGATCTATTTTAAGGTGAGAACATATGTTTACGAAGGAATGGAGATACCGATGCGCGTTAGGAGTTATCTGGCTGGGTAAAATCCTAAACGCATGGCATACTTCGGTTAGGAGGGGGCGAAAGGGAAAAACTATGCCCGCATCCAAAGAAATAGTGTGGAACCCTATCCTATCCTCCTGGTGGGGTTCAATGATGTTAGGCCAGTCAGGCTCATACGAGAGGGTATAACCATCCGGGAGCCTCCTACGGATTTTATTCAGGGCAATTTTGGATACATGGGAAGAAATGTCAAGGACATAATATGTAGGGAGTGGAAAGTAACCGGCAGTTCGGAGCCGCTCTTCCCACTCCTCCCAGGACTCGGTGTCTGGGTCATAGGGACCCGGTTCATTGTCAACCGGTTCATCCCTCTCCATAGCAACCTGACCGGGCATTTGATTTACAGGCTGCGGCTCAAGTATGGAAGGGTTGGGGACCTGGCCGGGTATGGAATTAGAGGAAGAAGACCCGGTCGAGGAAGAAGAGTTGGAGTCCTCAGAGGAGCGGACCTCTGAGGACGAAATCCTATCACTACCTAAGGAAGACATACCCAGGGAGAACTTAAAAAAGAGAAGGGAGAGGAGCTTACTTGACTCGGAGGGCTGGAAAGCAAAAGAAGGGAACTCGAGCGGTGAAAGCTCTGGGGACTCAGATTGTGAAAAGTGAAGAAAGGAGAGGGGTTTAGGTCTTTATATAGGAAGGAAGAGGCCAAAGAAGGCGACGTGGCCACTTGAGAAAGCGCCGCGTCAGACGGCGCAATGACGGCGCATGGGGGAGGTGAACGGGTAGGCTGACAGCGAGTCATCGCGACGGTTGGGGCACGACACGTGTCGAGATTCAAAATTTGAAATTCAAATTTCGAAATTTTCAGGCGGGAAAAGCCTAAAATTCGAATTTGATGTCCTGTTTCAGATTTCTACTTCCCGCTCACGACAATTTTCATGACCGAGAAGTGGAGGGCTTATTGATGGGTGTATTCCACCCAGGACCGGTCAAAGAGGAAGTCCAAATATTTGACCGGTCAAGTTGACTGTTCTTGGAAGGGAGACCTAAATCGCCAGTAAAAGGATGCTCGGTTGACCAAAAGGTTGATCGGTATACTTCGGATAGTCTACCGGTCAAAGTACTTCGTCGCCACGATTCATTCTGATTTTCAGTAAACTCATCCCTCAGAAACCACCCGGTATGGTTTCTAGGGTTGGAAAGTGTCGGCAGAGAAGAGTCCAAAAGGCTTGGACTGTAGCGACCCATATCAGTGGAGGATCGCTGGAGATACTTGAACAAGGGAACCCATCCAAGGCACTACCTGACAAGGGAGTAGTCTTCGTCACTAGACGACGAGGCAGCTGAAGGACGAAGGCCATCACCTCCAACCATCCGAGAATGTGCCTCCACGTACGTGGGTGCATGACATCCTGTCCCCCCAAACCTAGTATAAATACTTCTGTAAACCTTAGAAAGTGGGATCCGAATTCATTCTCTCTAAACTTCCTTGTAAAAGTGCCCGTGCATTCTCTATTATAATATAAATTGGGCTACAAGTGTTCCACCTAAAGTCCTCCCGGTCACTTTGCGTGTTTTACCTTTCTTACTTTATTGAATCAAGTGAACTGTTCTAGACCCGGTCTAGTATAGTAGTTGCCCGGTTAGGTAATTTACACCATCAATACCTATCGAAAATGAAATCTTAGAGAGTATAGACTACGAAGATGTGATCAACCAATTTCCTCTTAAGAATTCAAGGAGAACTTCACGAATCCTTGGCTAGCTTTTATAGTATGTAATTATACAACTATGATTTTGTCATTTACTCATTTTCTAATAATACTATTGCGTTAATCATCATTTAAGTAGAATTAGTTTACATACTTTAAGTTCTCAGACTATTAGGTATAAGACTTTTAGGGCTTTTTTTGGTCCTGCTCCCTTTGGTGTGAGAAATCCCGCAAGAATCTACTTGGTATACACGATCAACCTCTTGAAGCCTTTCTCGAACGTACTGCTAGATACAAAGTCAAAGAATTGTTCTCAAAAACAAATAATATTTTTTTCAAAATATTCTAATTAATACTTTTTTTCGTCCATAAAAGAATTTTTTTTATTTGACCTTCTTAGCAGATACATTATACTCCCTCCGTCCTATAATGATCTTCCCGGTTCGCAAAACGAAGAAAAATCCCAAGTTTTTTCAATCTATTTTATTTAAATATTGGTATAGAAATAAAAAATAAAACATACATATTTAAAAACTACACCAAAAGTTCAACAAAACAAGTGGGGACAAGAATATTTTATTTTATCATATAGGCCATGAAAAATCACAAATAAATATAAATTTCTGTGAAGTTGAAATAGTGTTTTGGGAAGATCATTATAGGACGGAGGGAGTGTTGAATTGTCATAGAAATTTAAGGGTTAAATATGTTTTTAGCCGGTGTAAAATAGATGATTTTGTTTTGGTTTATCTAAAAATATTTTTTTCAAATCATCCTTACAAAATTTTTTATTTTGAAAATCCTCCTTATATGTAGCTAAGACTATTAATTTGTTGATATAGCACATTTATTTCATACTCAACAGCATAATTTTGCATTTCTAATTACTTCAAATACAAAAAAATGTCCTAAAATGTGTCCTTTATCAAATTAGATCTCCCATTCCCCAATTTTTATTATACAATATTCTTAAGAAAATATTTAAGAATTGGAGATGCTAAATGAATTAGTATACAATTCAAGGCTTGAAAATTGTGTCGAACGTAATTAGAAATGTAAGACTAAGTTGTTGAGTATGAAATAAATGGGTAATCTCATCTAATTATTAGTTCTAATTACGTTTAGGGGCTATTTTCAAAATCAAATTTTTGTAAGGATGCTTTTAACAAAAAATATTTTAAAAGGACAAAAAACAAAACTAACCTATTTTACATGGATTAAAAAACATATTTAACCCTAAATAAGTTTATTTAGGAAACAAAATATTGAAATATTATATTTTTTGATATATATATATATATATATATATATATATATATATATATATATATATATATATATATATATATATATATATAAATAAATTCATACATATAATTAAAATGGTGGCAGTTGAAACAAAAAATTGCTGCTAGGTATCCTTAATTTTGGGATAAAGACTAGCAGGTCCCATTGTTTTTCAAAATATACTCCGAGGTACCTTAAGATATTCGAAAACTAACTCCGGGGTGACAATCCGTCATTCTCTCCGTTAACATTTCTTCTCCGTTATCCTCCTCCTCCTCTTCTCAAAAAATTGCTGCCAGTTACCCCTTATTTTCGGATAAAGACTGGCAGGTCCCATTTTTAAAAAAAATTTACTCATGGGAATTTAAAATATGATGTTTGTGACTGAAGAGGGAACTTACGTATCATTTATAAAATTAAAATTATTTATTCACTTGGTTATAAATTATACGTCGTAATTCATAATAATATTAAATTTAACACTATTTTTATTGTTTCATATTATCTTTACAAGACATATTAAATTTAACACTATTTTTATTGTTTCATCTTATTCTTTTCTCAAGTCCTCTTGTTTTCTCGATTTACCATGACACCATTACCAATGACGACTATCAATGACTAATGCGGAGTACTATTTTTCTAAATAATAATGATTGTTACTCCGTAAATCTTAAAAATAGAGTAATAAAATTACTACTCTGCAATTAACTTTTAATAATAATTAAGGAAATAATAGGAAATACATAATATTATCAATTTTGACCAAAAAAACAAAAGTAGACAAATACTCTAGAACAGAGGAGTAATTAATATGAAGTAATAATAATAACTACTGGTATTTTTTAAAAAAGTATAGAAGTAAAATTACTAATTAATTTCTTAAAATAAATAATAGTATTAATAATAAGTGTTATTTTATAATAAGTGCTATTTTTCTAAATAACAATTAGTGTTTTTATAGAAAAGAGTGGTAAAACTAACAATTAATTTTTAATAATAATAGTAATAATAATAAATCAAAAAATTAATAATAATAATAGAATAAGAAAATAATAATTATGAAGTAATTAATTATAATAATTATTAACAAATAATAATAATTATAATAGAAGAAAAAAAAACAAAAGAAAAGGTAAAAGAAGAAAAAAAACGTGGGTGGGAGAGGAATGGAGGTCACTGGAACTCTGGAAGGCAGGAGAAAGAAGAAGAAAAGAAGAAAAGAGGAAGAAGAAGAAAAGAATGGGACCTGCCAGTCTTTATCCGAAAATAAGGGGTACCTGGCAGCAATTTTTTGAGAAGAGGAGGAGGAGGGTAACGGAGAAGAAATGTTAACGGAGAGAATGACGGATTGTCACCCCGGAGTCAGTTTTCGAATATCTTAAGGTACCTCGGAGTATATTTTGAAAAACAATGGGACCTGCTAGTTTTTATCCCAAAATTAGGGGTACCCCGCAGCAATTTTTTGCAGTTGAAAGGGGATAAGCAAAGAGATTCCAAATGTTGTTTAGTAGAAGAAGCAAAATGGGATGGACGTAAAAGTGCAGAAGAGTTATGGCGTGATATGATAGATACTATAGAAATCATCCTAAATAGGACTAAAATATAGAGAAATGTATCAAAATAGGAGTTTCATTTTTTTTCTGAAATAAAACTTCACACTGTGGTAATGTGGTTGTAATGTGGCACTGTACATGTGCACATTACTATACTTTTTGGTAATGGACATGACCATGTTTGGTAATGTAAATACATTTTAAGTCCTATTTCGGGAATAAAAACATGGAAGTCCAATTTTAGTATATTTTCAATGTTTTAGTCCTTTTTTGATCTTTCTCCCTAGATATTATAAGCCAAGTGGCAAAAGAAACCTTGGGAGAAATTAGAGGCACTAATTCAAGTGACAAAGAATGATGATGGTGGAGCTAGTGTGTAAGAGACGGTAAAGGTAAAATGAGAATATTTCAAGGAGTAGTCTTCATGACGTAATTTGAAAAGTTGGGATAGGTATAAGACGGCCCAGAAAGAGACAAAAGTACCATCAAAAGTAGCAAGAATGAGAGCATATGAAGAGTTTTACTAGTCGTGGGTATGAAAGAATGGGAAATATGCATTTACAAAAACGCAAAGGTTAGAGAAAGAAGGATGCGAGATTTGGAACAAGTTAAGTGCATTAAAGATAAAAATCGTAAAATTTTAGTCTTCGATGAAAGTATAAATGAGTGGTGGAAGAGCTACTCCAATAATCTGTTTAATGAGGAGCAACACATATCTCTCATGCTCGTTTGGCTATACACAACGGAGAATCACCAAAACTTGAATTCTTATCGAAAAATTCAAGAAATTGAAGTTGAGCATGCTCTAAAACGGATGGATAATAGCATAGTAAGTGGCCCAGACAATACTCTTTTAGAAAGATTTAGGAGGAAAATACATTGGATTATGCTATGTGTACCCCAAGGTTTGTACCCCAATTTGTACCCCGCAGTTTTGCACCAACACTTTGTGTTGGTGTAAAACTAATTTTTGTTAAATGCACCAACATTTGTGTTCGTGTGAATTTTTATTAACGCACCAACACTTGTGTCGGTGTAAACCATCGAAATGTTTGTGCAAACCTATGCTGTACAAATGGGGTATATTTTTTGGAGTAAGTGTAGCATGGTCCAAATACATTTGGTGATTAAGTAAGCTTTTTAATCAATATTTAAGATCTAAGAAGATGCCTAACGAATTGAGAAAGAACATTTTGGTACTTATTTACAAGATTAAGGAGGATATTCAGAGTTGTGGAAACTACAAAGGAATCAAGCTCATCAGGCATATGATGATGTTGTACTCCTTTCGTCCTGGAGTATCTGTCCACTTTTGTCTCTTTTTAATCAAAATTGGTAAATTTTAACCTTAAATTAAATAAAAATGATACTCCATTGATACAAAACTAATTTAATTACATTTATTATATAAAATATTTTCAAAATATTATTTTACAGCTTCATGAAAATCAATTTTTGAAAATATTCCAAAAGGATGGAAGGAGTATAATCTTTTAGGAATCAAGAGCAGATATTTGTGAAAATATTCCAAAAGGATGGAACTTCGTGAAAATCAAGCACAGATCTTTTAGGATGGATGGAGTATATCAGCATAATCTACTCGTATTAATCTAGAAGCAAACAAATACACTCTACGCGAGAGAAAAAAGAACCTTTTACGCTCTACACCCATGCCAAATTGTCCAAATGACAGATAATCCAAACTGTTTAAAGTAATCTTAGAGATGCATGGGGATGGGGTCATGGGGATTTGAAGTTTAAGAAGGAATAAGATAAATTGAGGGGAGGTTCAATGAATATCTAATTCGCCATAACAGAGCAACTAAAAATAAATTCAAACAAAACGAGATGAATCAATAAGAATCTGTAACAGAACTAAGAAACAATTTGATACAAGGTGAGGATGGGTGAGGAAGTAAAATAGAGAACGGGTGAAGAAGCAATTGAATAACAAAAAATCCTAGAGCAAGAAATATGAACGGAAGTGAACAATAGGTGAACACCAGTGAAGATGGAGATCAAAGACTTGGAGTGACTAACGTGGGAGAAGACTGAGAGATTATAAATGGCTGGAGCTTACAGATGAGGCTGTTTTGGTTTGAGCACACCCCTATTTTTTTTTCAACCATCCAGGAAAAAAAAGGAGAGCCTAGGAATATATCAGATCATTTTTTCTCCGCAAACTGGAGGGAATAGTTTTCTGTCGAAAGTAAAATTTGAAGTAACTAAACGAAGGAAAGTAATGCACGTAGATAACCCCAAAAAAGAAACTTTTCTCCCAGCAAGCAAACATCTTGCAGCGTGTCCAAATGGTTGGAAAGAGATAACTATACATTAAAGTCTAGTGGTAAAACAAGGGCACTTATCAATGGTTGGCACCGCATATCCATGTAAAACATGAAAAATGCAGCTTTATATCATTGTGTATTCTAACATCTAAGTAGTACCAGTTTACAACAACAACAAGCCCCATGCAATCCCGCAAATGGGGTCACCAAGGGTAAGATGTAGATGAAGTGGTGTAGGCCAACCTTACCTCTACCCATGAGGGGGGTGGAAAGGGTGTTTCTGTAGCCTCAGCTCAAAGGGGTTCTAACTTCAAGTTGTATAAGAATACAAAGCATAATAAGGGGTCAGGAATAGCACAGTACTTCACAAAAGTTATTTCACTTGTGCATAAATGTTTATACGAGTACTCAAGCAGTTTTATAAAAGTAGAGATTAGGGGCGTGTTTGAGTGGAGGGGATTGAGGGAAGGAAGGGAAAATGCTCCCGTCCCACTTGGCTAACAAAATGGAGGGTGGGGGAGCCAAAATCCCCCTATCTTCTCCATACACTTCTACACTCCATATAACCCCCATTTCCATCCCTCCATTGTGTTCCAACAAACAAAAGAAGGTAGCATTGGTAAAAAAACCTCCCCCCCCCAAGGAACCAAAGTTACCAAACACACCTGAAGTTATTGAGCAGCAAACATAAACAAAGATATGAGGTACAAAACTATAGTATGAAAAATACAAATATGAAGGACAAACAGGAATCACTTATGCGTAAGACTAATTGATTTTAAGAGCCCAATATAGCATCTTTCTACTCACATCAACGCAATTAAATATTAAATGCATAAGAGCAAATATAGAGATTAACAAACAGGTACTTGCTAAAATTCACAAGATAACTCTGATGATCTAAGCAATCGGAAAATGCCGTCCAAGTTGCACAGAACTAAGGAAGGAGAGGTCTAGGAAACAAGTGCATAGGGTTTCAAAGGGAACATACGCATTTTGAAACAGAGAAAGTAGACTAAGTTAAGCATCACTACGATCATCACCATCACTGTCATGTTGAGCTTTACCTGCAGCAGCCGGAAAAATGCTAAAGCCAGGAAGAGCATTGCGTCGCCGAGTCCTGGAGGGGAGGATATTGTCCAAGTCAACCTCTGCAAGAGGGTCGTCAGAGAGACTCTCGCTGTCCGTACCTGATTCGCTTTCAAATGAACTGGAATCAGATTCAGAATCATCAAATGATTCCTCAATCAATTTCCCTTTCCCCTTGTAGTTACTCGCTATTGCCTTCCCTTTTCGGTCGTTTTCAGCCTCTCCACTAGAAAACTCGTCATCAACCTCGGCTTCCTCTCCAGCCTGGAAGTCCTCTTCGTCGTCCTCGTCTTCTTCATCATTTACGGTACAGAAAACGCCAGAAACAGATTTTTCGGCGATCAATTTGACATCGGGGTTTGAAGAGACAACGCCGGCAACAAATTTTTCGTGTTTGGCCTTCTTGCTAGAGTCGTCATTTAGGCTTTCAGTAGTAACTATGTCTAGAAGGTCTGTGTCGGGTTTCCTTTTCACGGGTAACGCGCATTCTTCTTCATCGTTTCGTGCTTCCACCATCTCTATCTCTTCTTCGTTCCAACTTCCAATTAGGGTCTGGGACTCTGGCTACTGTTTATACCGCTGCCCCAAATTATATCCAATTACAAAATGAGTAAATTACTCAAATAAGACCAATAGAAGGGTCGTTTCCCAAAATAGGAGTAGTCCTATTTCCGTCCACGTGGCACAGAGTAAAAAGACTTGTTTGTCCTCCAAATTAGTCTTTAATGAAAAAAAACAAAAGGGAAAATATGCGCTGTTTTACGGAGAAGCGTGAAAGTGAAGGCGCAATAGACGCCGTAGGTGATACGCTGCGCAGCGGGAATTTTCATGTGTGTCTCTACTTCTACTGCATGCGGATTTCTCTGCGTATTGTGGAATAGATTTAGGATTTCGTCAATAACAGTTACGGCATTATCAATTTGAAGTAAAATAGAAGACGGCATGACGACGAGGAGCAGTGCAGCGAAGAAAATGGCGACCAGAGTCCCGGTAGATGACGATGATGATTTCGTGGACAAGATTCTAATAATAAAGACCATGAATCTAGTGAAAACCACCACGGGGCGAGTAAGTACTTAATGTCTAATGCATAGTGTTTTCTTCTGTTCTAATGTCTGAACTAAGGTGGAAGTATACAGTCGTGCATATGTGTTGTTTGTGAAAATGTCTGTGGTGATGCAATGACTTGTACTGCTATTTGTTAATTGTGTACGTTAGCTTCTTGTGAAAGAAGATCAAGAAATTAAGTTTTGATTGAATTTTAAAGACTTCCTAGTGCTGTAGTTAATGACTTTATACGGATAAAGTTTCCGACTGGTGGCCATTAGACTGTTTCAAAAATTAGTAATTAAATCCTGGCTTTTAAAGACTTCTTATTGAATATATTTTTGAGACTTTGGGATGTCTAATTTCACTGATTTTAGCCTGACAGTAGTGTTTGTGGTTGTGGGGATTATTCGATGGAATTTGGTAGTAAGGTTTAAAAGATTTAAAGAAGTGGTTATAACGACTTGGTAGTGGTTGTAGAGCCCAAAGATAGCATGATGATAAGGCTAAATAGTTATTACTGTTTGGAATTAGGACTCAAGTTTTTTTCTTGCAGTTTAAAGACCTCTGATACTTTGAAAATTTTTTACTTGAAGTTTTTAATTCTTTGGATAGTTGTTTAATGACTTATTATTTTGTTAAGAATTTGGTTTTTAAAGTGCTTAATGTGGAACTAGTGTTACAGACTTTGTATGGAAGATGTTGTTTGTGTGGATCAATTGGTTGTTACTGTTAAATTTGTAGAGCCCATAAATGGCATGATATAAGGGATAAAGAGTAATTACTGTTTGGATTGAGGATTAATGACTTGTTTTACTTGCATCTTAAAGACTTCTTGCTGGTTTTAATACTTATTTTTTAAGTTTGTAATTCTTGGGATAGATGTTTAATGACTTATTAGTATGTTCAGAATATGGTTTATAATGTGGTTAATGTGGTACTAGTCCTTAATGCCCTTTTTATGGAATATGCTGATTTTTGGGGATCGGTTGGTTATTACTGCTAAATTGAGAATAACATTTTAGTGGTATGTGCGCATCTCTGAGAGAGAGGTTTGTGTGTTTATGATGTTTTTTTTGGATAATTTACAAATGCAGGTCTACAAAAGGTTGTGTGATGAAGAGATTTTGGTTGGGAAAACACGACTTAAGGTCACTTGTTTTTGTAATCTTTGTGTGGGTTCAACTACTGTTAAAGGTGTGGTTAGTGCTTCAGAGATGGCTGAACTGAAGGCTTCTGCATTTGGTATTTTCTTCAAACTTGGGAAGATAAAGTGGGTGAATGGTCAATTGTTGATTTTATTAGCTTTAAATCATGTGGAGCCCATTAAGAAGAGTGGAGAGGTAGATAGACTAAAGTTTCACATTGGAGATAGGATAGTGGAGTTTAAGAAGACGGATTTTGCATTGATTACTGGGTTGAAGTTTGGAAGGGAGAGTCAGTTTGAAGATACTGACCTGGAAAAGGCAAACGACATCAGTACAAGGTATTTCAATGGGAAAATGAGCGTGAGCCGTATAGAAGTGGAAAATGTGTTCAAAGGTATCGGGAATGGAAGAGATAAGGGACAGTTGGATGCTGTAAAATTGGCTTTACTGAACATCATTGTAAACCATGTGGTGGGTAACCAAGGTTTGACAAAGATTCCAGCACTGTACATGCATCTTGTGGACGACCTCGACTGATTCAATGAGTTCCAGTGGGGGGAGCATCTGTGGAATGACATGGTGGAAAGCTTACGCAAATGTTCATCAATACTCAACACAGGAGAACATTGCCGGTTTACGTTCCCCGGCTTCCTATTTCCACTACAGGTTTGGGCGTTTGAGACTTTCCTGTCTTTGAAAGAAAATGAAATTTGCGTTACGGGAGAAGACAGGAGCGGATTGTGGTCAAGGGCATTACGATGGGAGACAGGGGTGCGCCCAATGCATGACCTGCTGGAGGGTTCTATTTTCGGCACGGAAGAGGTGAAACAGATTCCTTTCCAGTCAAATACGTTAATGCTTTAGTATAATTTGAAAGTAACTGACATTAATTTATTCACTGCAGGAAAGTGTTCAATGGAATGAGATGGTTGCCACGACATCGGAGAAAGAAATAGAGAACATTGCAATGTTATTCTCTGTTGGAGATTCAAGGAAAGGTAAGGGTATCAATGGCGGTGGTGAGCGCGTCGATGAAGCGTATGGGGCTGGTCGAAGAAAACTTAAAGGAAAGCTGCATTGGGGATGTGTGGGCTCAGTGAATCATGAGGAGATTAATGTTCAGCGAAAGGGGAAAGGAAAGGTTGTGATTCGGAAGAAGGCACAGGTGAAGAAGATGGAGAAGAAGACGGAGAGGTCAGGAAACGGTACTCCAAGAGGGACAGCAAAGAAAGAGAAAAATGTTTTGGGAGACGCTCGTGAGAATGAACCTTCCTTGAGAGATATAATGACAACATTAGTGCTTATGGAAAAGCGAAACTTGAAGATGCGCATGGAAGTTACTAAGTTGAGAATTGCAGTAAATGCCCACACCCGTCTTCTGAATGGGTATATATCGAGGAAGAGAACTGGTAAGCGATGGCATACGAGTAAAAAGCACACAACCGAGGATAACAACATACCTAGCTTTGATTTAGGATTTGAGAGTCAATGGAAGAATGATGCCACAGAACATGATGTGTCCGATGATGTTTGGGAGGAGGATCTGAATGTGGAAGCTGAGATTGGGACCCAACCGGGTTCGTGTGGTAATGACCTTCAGGATCCGTTGAATGACATTAGTACACAAGAAGTTGAGGGCAGATGGTTGAAGACATTACATAAATTGGGGCTGGGGAAACAATCTGAGAAAAGTGTGGAGAATCAGGAGTGCGAAAAGGGCTCGACGAGTATGGTTAAAGACGGCATGCAGTCAGGCGAAGAGGGCAAGGACGTGGCTGTTGAGGATGTTCCATGTACTGGTGTGGACGAACCCAAAGAAGCATCACCAATGATTGTAGAAGTGTCTGCTTCTGATATGAATGGTCAGGAAAATGTAAGTAATTAACAGTAATTGAATTTTAGGCATGCAAATAATACAAGACTATTAATCGATACATATTTGACATAATGACCTTTGTAGGAAATTGAAGTAGATGTTGCAGGATTCACCGACAAGGTCGAGACCGCATCGCAAGTAATAGAGGTTAATGCTGTAACATTCTTTAATCTGATATGAGTTGTTTTCAATATCTATGCTTTTAAACTTTGTGTTATGTATGAAGGAATTGCAGGAGTTACCCGAGGATGCAATTTTTTTCCCAACCGCGGAGAACCTGGATGAGAAAGAAAAGAATCCAAAGGATGTGGTGAGTTTGAGTGTTACGTTAATGTCCGTGTTGCATAGAAATGGATGGTTGTGTTAATGAACTGGTAAGTGGAAGTGGATGTTTTGTCTGAACAAAACTGGTGTTACAAATAAGCTGTTAAAATGAGGTAAACTCTAGGTACTAGACGGCTTCTAGAATAATAATGACCATACGTATTAGGTTGGGAAAAGCATGCTAATGACCAAAATTAAGGGACTGAAGTAGGGACAGTGGACTTAAGCTCTCCCATCTTAAGTTTTATATTAATGACCAAAGATGAGTGCGTATGGCTGTGCCTGCTGAATTAATGACCAATGCACATAGAGAGGAATGCAGGCTTAATGCTTTCAAAGGAAGAAGCATGTAACAACGTAGGGTAAAATATATTGATTTCCATAGTTTTAATGACCTGTAATACATGTGTGGTGCATTAAACGTATTTTAGCTTGAATAAAGATGGCCGATATGGAACGTATTTAAAAAATGTAGGGTAAATGGAATGGGTTATTGGCTGTAATATGTAATTTACATACATTTGAATGACCGATGTTTATAATGCGCAATAATTTTTTTGGACAGGTGTTGGGGCCGGGTACTGGCTGTGATTTGCCAAGAGCCGTGTGTGAAGACGTTAACGATTCTGGAGATGATGATGAGGTGTTGAATGACGAACCATGTACACAGATTGTGGTATGTTTGTAGTGTAGAAATCTTGAATATCACTAATAACCGTTAGCCATTACCTTAATGAGGAATTATACTACACATTATCCCATCGTGTTAAAATTTTGAATGTTTCACAGGTGTATGAAGCACCGATGGTGAGTGAGGCACCGCCGGATTTGAAGTTAAAGCAAAAGAGGCCCTTTAAGTGTCCAGACCGGTTCACTCCTGATGATTTAGTTGTGCGACGTAAAACAAAAAGGGTGAGAACAGAGAGTGTTCGTGTAGTGCGATTTGGGGGGGATGAAGATGAGTTCATGGGTCCATTCCCATCAGACCCGAACGAGATGCCTGCTCAGGAGGAGTTAATGAAGGTTGAGAATTTCATATATCAAGGACTTTTAAAGAATCACTTGAGAGTATCGGGGCGCAAGTACAAGGCCCATGAGGATGTGCTTGACCAAAGTGAGTATAAGGAGCACTATGGCGAGGAAGACACGCTAACAAAGACCTGGTATTACAACATTTTTTCCCCTGGGGATGGCTTTCAGATAAGGTAAACACTAATTGAATTTCTGTAGTATGGTCGTAATATAACTTGGCGTACTATGACACTAATACACATGTTTTGGTTTTAAATGCAGCATCTAGATGTCATATTCTACTACCTTAGAATGAAGGGAGTAGAGTTTGGGTTGGAGCAGCGGTACATGACAACAGACACCCCATTTCTTGTATTGTTGAACACATTATGTGGGAGGTATATGAAGAAGGAACTAACCATTGAGCAAGCAACGCGTAATAGGTCAGTAAGAAGCACGATCATGGGAGGGAAGGTGGAATATGGTCTACCGTGGCAGAGTGCAGATTTTGTATACATGCCGCTGAATACTAGGAACCACTGGACATTGTTGGTGTTGGACATTAAGCAGAAATTAATTAGGACATATGACTCGAGCATCAGGAGGAGTGATTCAAAAAGGAAGATAGGTCCGTTTCTGCCATGCCTCCAAATGTTCCTGCCTAAGATAATGGATAGGTTGGGGGTGTATGACGGACGGGAGGAAGGTCCAGTTGGAGATGATGTCCTAGCGGTTGAAGCTGGAGCGTGCTACCCCCAACAGAACGACATGTATGATATAATTTGAGCTGTGTAATGTATTATGCTTTCCATGTTTAATAATTTTTTGGTTTTATTTTGGATTGACGTAGGTCAAGTTGTGGGATGTTCGTGGTGAAGATGGCTGAATTTCTGATGATGGGGTGTGATGTGGGGGATATGGATGATCATGAGATCGTTGAATACAGGAAGAAAATGACAGTGGAGTTGTTGGCATACTCTGCCGTCTAGACCTGTTTTGTTTCTAATATGCATGTATTCAAAGACCTGTTTTGTTTCTAATATGCATGTATTATCGAGACCTCTGTTATTTTGAATTAAACATTCGAATTAGGTGGTTGTTTTTTGATAGATTTGTTGATGGTATTTGGCAAGTTATGGACGTGCATGGTTTGAAAAAATATTTAGGTTTGGTTTTTTTATTGAAGTACTTTGCATATTTAGGCAAAAGTATTGTTGTGGTGTTTACGTTCTAGGCACATGAGGAATGACTGGAAAGTTGTGTATATTTATTTGAGTATTGTATTGTTCATTACTGTTCGTAATGTTTTATAGATAGTTAGGGAAGCAAGTGGAGGATAGGGACTGGGTTTTTTCTGCATATATGTGGACATGCCATTAATGTCCTTAAATGGTGGTTTGTGGACATTAATGTCCTATTGTAGATTGTAATTTTTTTATTCTTAAATATTACCTAATAATGCCTAACGGGAGGTATAATGTACAGTGTTGGTTGACATGTACTTGGAAAACGACGAATAGGTAATGTACAATAATCATTCCTTAGGTAATTTTTAAAAATGATCATATGGTGAGGAAGTCATTATGCTTAGGTTTTATGTAAGCAAATATCCGTAATGTAAATGGTGGAATGACAAACGGCTAGCATAAAAAAGGAACAAAATGATTTAAAATGTATGTGTTAAATGAATTCATATGGTGTAATACTATTAAATGCGATATTGTTTTGAAAAAATGAATGAATGAACGGTAAAACTAAACTACACAAATAAACGAATTAGAAAACAAATTTCTTGGTAATTTCTTGATATGGAGTCAAGCCCTAGTTAAAGTAATGGGATTAGTGCACGTCTTCCTATTGTGGCCCGTAGATTTGCATCGTGAGCAAGTTTGGCGCTTAGCATGTTCACCTTTGGACGGGATCCTTCACTTCTTGGGCCTTCCTGGGGGACGTTTGTCACATGATGGTGGGTGGCAAACAACCTGTGCAACCTCATCGGGAACAACCCAAGATTCTTTAGATGGTATGGGGTGTATGATTCCAGAATATGTTGCTCTCCATGCAGTGGTGGTGTAAAAGGTTGAAACATAATCATAGCAAGACAAACCGCCTCGACAACGAGTGGCAGCCACAGCATGAACACACACAAATTGGTCCAACTGGAATTCGCAACAAGCGCACGTCCTGTTTTGAAAGTTCACCACAAAGGAACGACCATTCTTGTCAATGACAAGGAACTCGAAAGCACAAGCTGGCCTTACCTGGAAAGATAAAGCAACACCGTAAGCTCATAGATTATGAGTGAGTTATACTCTTAGGAGATGTGGTAAGAATAAGAGAGAATGCATGTGTACGTGACGTGCGGGTGTACCAAAAGAAAAGTGATATCATAAGGACGTAAAGGAGTGTGCGCCTTAAAAAATAGAGAAATTTACTGAAATAGGACTAAAACATAATGACTTTCCCAATATAGGACCATATGTTTTTATTTTCCAATGTAGGACTTTTTGTTAAATATATTCTATATTTAATGTAAATATATTGTTTCCTATTATTGTCTCCTACCTTGTATAGGATTAGGAATATATTGTTTCCTATTATTGACTCCTACCTTGTATAGGATTAGGAACCCTTGTGTATATATAGACATGTACTCCCACATATTCAATTAATGAAATTAACCTTTCTACACTTTTGGTCATTATCAAGTAGTCATTATTCAAGTAAATGTCCATCATTACTGGACATTATTTCTCCAACTAGGTCATTATTAAGTCCTATTTAGTGAATAAAAAAGTTTAAGTCCTACATTGGGAAAGTCATTATGTTTTAGTCCTATTTAGTGCAAATTTTACTAAAAAATAATGCCTAATGGAAACGTATAATAAGTAATGTGTTAATGACCTAAAACATAATGATCCTAAATGTGAAATGAAAGACCATGTACGCATGGTTAATGACTATTTGGTGACCTACTGACTTATGATAATGACCTTAAGTTATGTATAGCATATGTGCAGTTACTGACTTGGCATTACGTTCCATGAATAATGATCAAAAAAATCTGTTTAATGAATACAGTTAATTTAATAATGGCCAAGAGTATAGCCGACAGATGTGATCCTCATGTCTTCGAATTCAAATCATGTTAAAGCATGTACTGTAATATAGACATATGAAATACAATGGGGATGGTGACCTAATTCAGTTATGGAGAATATGTAAAACAATATCGCAAAAGAATAAAAGAATAAAACTTACTTCCATAACAGCTAAAGCGGAATGTAGTTCATTAAGCTCCGACTCGTAGAACTTTGTTAAAGTTGATGACGTGGAGTTTGCCAATTCCCTACGCTCGTGGAACCACCTTTGGGTCCTAGCCATTAGAATATCAACAAGTTGTGAAATTGGGTATTCACGTGGGACAACATCAACATTGTTCATGGACTCTGCAAGGTTAGAGGTCATTATAGAATAACGTTGATTCGAGCGTGATCTGGCCCACTTCTCTTTCCCGATTGCTTTGAGGTATCCAATAATCCTGGGGTCATCTCTGTCCAAATACTTCAAATATCGGTTGCACTCTGCTTTGGAAGCTGCCCTTGCAGCGCCATAAAACTTCCAATATAACAACTTTTCGGAGCCATGGAAATTACTCCTGATATTTCCAAATATGTGGAATATGCAATGGCCGTGTCCCGCTTTAGGGAAAACAGATTTAACTGCCTTGATAATTCCATCATGCCTGTCTGAGACAATATATTCCACACGACGGTGCTTGAGAGCTTGCCTAAATTTTGATAGAAACCAACGCCAATTTGCATCGTTCTCGGCATCACACACACCAAAAGCTAGTGGGAATATTTGGTTATTCCCATCCCTCGTAACTGCAGTTAAAAGTGTCCCATTGTAATAGGATTTCATAAATGACCCATCGATAATTAGCACTGGAACACAGTGGGGCCAGCCTTCTCTCCAGGGTGCAAGAGAGATGAATAAATACTTGAACAAGTGGTCAGGCGTTGTAGTTAGCTGAATCAGAGACCCGGGATTAGCCTGATTGAACATAAAACACATGGATGGCAAAGCAACATATGATTCTTGAACTGTCCCAAAAAAAATTTCGAGAGCCTTCTCTTTAGCAAACCACGCCTTCTTATAAGTCATTGCAATTCCATGCTCCCTACGCATGTCGGAAAGAATAGAATTGGGCGGGTACGACTTCGTTGTTGCATCACAAAATTTGTGTTTGACAAGCTCTACAATAATGTGGTACGTAGCTTGACGTGTTTGGCCTTGGCGCGCATCGATGGGGCATTGATGTTCACGATTGTACCTAGGGAAAAAAACACGTGAAGGATACCATTAGCATGCAGATTTTGTGAGGGTAATAACATGTATTAGTCTGTTAGCAGCTGACGTTTGGTACATAAAAGAACATAATGTCCTGAATAAGGCACTAACATGTTTCTGCATTAACAAATAAAGGCATTAACAGATATGATTTTCCAGTCATTAACATGGATTGGGAATAGACCTACGGCGTCGTTCAAAGTCTGTAAAAACCTAAAGTTTGTTAGCTAGCCGATCTTAATGACCTGAGAAGACTGTAGAAAGCTAACGTTTGATACTTAAAGCAAACATAATGTCCTGATTATGACGTAATCAGAATAAGGCATTAAGCAGATATAATTTTTCGCAGTCATTAAAAGTGAAAGGAAACGGACCTATGTTTTCATGAAAAGTCAGTAAAAGAGCTAAAGTTTGTTACATAAGCGATCATAATGTCCTGATTAGTGTAAAAAAGAGGTGAGGTTTGAGAAATAATAAAACATAATGTCCTAATTCCGACGTAATAAGATTAGAGCAGTAACAGATAGCAATTTTTGAGTCATTAACATGGATTGGATACGGACTGAAAACGTCATTCTTAGTCAGTAAAAACCTGAAGTTTGTGACATAAGTAATCATAATGTCCTTATTAGTCTATAAAAGGGCATCAATAACTGGAAATCAACACACATCAGATAGACATTATAGAAACCAGATGCAAAAATAATTAAAAAATGGAGGCAGAACGCACCTACGAATCTGGAACATCTCAACACCTGGTAAACGCACATCCCGAACAGCCCATGTGCAACGAGGAAAATCCACACAGACAACATGAAGACAGGACTTTTTGGAGGTTCGGATCCGGTACTGGAACTGGTTAGAAATTGCTAACATCTTCAAATGGATATCAAGATCCTTTTTGCTGGCATAAATGGCATCAACAACAATTCTAGTTGGATCGAACCGAGATGTAACGTGCATCTCCTTCATTGTGGCAATGTCCTGCTCAGACATTAGATCACTAGACGGGTTGGATTGAAGGTAGTTACTACAATCAAGCTCATTAGTTTGGACATTATTCACAGGCATTTCATCTCCACGAAATGTGTCGAGTACAAAACCGGGGGAAAATTGCATTTGTGCTGGTATATCGCCTTCGTCCCAAATGCACAAGGTTCGGTTTGCTTCAAAATCAGAGAGAGACCCATCTGATTCTGTATCTTCGCATCCGCTTGAATTGGAGACGGAATGATTACAAAGAAGAGGCTGATGTAACTCCGAAAGGACTAAACCTCCTTCAGAAACGATATTTTCTGAAAAATTAGTTAATTCAACGCAAAAAGGGAATTCGCGTACACCACAGTGAATGATCTTCAACCGAATGTATGTGTAAAGGCTGGTATCATCGTCAATGACAACATGACTTGAACATGAATCAGAGATGTGCGAAATCTTAAAAAAGGAACTCCCATATGATGATGGGACCGTATTACGAATCACCTGCAGCAAGTCAGCGAATGATGCCTGATGCGGAATCTGAATCTCATATGCGTATGTGTAGGAGAAGACGCCATGAATGTCCCATTTGCCGTTGAATTGGAGCATAGAATGGATGGCAGCCGGTGTGGAGAAAACTGGGACAATGCTAGATACAGAAGCCAGCAATGAAGAAAACATCTTGGTGCGCTACTGGGATGGGCGGAAGAATTTCGTGGTGGCCGGAAGAAATGTAGGAGACGGAAACCTAAATCCATGGGAAGTTACAGAACTAGAGCGTAAGTGAAGGGATAATGGCTAGAAAGTGGGGGAAATTATTAATAATTATCCTCTAAATATGCCAAGGAAATTTAAAAAAAGAAAATAAAAAATCTCAGCATTTTCGGCCCCAGAAGGGTAAAAATGGATGCACGCCCAAAAATAATTCCTATATAAGGAAAAAAAGATACAAGTCCTATTTAGGGAAAACACATATGTTTGAGTCCTAAATGGAACATGTAACGCCCTACAAACCGGCCTAGTTTTAAATAAATAAATATTATTTATTTATTGAGACTCATTATTTTTAGTAATCAATATTAAGATTTCCGATCTCTTTAAATGGCTTTTCAAAGCTAATGTATTTTAATATGAAAAGATGTTTTAATAACGGATCTCTCAACATTAATTAAATGAATTAATTAATGATTGGGGTGAACCCAGAAGTTTGAAAATAAAGTTCTTAGAAAAATTATTTGAATATATCATTAAATTTGTTTTGACTGTCTGATTCCAAAAACGTAAACGGTTTTCAATTTGGACCCGTTCAGGGGAAAAAGTACCATTTAGGTCAGATTTTACATAACGGAGTAAAATAAACATTTGTAACCCCATGTCCCTTGGTTCGGCCCCCTCCACATCCATCATGGTCCATTCAATAGCTTCTTTAATCTCCCATTAAAACACAATATAATCCCCAACCCCTTCCCTTCCTCCTTAACATTTTGTAATCCCCCATATCAATCAACATACACATTCACTCTCCATCTTCCTCATCCCCTTTGCATTTTCGGCCATCCAGTAGAAGCTCCAAGAGGTTCTCCGGTGAGTAGACGAGGAGGTTGAAGAGGAGGAGTTCACACGGGAAGCGTACGTTGTTCGTCGTCCATTGTTCGTCCGTTCGTCACATCTCATCAACCCGCGAACCCCTTCATTTAGAGGTGAGTAGTTGTCCCCTCTAATTCTAGAACATCAAGTTATAATCTATGTTGTTATATTCATACGAATATCGTACGCAACCTACGTAGAATCTATGCATGTTCGTAGGTTAGCCATCAAAACGTTCACTACGTAAAAATCGTATATATTGGCATAGGAATCACTAGGAATACATTCATAAATTTTTACATTATTTTTCTAAAAAGAATTAAGGCGTTAAGTTCACAAAACGGATCAAATCGAAGCCAAAGTTAGTGGACTGTCTACAGGACGGTCGACCGCCGCTAAGGACGGTGGACCGTTTCCCTTGACCGTCCGTCGACGGAAGACCGGGGTGGACCATCGGCATTCCAGACCTCCATAACGTAGCCCACAGTCGACCGCCGGTAGGGTACGGTCGACCGTTTCCCGGGCAGAATTCCGGGCAGGTTGTAGAATAAGCCCCGTTGACCATATTGACTCAGAATCTGATTGTATGTTTGCATGAAATGATAATCTTCATCATGTATGTTATTTAATTGATATATTCTTGGCGTTGACCAAAGGTAAATATATCAAGAATTCATCATGTTCATTCTAGACGCATGTACTAGGATCATCATCATGTGCATACCGCTGTAGGGAGGTCAGGCTTTCGTGCGCCTACTACAGTGGGCCCGTCCAGGAACCTTTGGGATCCAACGGGTTTTCATCAGGTGGGCTTTGTGTACGTACATGGTAGTCAGGCTACGACTACCACCCAATTTTGCTAGTTCACTTGCGATGTTTTGTCGAGCCCGGGTCATTACCGGAGTGCAGGGGTGATTCTGTCAAGTGAGACTAAGTCAGGGGTGTCCCTAATAGCTCTAGTCATGCATCAAGTCATATTGTCATCATGTATGTTTCATGTCACGTCAACATTCAATGTGGTTGTCATCATCATGTATGATTCCCATCACGTCCATATTCAATGTGGTTGTTATTCATTTTGTTATGTGTAATAATATCCCATCAAGTGCAAATTAATAAGTTAGCAAAAATGTGGTTTTCCGTACGTTAAGTACATGTATTTATATGTGTATAACCATATGGGTTATCACTTCATGTTCTTTTGTTAGATCTGTTGGACAATGTGCTATCATGAATATGTATTTTGCAATGTCCTTTGCCCATTGTCTTTTAGGTTTTGATAATGACAAAAGGGTGACAAAACATCATCATCATTTTGTGCATCAAGGCTAAGAATCAAAGTTACAACAAGTTCATATCCGTCCGTGAAGAAGGGACTTGAGCATCGGTGGAAGGAACGAGACCGAAGAGGTTGTTTCCTTAGTTGGGTAGTGTTTTAGGTCTTAGATTATGTGTTAAAGAGTATGGCATCTCTAAGGTTCATTCCCTTATCATCTTACCTTTAAAACTCATTTTAGATCAGCCTTTGTGTGGGGAAGTTGCCTTTCTATTCGAATAATCTTTAGTTTATTCGAATAAGTCGTGATCTTTCCTGTTGCTGAAATCAACCTGATTTATTCGAATAAATCACCACTTATTCGAATAAGTCCTGGTTTTTCAACCTGATTTATTCGAATAAATCACCATTTATTCGAATAGGAACTGGTTTTTTCAAGCCACGCGATTGATCCAAACTATTCGAATAGTTCTTGAGTTATTCGAATAAGTCGACAGTTTCAACTACCAAACGGCTAGTTTTTTGAATCCTTTTCATCCCTATCCATTCCCCAACTTCTATAAACTATCTACTTTCGAGATTATCTTCATGAGAACACTTAGAACACTTTGAAGAACATATCCTTTGAATATCCAAAGAGATTCTACTCAATCCCCTCCTTATATCCAAGCAAGGCAATTATTTTGATTGCTAAATCATTTCTTGCTTGAGTTTTTCCTCATTGCTTGAGTCTTTGAGAGATATTGCCATATTCTAAAGGAAATCATTGTATTTGCAACAATCTACTCCGTGTTGGGAGAATTACTCGGTTGCGGTTTGTTTTCTTACTTTATTGTAAGGGATTTGTATTCTTGGTGTTGGGATTACACAAGTGGTAGAAATCCTAACGGTTTGTGAAATCAAACGTTAGGTGGAAGAAATCCTGAGTTTTGTGAAATGAAAACTTCGGTGGTAAGATAAGAGGCTTGTGAAATCAAGTTCTCGAGTTGTATTCGGATTGTCAAACTCCGTTAAGTTTGACGGGTTAGTGAAGGCCTGGGCACGATTGCTTCGGGGACTGGATGTAGGCATTTAGGCCGAACCAGTATATATCGTGTGTGCATTGCTCTTATCCTTCACTTTACTTTGTTTGTGGTGCATTGATTTTATTGAATATTCGTGAAGAACGTTTCCGCGCAAAAAAAACTGGTCTTTTGGGCAACACCTCTATTCACCCCCCCTCTAGAGGTGTGCGAGGCGTCTAACAAGTGGTATTGGAGTGAGGGATTTTCAAAGCTTTACCGCTGAAAATTTAAAAAGATCATGGCCGGAAGAACATTTCAACCCGGAGTTGCCGAAGGACAATCCACGACAAGGCCACCACTCTTCGACGGAACAAATTATGCTTATTGGAAAGAGAGGATGAGAATATTCATCCAATCAAATGATTATGATTCTTGGATGGTAATCAAGCATGGAGAGACGGTTCCCACGAAGATTGTTGACGGGGTTCTTGTTCCAAAGTTAGAAACTGAATATACCTCAAATGACAAGAAGAAGATGCAACTAAATGCAAGGGCCATCAACTTTCTATATTGTGTCGTGAACCCGGATGACTATCGGAAAATCTCAAGGTGCAAGACGGCCAATGAGATGTGGAACAAATTAGAGGTCACATATGAAGGAACAAGTCAAGTGAAGAACTCAAAGATCGACTTACTCACCCATGAGTATGAGCTTTTCATGATGATGGAAAATGAAACAATAGATGGCATGTTCGAGAGATTTTCAACTATCGTCTCAAATTTGGATACACTTGGAAAGCATTATGAGGATCATGTTCTCGTTCGAAAAATCCTTCGAAGTCTCACACCGGAATGGAAGTCTACGGTCAACCCTATCAAAGAAGGCCGAGATTACAATACATTGACATATGACGCACTTCGAGGTAAACTACTCACTTATGAAATGTCTAACTTTTCTAGTGCAGCGGAGATCAAAAGGGATCAAAATCTATCATTCAAAGGAGTTGCACTCAAAGCTTCATCGTCAAAATATGTCGAGACAAGCGGCTCTGGAGAAAGTGACATTCTCGAGTTATTTAATGACTTCTTGCAAAATGAGCTTGAGCAATTGAATGAGAGTACAAAGCCTACTTACTATGGATGTGGAGAGCGTGGACATATCAAGGGTCATTGCCCTAATCGGAAATTCAAGAAGTCCAAACGCCTAAAGCAATCCAACTCTAGCTCCTCTTCCTCATCCGATGATGAAGTAGCCATTTGTTTTATGGCTCAAAGTGAATCCGAAGAGGTAAGTTCTTCTAACGATCCTTTTAGTTTTGAAGAACTACAAGAAGCATTTGGTGATTTATTTAAAGAATTTAAGAAAGTCTCATCTATTGCCAAAGATTTGGAATATAAAATCACCCTCTTGCAAAAGAAAAATAATATTTTGCTAAAAGAAATTGATTCCCTCAAAATTGAAAATAAGACTTTTGAGGAGACTAATTTGAAATTAAATGATTCACCTTGTTCTTCATGTAAGTCTTCTAGTCTTGAGATGGAAGCACTTAAGAAAGAGGTAGACGATTTGAAATTAGATATGAAGAAAGTTGAAAATGAATTTAGACTAAAATCTACCTCTAAGATTAAATACTATAGATCACCTAAAATTAATCTAAGTCATTCTAGGAATTCTATGTTTTATAGACAACCTAGAAAGCACATCACACGTCCTAGAAACATGAACAACCCTAGTGTTAGGTGTCATTATTGTAATAAAGTAGGACACATCACACCAGTTTGTTACACTAAGTATAGGCACTTGCTTCTAAGTCAAGAAAATGTGATGCATCGTTCATATGATTTTTATTATTGCCATAATACCCCTGGACCCAAAAGGCATTGGGTACCAAGATTTTCTTCGTAGATTCATTAAGGAAGGTGTGCTTGAACACTTCGACTTGAGTTGAAGTAGATGCTTTCCAAGCACATAATTGGGTGAAGCATCAATTAAGGGGGAAGTTCATTCACTTTATTAATTCCAACTAATGTTGATTTATATTTTAGTTGGACAATGTGATATTATTTATTTGTTTGATATCTATTTGCATGAGCATATATCTTTTTGCCAATTTCTTTTTGATAATGTCAAAAGGGGGAAGATGGTGTAGATATGCATATATTCAGGAGAAATTGTATTTGTGCATATCTTAATGGGGAAGATAGTATAGATTTGTATGTATTTGTTTGATTTATAATGCAATACTTGAGGGGGAACTAGCCTTGTATGATGCATATCTCCTAATGGGTTTGTCATTATCGAAAAGGGGGAAATTGTTGGACAATGTGCTATCATGAATATGTATTTTGCAATGTCCTTTGCCCATTGTCTTTTAGGTTTTGATAATGACAAAAGGGTGACAAAACATCATCATCATTTTGTGCATCAAGGCTAAGAATCAAAGTTACAACAAGTTCATATCCGTCCGTGAAGAAGGGACTTGAGCATCGGTGGAAGGAACGAGACCGAAGAGGTTGTTTCCTTAGTTGGGTAGTGTTTTAGGTCTTAGATTATGTGTTAAAGAGTATGGCATCTCTAAGGTTCATTCCCTTATCATCTTACCTTTAAAACTCATTTTAGATCAGCCTTTGTGTGGGGAAGTTGCCTTTCTATTCGAATAATCTTTAGTTTATTCGAATAAGTCGTGATCTTTCCTGTTGCTGAAATCAACCTGATTTATTCGAATAAATCACCACTTATTCGAATAAGTCCTGGTTTTTCAACCTGATTTATTCGAATAAATCACCATTTATTCGAATAGGAACTGGTTTTTTCAAGCCACGCGATTGATCCAAACTATTCAAATAGTTCTTGAGTTATTCGAATAAGTCGACAGTTTCAACTACCAAACGGCTAGTTTTTTGAATCCTTTTCATCCCTATCCACTCCCCAACTTCTATAAACTATCTACTTTCAAGATTATCTTCATGAGAACACTTAGAACACTTTGAAGAACATATCCTTTGAATATCCAAAGAGATTCTACTCAATCCCCTCTTTATATCCAAGCAAGGCAATTGTTTTGATTGCTAAATCATTTCTTGCTTGAGTTTTTCCTCATTGCTTGAGTCTTTGAGAGATATTGCCATATTCTAAAGGAATTCATTGTATTTGCAACAATCTACTCCGTGTTGGGAGAATTACTCGGTTGCGGTTTGTTTTCTTACTTTATTGTAAGGGATTTGTATTCTTGGTGTTGGGATTACACCAAGTGGTAGAAATCCTAACGGTTTGTGAAATCAAACGTTAGGTGGAAGAAATCCTGAGTTTTGTGAAATGAAAACTTTGGTGGTAAGATAAGAGGCTTGTGAAATCAAGTTCTCGAGTTGTATTCGGATTGTCAAACTCCGTTAAGTTTGACGGGTTAGTGAAGGCCTGGGCACGATTGCTTCGGGGACTGGATGTAGGCATTTAGGCCGAACCAGTATATATCGTGTGTGCATTGCTCTTATCCTTCACTTTACTTTGTTTGTGGTGCATTGATTTTATTGAATATTCGTGAAGAACGTTTCCGCGCAAAAAAAACTGGTCTTTTGGGAAACACCTCTATTCACCCCCCCTCTAGAGGTGTGCGAGGCGTCTAACAAGATCTACTCCTCAGCTTTTGCTGAGCGTGTAGTTGTTTTTGCTACACGCAGGTAGACATGACGGTGCAGGTGCTAACCCTGGAGGACAGTGATGGTGGGAAGATGGGCGGAGCATGGACAAGTTCAATAATTAAATACGTTTAATTAATTAATCAATTGGGCATGAAGCCACCATTTGTCGTTTTATTCATTTATTTACTTCCGCTTTTACTCTACATTTATATCACACACGTTATGGGGTTAACTCCCTAGCATTTATTTCATTAATTAAAACACAACCGTTTTCATAATAAATAGTCATTAATGCATTTTTCTCTACGGACGGTTCTCGGACCACCCATGTAACCCTATCGGTCCGTTGGGTCGCGGGTGAACCGGGTCCGCGGAAGGCGGGTGTTACAGAACAAATTTTACTTACAAAATAAATAAATGAATAAAACAAAATTCTCCGAATCCAATTACAGTTTGGATAGTCTCTACCATAGTTTTGAAAACCGGATCGGACCGGGAACCGGTGAACCGTGCATCAAACCGGTCCGGTCCAGGCAATCAGACCAGCTTCAACAACGAATCAGTTGAAACCGGTTAAAACTTGAGAAAACCGGCCGGTTTCACCACCGGAACCGGTTTTTTAATTTTTTTTTGTAAACTTTTTTAAAAAGCACTTGCCCAAGGTTAGAATCCAAGACCACATTCTAGGAAGAGCCATGCTTCTAACCATCTCTGCTACAATGCTTTGTGTTAACTGGTTGCTATTTGTCTTTAATATTCTTTAACTACAAACTTCTTTATCAAATACTTTTAAAAAATATAGCCTTTTTTTTACTAAAATTCAAAACCCATTGATATAATTGAGATGAAGTGCATATCACACAAATATTATATATATATATATATATATATATATATATATATATATATATATATATATATATACACACACATATATATATATATATATATATATATTAAATACTAGGTAACATGTTTTTAAAAATCAAATCACTTTTTATTCATAAATTTTTTAAAATATGTGATTTTTTATGTGATGACACGATTCAAGTAACAACAACAACAACAACCCAGTTGAATCCCACAATAGTAGGATCTGGGGAGGGTGTGTATACGCAGACTTTGCCCCTACTCGGAAGTAGGGAGGCTGTTTCCAAGAGACCCCCGGCTCCACCTGCACAAAAATATGGAAGGGAACACAGTATAGCACAGATAAAGCACCAAGTACAAGGAACAAGTAGAAACAATAGCAGACACGACTCAAGTAAATTAAGTTAATTATAAATTAGGGGCTGTTTGGAAACTTCTGAATAGGTAAGTGCTGAACCAGTAAGAGGTCTGAACCATTAAGTGCTGAACCAGTAAGAGGTGTGAACCATTAAGAGCTAGTATATTGCTTAACTATTCAGAGGCAAATGTTTGATCAATTCAGATAAGTGGTCTTAACCATTCAGACTCTGTATAATATTTAACCATTCAGAGGCAAATCTCTTAACCATTCAGACATCTGAACCATTAAGAGGCTGAAACAAACAGTTTGAACCATTAAGCGCTAAACCATTCAGACATCTGAACCATTAAGAGGCTGAAACAAACAGCCCGTTAATCAAACATCAATTATTTATTGATAAATAGAGGAAATAGTTTTTTGTTCACTCATATATTAGTTTTTTTAATTCAATGCCCCAATGTGTGTGTGTGTGTATTTATTTATTTATTTATTAAAAATATTTGAACCACTGGTTCGACCAATGAACCAGTGAACTAGTGCCTTGACCGGTTCGTTCACTGGTTCGGTTCTGAAAACTATGGTCTCGACTCTGTCTATATAGAAATAAGAGTAAATTCTATAAACTACCCCCAATATAAATCATTTTACATATTTAATCTCTACATATCAAATATTGCTAATTTAGTCTCCAATTATTATATCATTTTTTATGAATGGTGCTTTGTTAACGTTTTTGTTAAGAATATGGATAAAATTGTATATTTATATTTCTCTCTCGATTCAATTAAGCTAACTCATTCCTCTCATACTCTTTCCTAAACTCGTCGCTGAGTTTGAAGCTCTAAACCCAAAATTGAAATGATCACTCCTCTCTCAATTATTAGTCTTCTTGGTGGAACCTAAAATCAAAACCAATAAGCTTTATAGATGAGTTTTATCGGCTAGTCTCAAGAAATTGCAAAGAAAATAAACATTAAAATTCATCCATATTATTAGTAATATTTGATATGTAAGGACTAAATATGTAAAACGGTTTATAACTGAGGACCTTTTATGGAATTTACTCTAAGAATTTGTACCCCATTTTGCACACCGCATGGATGCACCAACATTTTGTGTTAGTGTAATGCTAATTTTTATTATTACACCAACACTTTGTGTCAGTGTAAATTTTTGTTAACGCACTGTGTCAGTGTGAACCATCAAAATGTTGCTGCATACTTTTGGGGTACAAATGGGGTACAAATATTGGGGTACATGTTGCTCCATAAAAAAAATGAGCCCATCCCTAAGGGCCCTCAGATTCAATCGGAGAGTCACTAAGAGAAAGTATATTGAGTTTTGATCGCATATTGGTGTCAAAGAGTGAAGTCTGCACCTGATACTTGCAAAAGCCCTATGTTTAACATAGTTGTCTTTTAGTGTAGTTCGCAAGAATCGAACTCAAGTCTTACATGGTCCCCTTGGTGCTCCTTGCCTTTGTCAAATACGCAACGCCCACTGACTTACTCTGCTCTATATAGTCTATACTAGTCACGACATTTGGTCCGGTTCTCGGACTGTTCCTGGTGTCGTTTTCAGTTTTTTGTTTTGTTTTTATATACTAAGTATATTTTAGAAATTAATTTTTACTAATACACATGAAAGGTAGAAACTTAAAAAACATACAAATGAGTTATTGAAGAATGATTATTTTCAATGAATAACAAAAGAGGGTGTCCCTCTGTATGATTTCCACCCATTTATACCGAAACACAGAAATCGTAAAGTTGGTATATTCAAATTTTCAAATATCCTCAATCTCATCATAGTATGTTTTGTATGACCAGACCGTTGTGGAATCTTTACCCTTAGGATTGTGTAATGAAGATGCATTCAAGGACACACCACTATTTAGTACGTACTATGCTCTTGTCATCGTGACGTTTAATGATCTCACATTTTTGTGACAAGATCTGGAGACTGTGATGTTTGCCAACAAACACGCTCTTGAAACCATTTCATAAATGCATGATTTTGCTCGAGGATCAACCACCTTTCACTATTACTAGGATTTGCATGTCTTACTATAGACATGTGCTCTTTTGAATAGGGGCAAACACCATCAGTTTGTTGCAGAACATAGAGTTGTGCTAGATCGAGCATATCAGAGCCAAGATCAAAGATGTGATGTCATAGTGTTCCTTTACCCTAAGGTTCAACCATCATGACGAGACTTTGATACCCCAATCGTGCACTCCAAACGCAAACATTCACTTTAGAATTCAATAAGTTCTTCTATCAAATACCTTCAATAACACTACCCTTAGGTCTATAACGGTTCCTCACATATCCTCTCAGAAATGCTCATAAATCTATCGAAAGGATACATGTATCTTAAATATACAAGACCACAAAGCATAACCTCTCTCACCCTATGAACAACTAAAGTGTTAGAGGAGATGGTGTCACGAGGAGAGAAACAATGGCGTCAGGAGCCCCGAAGATTATGGCTATGGAGGAGAGAGGTTTTTCGTGTGCAATGACAAGGTGAGGATTGAGGAATATGACAAATGGAAAAAATTAGACCATTTCGTGAGGGGCGATGAGAAAGTTTTGGGTGCTTCGATTGGTATAAGAAGATAGAAAGCTATTTTTCTATAGGGAAAAATGTGAGGAAAAGGTGATAGAGTGATAATGACTAAGGACATTTTTTGAACTTTCAACTCTCGTACAACTCAAACAGCATGATGTACAGTTGAAAGTGATGGAAAAAGTGAAATATTATTGTGAATGATTATTCTAATATATGAATTAACTAATATTATTTCATTAAAAAATAATCATAAAATAAAAAATATTGATTATATTATAATATGAATAATCATTACAGTTTTCAGAAGTTATTATAAAGTCAGATCAAATTATTGATTTGAATTTGAAATCAAATCATAATGAATCAGATCAGATTCAATTAGATCAAATCAGATCCAATCAGATCAGACCAGATCAGATCCAATCATATCATATCAGATTCTATCAGGTCAGATCAGATCAATAAAAATTAGATCAAATCAGAAAAAATAAGTTAAACGTTAGGGTGAGTTTGGGTGCGGGCCGGGGTTTTCACTTAATGCACCCACACACCATTATTTTTCGGACCATGCTACACTTACACCAAAATTTGTACCCCATTTTTACACCGCAGTTATGCACAAACATTTTGATGGTTTACACTGACACAAGTGTTGGTGCGTTAACAAAAATTTACACAGACACAAAGTGTTGGTGTGTCAATAAAAATTAATTTTACACCGACACAAGATGTGGGTGCAAACCTGCGGTGTACCGGTACAAAAATTTGGGGTACAAATCCTTATTTCTCCCACCTCAGCTCCTCTCCGAGATCTATTTCCCTTTCCCAGCGCCCGCATATAAGTAGAGGGGCTTAACTGATTGTTCTGGTTAATTTTCTTGGTTGATCACCATACGACCCTTCAGTACGTGAGAGAAAGAGGAAGAAGATGTTGAGGTTGATAACAGGGATTCCAGGGCCAAGCGGGTTTGGATCAGCTTCCACTGCAGAGCAGGTCACTCAGGGAATCGATGCCTCCAACCTCACTGCCATTATTACAGGTACGTACCGTATAGTCGTAGGTTTTCATTTGCTCTTCCCCGGCCTTCACGTCTGGTCTACTGGCTACTGCGATGTATATATATCCCCTCTTTCCCCGGCTCCTAAATTATCATTCGATTTTAGTACTAATTAAAGTTGTAGTATCTCTGTGACTTGGATGGTCAGAATGTCTCGAAAATCAAAATTGGTTGCTTTTTGGGATTACTCGAGTTCTCGGCCGACGAATAGATGCACATTTTTTCACTCCCTCCCCCAAAAAGAGTTTACCAGGTTTTATTAAGATGAATTTTAATTTAGTTTATTTAAGTTAGTAAGAAATTAAACATAAAATATAAATATTTAAAAAATTTATATCAAAAGTTTAAAAAAAAATGTTAAATGACTGTTTTATTTTCTCAAATTAGTTGCGAATAGTAAATAGATAATTTAAACTGGGACGAAAGGAGTAGAATTAGGATATAATTTTTATCATGTTTTGCACATTATGTTATCAACAAAATAACAAGTCATTTTAACAACCAAATGAGTATTGTGTAATTATATAAATACGCATATTTCAATTTCATAATTTAGTTACTCTAAGAGCGAGTTGAACTATGAAATACTCCGGAACTTGTGTCATTTGTAAATGGAACATTCTACACTTAGACCAAAAATTATACCCCAAACTTGTATACAATAACATTTTGATGATTCACACTGACATAAAGTGTTGGTCGTTAACAAAAATGCACACTAACACAAAGTGTTGATGTGTTAACAAAAATTAGCATTACACCAACACAAAATATTGGTGCATACCTGCAATGTACAAATGAGGTACAAATAGTTTTATCCTTTGTAAATTGATTATATGCCAAAATAAGAGTCAACATTGTATATACTACATTAATGTACGTGTAGTTTAGTTTATAATTTGTAATTTATAATACTCCCTTAGGGTTCGTTCCGTTCAATTTATTTTTTCTGATCTGATCTGATTTTTTGTAGTTCTGATCTGATTTTGTCTGATTAGATCTGATCTGATTGGATCTGATCTGGTCTGATCTAATTGGATCAGATCAGATCTGATCTGATTGGATCTAATCTGATCTAGTCTGATCTAATCTGATTAATTATGATTTGATTTAAAATTCAAATCAATAATTTGATTTGACTTTTTATTAACGTTTGAAAATTGTAATGATAATTCATATTATAATGTAACCAATTTTTATTTTATGATTATTTTTTAATGAAATAAAATTAGTTAATTCATATACTAGAATATTCATTCCTATTATAATGGAATAATATTTTTTATTTTATGATTAATTTTAATAAAATAAGAATATTGATTTAATATTTTAATAATTAGTTCATATATCTTATAATGAATATTTAATTCATATATACATTATAAAGTAATTAAATTTAGATAATCAATATAGAGAAGAGATAATATTTTTATTAAAATATCTCATCCTTATAAAATATCAACGTGTGCTTTGTACTATAATTTTTTTTATGATTTATATAACACCATAGATATAATAGTTATTTCAATTACACTAAAATATACTCCGTGTATGAATATCAAATGTTACTGGTAATTTTATTTAAGTCGTGATCAAAGTTGATCAACTCGATATAGTAAAAGATCAGAACTTTAGAAACTCAAATTACAGGTAACAATAAAAATGTATTTTTAAAGTAGAATTAGTTTGACATTGTCAATGTATTTTAAAAATAATTTTTCCGACGTCTAACAATTAATGATTACTTTCTCAGTTTTCTATTTAACTTGTTTCTAAAGTTTATTTTTTTCATTTTTAAGAATAATAATAATAATAGTAATAATAATAATACTAATAATAATAATAATAATTCTTTATTCGATCTGATCTGATCTGGTCTGATTGGATCTAGTCTGATCTGATTGGATCGGATCTGTTCTGATTCAATCTGATCTGATCTGATATCTGATGTGGTCTTATTTGATCTGATCTGATTCAACAGAAAAAATAAGTTGTACGGAACGGGGCCTTAGTCCCCAAAAAAAGCCTTTCAATTAAGCTTGGTACAAAACTTAAGAATGAATTCTATAAATGGTCTCCAATATTTTTTTCAAATTTAATTTCCAATTATAAAATATTTTTTAAAAAATCCTCAAATTTTGAAAACTATTCCACAAATAGTTCTTCTCACCAAATATGACAATGTATTTTGAGTAAACTAGTATTTCTACCCGTGCCATGCACGGGTTCGGACAAAAAAAAATTCGATTATACAATGTGGATCTTGATTTTTATTTGGAATATTATTCAAAGGTCAAATATAAATGATCTAGGTTTGATATATTTCCACAAATCTATAATTTTTCTCCCTGTATATATATTAATACAAAAAGTATTAATGATCCAATGATTCTTTTTCCTCATATTAATTTAAAAAACCTAATTTTCCGACATTATAATTATATACTCCCTCTGTCCCTGAATATTTGTCCACTTTTGATTTTTTTTATCAAAATTGGTAATAATGTAATGATATTCGAATAAGCTATTTTCCAAAATCAGTGTTATTAAACATTAATTATCTATGTAATACTTTATAGTTGAGATTTATTCACTCATTGTGTTTCGTATATGTTTGTTAATTAAATGGATGTTCATTGGAGGAAATTTAGGTATTTTCAACATTTAAATGTAAAGTAATTTTTCAAAATGACCCTTTTAGGTTAACCTTTTTTCTAATCTAGGTCTCTGTTATAATAATAACAATTTTATCTCAATTGTGCATTTAGGGGCACCTTAATGCTTTGTGTCCCTCTATTAGGCACTCATGTTCACGCTAGTAAATTTCGAATGAGGATGACCTCGCCTCCGATCCCCCACTCCATATCTATGTAGAATTTTGATAAAATTCACGTATGAAAAATACGTGATTCGTTTTTTTTGCAAATATTGTTTTGTTGTATATAACCTATGCAAATATTTTTTGTGTTTTTTAAAAAGTAGTAGTTGTGACTTCAATGAAGTCAAAAGTGAAATACCTATAATTATTTTAAAATGTTTTTGTAATTTTTCTTTTGTGAAAACCCTTGCAACTATATTTGTTTTGTTGTTTAAAAATAAATTCATATCAAGTGAAGAAAATTTTGGATGTAAAATACATGTGATTATTTTTACATGATAATTTTTTTAAAATTTTATGTGAAAAATGTAACTATTATTTTAGAAGTTGATTTTAAAAATTTATACTATTATTTTAATTATTTTAGAAGTTGATTTTATAAAAACTTTTATTAAAAAAATGAATTTTAGTTCTCACTCAATTGCATAAAATTTCATGTAGGTTTTGATTTCTTCAATAATACTCCCTCTGTGTTTGGATTTGATCTTCTCAATTGACTTTTCTTCTCAATTTCGCATGCTTTAACCTCGATATATAGAACAAACATTGTCTTTCAATAGAAATGCATTACCAATAACTTCCTTTTGAAACTAAGGAATCTCTTAATGTTTGGTAGCTCCTATTTTGGAGATAAAAAAATATGCAGTTTTATTTTGGTATTTTCTCCATGTTTATTCCTATTCAGGTACAAATTATTTTTTCCAAAAAATTATAGCGACTCTGTATAAAAGACATATACTTTGTATACAACTTAAATTGGATCTACCCATATTTTGATTAAAATTGTCACGTCATTCAATCATTAATAGGAGGTGAGTGATTTTTTAAAATATTGCCATGTAGATTCGCCACTTGTCGCAATTCTAGAAATTTAATTCTCAAATTTAATATATAAAGATATTTCTTTTATGAAAATACTTTCATTTAAAAACAAAACTTTTATCATTTATAAACACTGTTTATATAAAAAATAAATAGTTTCAAAGACTATCAATACTGTGATGTGAATATATAAATATATATAATATCTCAAATAAAATTTAAATCTTGATAGATTTTTTATACTCCCTATCATATATTTAAGGAAATATTAATTATTAAAAAAGTTATTGAATACATTAAACCACAAAGTTTTCATATTAAAAATTATCTAATATACATAAACCCATAATGCACTAAATTTCTTTAATACATTTCTCAACTTTAATTAGTGATATAATATGAGCTACTTCAAAGTATATTTTAGCTCAATAAATTTTAATACAAAAGAATAAATTAATAATTTTAAAAAACTATATTATACTCAAAATAATTTTAATATTATTTTCATTTTTATGAAAAAACATATGAGCTAATCATGATTAGTTTCTTTTTTATTATTAATTTATTTAATTTTTGTTGAAAAATCACATTTATTTCATTTACATAATTTTCAATAAATTCAAAAGTCCATAATTTTTTAATATAAAATATATTGTTTTAAACTCATCATATTTTAAAGGTTATCATAAATAAATTTCAATAAATTATGAATGAGAATTTAAACCATGCCATGTAATTTATTCATGTGTCATGTCATTTAAAAATTGCCATTTAAGATGATACATGTCAACTTTTTGGAGACATGAGTCTCAAATATTATATTAAAGGATTCTCAAAATAGTCTTTTCTAATAAGGTTTTTTTTCAAAGTAATCCTCGATAAACAAAAATTACTAACATGGTCCTTTATAATTGATATGTGTTTGTTAAATAGTTCTTTATAAAAAATGTCTATTAAATGATAGTTAAATAAAGGTTATTTTGATACTCTTTATTATTTAAACCATGAATAAGTCATCAAAATGATTTTTTAAAGAGCATCAAAATACCATCTATTTAACTGTCATTTAATTAGCATTTTTTAAATAAATGACTATTTAAGAAATAATAAAGGACCACGTTAGTAGTTTTTGCTTATTGAGGATTACTTTGGACCTTACTAAAAAGATATTATGAGAATTTACTTAAAATATTATGTAATATTTAGTGAAAAGAACTATTTGTGAAATATATTTCAAAACTAAGGATTGTTTATAAAATATCTTATAATTGGGGACTAAATATAGAGAATTACATATATTTAAGGATCATTTATGGAATTTACTCAAAATTTAATGCTATAAAAATGAAATTTATTGGTTGAAAGTGATGAAAAGAAAAGAGGAAGATGTTGGACCACACAAATTTACCATAAATGAAAACATGAATCTTTTTTAAGGGCGCCCCAAAAAAGAAATGAAGAACTTTTTTTGGGACAATGAATGTAAATAAAGAATTAATTTGAATGATTATAATTTTATATAATATGAGTTCTAAATTTTGAATAAAATAATGTAGATTCAAACTTTTGAAATAAAAATATTTGAAAAAACATGAAATAATGATTGCTAATAATAGAGCAAATTATATTATAGATCCGGTTGTACCCAATTTTGGGTACAGCCAAGATATTATTTATGGTATGAATTTAATTTTACATGAGAATGAATACTAACTTATTTGAGAATTAGTACTGTTTTGTTTCAGAATGAACACTAAATTATTTGTAGATAAATATTATAATTATATTGAATCAATGTGTGAAAATGAGTACTGCATTATTTTAGAATGAGTATCATGCTAATTATATTTTTGCGAAAATGAGTACTACCCTACTTCAGAATGAGTACTGACCGGATGTACCTATTTCTAAGTACATTCGGTTGTACCATGTACCTTCACCTAATGAGAGGGTTAAGGGGTTAAGGGATAGATATAAATTGGATATCAAATTGAAACTCTATTTAAGTAGGTTTTACAAAATACTCACAAAGGGTTTTCATATAAAAAAGTTCAAAATTCATATATTTACGCTTACCCAAAGGCACTTGATCACATTATATAAACTCAACAACGTTGCTAAACACACATTAAATATGTGGACTTAATCCATAATTTTAATTTGGTGGGTTCAGAATTTTGAAAAAAAAATCATCAAAATTGCAAGAAGTGAACGTTTTAAATAAGGCCTACAAAATAAAGGTGGAGCTAAGTTCCACCAAAGTATTTTCCCTAATTAAATATTTTCATCGTCTCAAATTTATCGTCAGCGTTACTACTATAGATTATCGATAACTTTTTTTATTTGTATGTTTTTGATAGCCATTAGATATATATATATATATATATATATATATATATATATATATATATATATATATATATATAATTTTTCTTGTTACAACTTGTCTATTAGAAATTTTGATAAAATATTGAAATATGTAATTTGCACCTTTTTTAAATCTATATAAATTCGTAAATAAATGATCTTAAAAAAATAAACCATAATTTGGGGGGGGGGGGGGGGAGTAGCGAATATTGAAAAGTAATCGAAAAATATAATTTGGTCAAAAATCCGCGACATGAAAATATTAAATGACGTGTTGTTAATAAGAATTTCATTGAATTTCCTGCCCCCTTTTTCATTTTTAATTTGGACTTGTTTAAAAAGAGGAAATATGGTTTTATTCTTCAATTAGAAAGTCAAAGCGTTACGCCGGGCAGCCTGGCGTCGTCACATGACCACTTAAGTTTTTATTATCATCTTAATTCGTCTCCTAAACTCCTAAAGTCATCAATGTGGCCTCGGGTGGGTAAGCGGAGGATGGTTCTGGTTGAATATTTTTCCACATTCATCAATGACTCGCAAGTTGCAACTTAATACGGTCACTCCTCTTACTTCATTAAAGTGTTTCGCCATAACATCATCAAAATAAGGATAAAGCTATTTGTACTCCAAGATTTGTATCTTAATTTGTACATTTGTACTTTCATTTTGTGTAAGTGTAATGCTAGAGTTATAGTTCACTCACATAAAATGCTACTGCAAATTTTTTTAACGCACTTATATTTTGTGTCATTGTGAACCATCAAAAATTAATTTATACCTATGGTGTAACTTTGGGATACACTTTTTTGTGTAAGTGTAACATGGTTGTACTTTTTATTATAATATTAACATAATGGAAAATTTCTTAGATAAGAGTAAAAAATTATGAAAATATCAAAATATGAGGTTTAAGTCTTTTAAGACTAAAATATACATTGACACGCTCACCACATTGTCACATTGCATGTTACACTCTCATTGTCATACTGTCATTTGTCATCGCCGGCCACTAGAATGACACCACGGACCATCGATAATTGAGTAATCACACTTCCATATAACATTGTTATCAATTTTTCATCACACTGCCAACGCGTATTCTTACAACAAATTGTCATTATACTCTTATTTAGTTTAAAAGACGTATGACTCATATTTTGGTATTTCCATTCTTTTTTACTCCTGTACGTTCTTTTAAAAAAATTTATGTTTAAAAAGATATTTAATAACATGAATCATTTAATGTGTTTTAAAAAAGGAATGAATAGTTTTTTTTTGAACCAACTAGTTCTAGTTTGGAAACAACATTTTCGATTAGCGTTAGTATTTTAGATAAAATTTTAATAATGTAAATTAATTTTTAACACGCAAACACTAAAGACCTTCAGTCTCTTCAAAATGCTAACGCTAACTTCTAACGTTGATACTAAACACAGTCTTAGGATTAAACCGGGACTTAGGATTATACTCCGTACGAAGTACTACATATTACAATGAATGGTCTTCTTAATAAACTTATTAATAAAAAAAATATTAAATAAACATTTATCTCAACAGTCTAAAAATGTTTATTTAGAATAAATCTATCTTGGTAAGACTAAGGGCCTGTTTGGGAATAGGGTTAGAGATTAGCGTTAGCGTTTTGGATAAAATTTTGACGGTGCAGATTACTTTGAAAACGCTAACGCTAAACGCTGCCCGTAGATAGCCTTTTCAAAACGCTAACTCTAATAGCTAAAGCTATTCCCAAACATGCTCTAAAACATGTACTTTAAACTAAAAAAACTCGCCCACTAGTGTGCCGATGAGCATACCTCCTGGTGCAGTATTTTACATAGATAGATGTTTCCTATTTTCCCAAGCTATAATAAATCTTTACACTATGTTTGGTTCATGGAATTTGAAAGGAAAAGAAATGAAAATTATTTCCCTTAGTTTCCTCACCAAAATGGGAAGAATTTGGTTTTCCATCCTCTTAATACATTTTGCTTTCTCATTTTCTTTTTCTTCCACTTTTCTTTTCTTTTCCTCTCTGACCAAACAAGAAAAAAAGTTTTCCTTCTCACTTTCTTTCCTTTCCCTCTCAAATTCCTTGAACCAAAAATAGTATTAAAGTCAATTATTTTCTCAAACATCTTTTCATGCCATCGCTATGTTAAAAAAGGGGTGTTACTTGTTAAGGGAATCTCACTTCGTATCTACCAAGACAAAAATAGGACCATGCTACATTTACACCAAAATTTGTACCCCATTTGTACACCGCAGTTATGCACAAACATTTTGATGGTTTACACCGACACAAGTGTTGATGCGTTAACAAAAATTTACACGGACACAAAGTATTGGTGCGTTAGTAAAAATTAGTTTTACACCGACACAAAATGTCGGTGCAAACCTGCGGTGTACAAATGGGGTACACAAATTTGGGGTACAAGTAGCTTTATCCACAAAAATATTCATAAATAGACATTCAATTTCTGTGGATGATTATGGGTGTAAACAATCTTTGGATAATGCTTGTGGGTGTAAATGATTTCCATCGACAAAACTTGTCATGAAAATATCTACATAAATAATTTTTATGGGATATGCTAGGGGTACACCAAAAGTGTACCCCAAATGTACACCATCTCTCTCTTTACCATTCATTTTATTTTATTTTTAATTTTAATTTTTTTTTTGAACTTTTCTTGCTTTTTTGTGTGGTGATGGAGGGGGTGAGGGATGTTTGGGGTACACTTTTGGTGTACCCCTAGCATTTTCCAATTTTTATCGATTAGAAGTGTCTTAGTGTAAATAATGTGAAGTACGTGACACTTGTCGGTTAAACTATTTTCACCGACAATATTTTTTAGTGAAAATATCCACATTAACAAGTCTTATCGTTTATAAGTATAGTAATCTAGATCATGTCATCATGGTGAAACTAGACCTCGCAAAACAGAATCGGAACCGATTACCCGAACCGAAATATCCGAAACTGAAACCGGAATGACCCGAAAAATGAAGATCCGATCTATAACTGAAAACCCGAAATGATCCGAATCGAACCGAAACCGAACTAAATAATTCATATCCGATTAAAATTCGAAACCGATTAGATCCGAAACCGATAATATCCGAATCGATTAAACCCGAAACCGATTAGATCCGAACCCGATAATATCCGAAACCGATAAAATCCGAAACCGATTAGATTTGAAATTGATAATATCCAAACCCGATTAGAACTAAAATCGATAAATTCAGAACTATGTTTGCCTTTCAATAAACATATTATATTTTTAAATTTTTAATTTTATTTTACCATTTGAACTAATTACATTACTTGCTCATTCCCTCATAAAATGGATTATCTTTTTGAAACAAAGTACAAAATTTTATGCCTTAAATTTATTATATGTAGAAATTAAAGATAAGTTATACATATAAATGATAACGCACAAACAAATAAAATTTCCGTAATTTTTAAATAGTGAAATGTGATATTCTTTTTAGGACAAAAAGAATATATGATGAATTGTATGAAATAACTAGATTTTATCCTAATATCTTATTACAATAAATTTTATTAATTTGAGAGTTAATTTGATTAGTTTCAAACCAATTCACTCAATATTAGTCAATAAAATTAGATGCTAGTGTTAGCATTTTTAAAAGACTCTCTAGCGGCAGCCTTTACTGTTATCATTTTCAAATTTGATCTACAGCATTACATTTAGGTGTAAAATTAATTATATTTGACTCTATTAAATTTAATTTTCTCTATTTTCAACCAAATATACTCAATAATTAATAAATTTTGCACTCAATTGAATAAAATTCACTTAATTTCACTCAGTTTTACTCAAATTTTACCAAATTGTATTCAAATGGAATATAAGACTATTTGAATTTATCTTTTATCCTTTCATTTACTACGTATATACATAAGTATATTAGTAGATGTGAGAAAAATTTGATATTTCAAAACTAAATTTTAAAATCAATTTAATTATATTAAATTTATATCATAATTAAATATATATGTTTTCATAATTTGTAGTCAAAATTTGTAAAATATGACTAAAAAGTCAAAAAGGGAAGATTATTTAGGGTAGAGATAATATAACTAGAAAAAATATAAAATAATATGAGGTATTGAATTGATGATAGATTAATAAATGTGATAAAATATAAAAAGAAACACGGATAGTTAAATTTTAATTAGAAAATAATATATATCCAAAATATATTTGATCCGAAACCAAAATATATCCGAACCGAACTAGACCCAAAACCAAAATATATCCGAACCGAAATCTATCCGAACCGATTTATAACCGAACATTATCTGAACCGACTCGAAACCGAACCGAACCGAAAAATGTATAGAACCGAAATCAAATCCGAACCGAAATTTAACCGATTCAAACCGAACCAAACCGATTATAACATATAACCGAAAGATATCCGAACCGAAAAAATCCAAACCGAAACCGATCCGGTTGATCCGATTGCCACCTCTAGGTGAAACACATAGTCTAATCGTTTTGTGTCCATCTAAGAAATTCATCGTCGCAGTAAAAATTGCAAATTTTTTGAAAACTCATTTAGCACCAAAGATTTGCGACTTAAGAAATCACTCTAAATTGGAGTAAAACATAGAAAAAAATACAAAAACAAGAAATCCATATATTTATCTCCAAAATACGAGTTTACTGTGATAATGTGGCATTGTGGCACTATAGTTCGACATTCTACAATACTTTTTGGTACTATACATTGCCATCATTCACATTGTATATGCATTTGGTTTTACATTGCATTTGTTTTTGTCTGTTGAAGTTACAAAGATGTGGATGTTAGAAATTATGCACACTTCTAGAGGGAGAAATGATTAGGGATGTTGCTGACTCTGGCTGATTTTTGCAAGGTTTTCATGTGAAAAGCTCTCGCATTAAGAAACACCAAATCAAACACTCATCAAACGAAGAATATATATGATGGAAAGCAATAAACAACACTATGATCTATATTAGTTCAGCTTAGTTGTGCCCACCTTCACTAACCACCTCACTAATCTTAATGATGTTTAGCAAACTTTACAGCTCGTAAACTTGATTTTCAAGCCTCTTACCTTATATCTATTGACTTGGTTTCATGGGTCACATGATTTTTTTCTACCTAATGTTTGTTGGTTTCAAAAACAGATATGATATCTTCCCTAACCATTTAGGGTATTTCTTCAAAAGGAAAGAAAACAACCCACCGTGGAAGATTGAACTCCCAATAACTTTTTTTTTAATATCTGTGAAGTACTTGATGTCGAACCTGGTGGATTTCTAGCATACTCATGTCGAGTGGCCGTTTATGTCTTACAACAACAATGAAAAAGCAGTGCAATCCTTCACATGGGTTCCAAGGAGGGTTGATCGTTGATGTACGCACACCGACCGAAAAAGTTTGTTGAGACACTACTTTCCGAAAACACTCTGGCTCAAAAAACATAGAAATAAGTTAAATAAAAAAACAAAACCAAAGAAGAATAGCAAGGGAAAAACAAACTATTGGTAATGAAATGGGAGAACAAGAGTATTGGATAACAAAATTTTAACATGAACAAATGCAAGACAGTTTTGTGGTGATGCAATTGCAACTAACCGCTTCTGCCTGTGAAACACTGATGACTTGATATGAAAATTGAACTAATAACTGCAGGTGGTGCGAGTGGGATTGGTTTAGAAGTGGCAAGAGTTTTAGCACTGAGGGGAGCACATGTCATCATCGCCACAAGAAATATGGACGCTGCAAGAGAAGCAAAAGAGCTCATCCTAAAGGGCAATAACATTGCACGTGTCGATATTCTCAATCTTGACCTCGGCTCCTTGAAATCCGTTAAGGCATTTGCGGACGATTTCAAAGCTCTTCACCTTCCTCTCAACATCCTGATGTAATCTATCTCCATCTCCAGTGCATGCAAAACATGACTAGAGTTTAATTGGAATATTAATCTAATGATTGCAAAATATGATTATTATTTTTACTAGAAACAATGCTGGTGTCATGTTCTGTCCATTCCAGCTCTCAAAAGATGGATATGAGATGCAATTTGCTACAAATCATCTTGGTAATGAACATATATGGGAGGACCGGAGGAGTATTATTTTGTGAAATTGTTTCTTTTCTTTCTCGGTGTTCAGTTCTCTTCAAATGTTACTCATGTTTGCAGGACATTTTTACTTGACAAACCTTCTTTTGAACAAAATGAAGGAAACTGCAAAAGTTACTGGTGTTCAGGGTAGGATTGTGAACTTGTCATCTGTGGCTCACCTTTACACATACAAAGAAGGAATACGGTTTGACATGGTCAATGATGAAACCGGGTATATTTATATTATTCTTCACGTCCTTTAATTTGTTAGTCTGCTTAATTAATTGCTTATGTTTCAGCGTGTGTAATTAAATTCTACATAATATTAATAATCCTACTCAGCTTGCTTTTGTTCCTCTTTGTTTATCAGCTACCATGAAAAAATGGCTTATGGGCAATCCAAGTTGGCCAATTTATTACATGCTAATGAGCTCTCTCGCCGCTTACGAGTAACATCTATATTCTGTTTTCCATAATCTCTGCTTTATAACCCTTTGAAGTTTATTGATCGAATGCTTGAAATGCAGGAAGAGGGAAGTAATATCACTGTGAACTCTGTGCATCCTGGGATAATATGGACAAATCTTATGAGACATTCTGTTCTTTTTTCAAGTAATTAAAAAGAAAATCAAAGCAATAGTACTCACTCTTTTCGTCAAATCAATTTTCCTTTTTATCACGATTCCTTTTTTTCTTGCAGAAATTATGAAGCTATTCACATGGATGCTGTGGAAGAATGTCCACCAGGTAAATCAACAAAAAATCACATTCATGACAAACAAGATTTTACCCATTTCTGAAATCTTGCCATGCTGCACATTTTAGTCTGCAATAACTTTTGCCAAACTGACTCTTTACTGCTTCATATAATTAAAAAAATTCATAAAACCGGCCTTGGTAGCATATAATAATATAAACCATTAATGAACAATATTGATGGACCAGGGGGCGGCTACGACGTGCTACGTGGCACTCCATCCAGACCTGAAGGATGTTACCGGAAAGTACTTCCTAGACTGCAACGAATACGAGCCAAGCGAGTTGGCCCGTGATGAAGCTCTCGGAAGGAAGGTTTGGGATTTTAGTGAAAAGCTAGTTAATGCAGCTCAAAGCAAATGAAGTACCTTTATTACTTTTCTTTTTATTTCCTTCTTTATTCCTTTTCTCTAAGTAATTTCATGTTATACTTATAATAATGCTGGCCTCAGGGCGGATAGCAGTTCTGTTATTGCAATACCAATAACACAATCATAATAGACGACGACCTTATTTGTAAGATTTTGCTTTAGGCGCGTGACTTTGTCATTAAGAGTATTTTTTGTAGAGGATTATGTAATTTGTACTCCAAGAGATATAATTTATGTACTGGTTTTGTTGTCATTTAAAACCAATGTGATATGATGACAATCGGTGTTTTGGAGAGGGGGTGTTGGGGTGGTGGCAGGTGTTGGGAAAGGCAGCGGTAGGTTGGGGGAGGACCTGTTTACTTGTTGAAATCTGCAGTAGTAACAGAACCTAAATCTGTACATGTAATTTTTATTATAAAACTATATTCATGTATCATAAAACTAATTTTAAAAATTTGCTAGAAAAAAGAAAGGAATAAAAAGAAAGGAATCAGAAGAATAAAAAACATGCATAGATTTAGGTCCAAGGCAAAAAAAATAATCAATACATACTATATTTATATAAGAAATAACAAATATAGTTAGAAAAGCATTACCATCCGAAGTAGCTTGTGTGCTAAATTATAGTATTCCCATTGAAGTAAGATATATAAGCGATAAAGTGTTGTAAAACTTTCATATTTTAACATGTAGAGGGTCCTTAGGAGATGCTCTTAATAAACCTTATTTGAATATTCGAAGTTTACACTATTGTTAGAAATATGCTTTCCCTATCCCGCTAAGAAAGAACTGCTGGTAATACGGGCGGAGGAAGTATAATTTTCAACAATACAGATTGTATTGTATATACTAGCAGGTAATTAAGTTTCAAAAAAGTTCAAACTCAGAGTCGAACCTGCTTCCTGTTTGACCCCCAAAGTAGTAAAAAACAGCCAAAAAAAGAAGTTACAAACATGCTACCGGAGGTCTAGCCATTTTGTCATACTACCACATAGTTCTAGGTGGCATATATATATATATATATATATATATATATATATATATATATATATATATATATATTGCACTTCATGCTGCAAAAAGTGTAATGGAGTAGCTCTATAAATTACTTCTGGTACTAGAGTCACTTTGTCAGAGCTGAGTAGAAATCATCAACGGATAAGCTCTCGATGGATCCGAAGCTTGACAATGGATCGAAATTTGAGTAGGTAGTCATCGAGCCCCCAAGAAAATCAAAGGGGGACACTTCACTTGAGAAGTTAGTTGAATCGTAAACAAAAGATGTTTCCGGTTCGTCCACTCTCGGGAAGCTTTGCGGATAATAGTGTGATGATTTTTGATCAGCCGGTTCGGCTGCACTTTGTACTGCAACTGCAACATCACCATTATCATGGCAGCTATAATCATCTGTTAAAACACCTGCAGATCTGCATGTTTCTTGTTCCCCTGATTTCCTTGCTTCAATGACCTAAAATTATACGATGACATATCATCAGCCTACACGGCGTTCTCCATGCATTAATTAATTGTATATCTCATCAAGATTATATTGATGAATGCCCCTTTTGAAGTAGGCCGGGTACATAATAATTAATGTGCATATATAGATTGAAGAAGTAATTAAAGGCTGCAAGCCACATACATAGTTGTTTTTGTGGTCGTCAATGTAAAAAGCAACAAAGTCTCCATGACCCAAACTATGCTCATGCACGAATCCACCTAATGAACCATATAAGACGGACCACTTCTTATATATGCTTGGGTGTCGGATATAAGATTCACAAGAAGCAGATATATATAATTGAGTTTAGAATTAATTGAACCTGTATTTTCGAGCACGTACATGCGACTACTGTTGTTTGGCCAATACCTGTGAGTGGGGGTAGGAAGTCGGAAAACAAACATAACTGGTTAAAGCTTACAAACTGAGGAAGAAAACAAAGACAAGTACAAAATCTCTCATGGGTACTGAATTGAAGGAGCGAGCATATTAGTCCAGTCTTGTTTAATCTGTGTTTTCTATTTACGGACTATTGTTTTTCCTTGGAGAAGCATATATACTCCGTATATGTCAAGATAAGGCTGCACTTTAGAGATCATACTTAACGTTCCCTCAATGCCATGTTAAATGGGGTGAGTCCTTAATATATTTACCCCACAAGCAAGCAGTATATATATAGTGGATTACATGCATGTTATTCAAAGTACCCAAGTCCTGACCGATTGAATCCAAACCTGAATTTGAAGTTCCAAATGTGCAGTCCGTCCATGTCCACCATTGTGATCGGAAACCCTTCCTTTATAAGAAGTTTTGGGAGGTAGTCCTCTGCCGGTTTCTACAATAAACAAATGACAATGTATTGTACCCCTTTAAAATCATGCTTTCGATTGTAGTACTGAGCAGAGTGGATAGTGCAGCGAAGCTCAACTTTCTTGTGTGTGGATTTGGGGGGAGGGGATCAGGGAAGGAAACCACGTGAGCTACTCTAACCACGCCTTGTTGAATACTCGATTACAGCTTTGAATTCCAAAATCCAATAATTTTTTCTGTTTCTATGACTTACTTTTCTCATTTTTAATTGTGAATTGTTTTAGAACATCTTTTAAGCTTGTAATCTGTAATGTGAGTTCTTAGAAAAAAGGAATGACATACTATGTTTCACATATTGGTCATACTTTCTTTTTTGTGTTATTCCATATTGTTTGCGAACTTTTGTGTTTAGACTTTGGACAAAAACACAAACCTCTGACCATTCTTGCGAAAATGAGGGAGTAGGAATTATTACAAGAATCATTTTACAAATCCACCAAGGTTACCATCATCACTATCTCACACACAATAAATTTTTTTACCGATAATTACTATGGATGCAAACAATTATATTGTCAACATTTTGGTGTCAAACTAGGCAAGTTTCTAGCATTTATGTTACTAGGTTGGGTTGATTGTAACAGAAGCAGTGTTACACTTTAACAGAGAAACAAATTGCGGAATATGATATGTATACCTTTGGAATGACAATTCTCCTTAGAGGGCCAACGTCACTATTCTTGAGCTCCTTGTTAAACAAAAATCTATATCTTGAGGAATCTATTGCCTAAAGAACATCAAAAACAAGATGAGAGACTTGAAGCCCAAACTTAAATAAAACTAAATACTACTACTCCGTATCAATTATACTCTCTCTATCTCAATTTTTTGAGTCTCATTTCACTATTCACATGTCAATTTTTTTCTTTTTTCTAGTTATTTTCATAAATCATTTGTTGAAATAAAATAATTTTCTTTTTTTCAATCATTCCAGAAACCTAAAAATAAATAAAGATTTTTTTTGTCTTTTTCTCAGAATAATTCAAATTCAAGGAGCTTATTTCGCATCATGCCAACAAGGCTAATATTCACTTAGGCTGTATTTGGTGTCTGGTGAAGTGAGCAAAACGGATATGCCTATTCAGTTCTCATATTTCTAAATAACAAAACTTTTTGATGTTTCGTGAAGTTTTAAAAAGTTTCAGGTTTGACTTCACCAAACACGGGGTGGTTCCCACGACAATAACATTGACCGATAATGTTATGAGATGATCCGACGGTACTCCAGTACTTTATTCATAAAATTGACTGTTCCTATTCTTTCTAATCCCCCGGTAAACCTACTTATCTCGTTCAATTGCACTCCCAAGTTGATTTAGACTTTGAACTCAATTTTGACTCCGAAGTCAAAATTAAATCGCGAGTGCAATTGAATGGGGTGTGGGTATGTTCGGGTCAGGGTGGGGTGAGGGGTTTACCGGGAGGGTTCGTGGCGGGGTAGGACCGTTAATTTACAAACGAGACACCGGAGCGCTCCAAGGTCATCTTATGACATGGGGTTCTAATGTCATGAGAATCCTTCCCGCTCCAAATAACAAAACTTTTAATTTCTAAAAGAGTAAATATTGATATCTAATGAATTTAGAAGAAATTATTAAGAGAGTTTGATATCAAGAAATACCCCTAAATAGAAGCAAACATAGAGAAAGTATAAAAATAAGAGTTTCATGTTTTTACTCTGTAAATAGGAGTTCACATGGTGGTAATGTGACACTGCACATAGACATCTTTGGTAATGTGCATGGCAATGCTTGGTTATGTAAATGCATTTTTACTCCCATTTCGGAGAATAAAAAATATAAAACTCCTATTTTAATACTTAATCCGTCCCATAAAGTTCTTCACATTTCAAAAAATTGTGTTCCTAAAAGTCATTTCCATTTCTATTAAAAAAACCATTTTTATCCCTTACTTTTTCATACTGTACCTATCACATCATACTTTTTTCCTAATAATCTACACATCACATCCTATTTTTACTCATCACGTCAAAAGTATTTTTGAAATGTCAACACAAAATTATCTCTCCTTATTTTACCACTTTGGTAAAACCATCCCTATCTTTATGAAATGGAGGGAATATATTTTAAATGTTTTAATCCTAGTTTAGTCTTTTTAACTTTGATATCTTCAACAAACGTCTATTAGCCTTTGCCATAGCCTACCACCATCGGATACATATTATGTCCCTATGGTACAAATATTGTTACTTCGTACGGAGTATTATTTTGTTTAAAGCTACAAATATATTTGATGAACTCCTCCCTTCAGCAAAACTTTTCTATTTTGTCTTTACATGCAACACTCTATCTTTTTCTTAAATGATTTTCTTTATAAATTAGTATAAAAATAAAAAATAATACTTATATATTTTCAAACAACATAAAAAAATTTAACAAAATAACTACTGACAAGAATGTTTTATTTCATCAAATAACTAATAAAAAACATATGCAAACAAAAATTATTGAGCACCGTTGAATAACAAATATGAAGGATTTTGGGGAACAAAAGGAGTATATTAAAGGCGAAATATCTTAATGCAAGGTAAATTTCACTCCGTAATTGTTAGACAATGGTATATAACGAAGTTTATGAATACCCCAAGTTGTAAACTACATGTACTCACACTTTGATTATTGATATCGACACAAAATATTACTCCCTCCGTTATCAAAAATACTTCCTCTTTCATTTTTTTTCACTTCCAACAAAACTCTTTTACTTTCTATTACAAAACTACTTTAACCTACCTATCACATCATACTTTTTTTCTAATAATACATCTATCACATCTTACTTTTATTCATCACATCAAGGACAAAATTGGAAGTCAACTACAATTTAACACTTTTTTATTTTTACATTTGGTGAAAATAGGAACTCTTTAGAACGAAGGGAGTAGTAAAAAGATTTTCTATGGTATTACCATTCTATACCAATATCAATGTGCATAGCTAGGGTGTAGAATTTGTGGTACATCTACAAGGGTTGTAAATTTATTTATTGGAAAATACTCTAAGTGTGTGGGTAGGGAATAAAGATGTAGAGAGGGAGAGAGAGAGAGAGAGTACAGTAGGAGTGGAATGGAGAGGATAGACTTGCGGGGGGTGGAAAGGAGGATGGAAGCGCAGCGGGGAGAAATTGAGTGGAGATCGGCGTCGGCGCCGGCTGCGCATCCTTTTCCGAAGCCGAGCATTGAAATTGGAGGTGGCTGCGGCGGCGGTGAGATGGAGAGTGGCGAATTGGGGAGGAGGAGACGACGATGAATTGCCGAATAGGGGGGAGCTGCAGAGAGCAGTGGTGCTGCCATCATCATTATTATTATTACTAGATCCCAATCCCATGGCTATAAAGCTGAACGGGTCAGCTGAGACCTCGGAAATCTCCATCCTATCTTCGCCACCAATTGAGCTCCGTTTAAACAGAAAGGCGAGGCAGTGACTCGGTCCGAGAACGAGTGAGTGACTGGTGCCCCCTTTCTCTCTCTCTCTCTCAACCTCAACCTCAACTCAGCTCCTTTATTTTCGTAAGAGCGAGTGGGTGTCCTTGGGGAATTAAGTCATGAATTGGGGATCGGAATTCAATAATAATGGAGTATGCAATTAGCTGACAAATGGACGAAATATGGATGCCTCCCTCGCTGATCTGCATGCCATTTGTGCACTGCTCATTCATGTTCAGAACCGGCCTCTCTCTCTCTCCCTTTTTTTTTAAAAAATAATTTTAACTTCTAATATAAATATATAGTACTCCGTAATTCCTTTTAACGCATGCTTCATTTATAATTAATATCCGAGTTGGATAATTATTATTGAGAGATGCTTAATTAGTTTAATTCGGATGCCAAATGACTTTACTAGTAGTGAGTGTACTGTACGTAGTAAATTGAGTGATGTGATCATTAATCTCAAGAGAAAGGAGATTAATGGAAGGTGGGTGGTGAGGTGGGAGCAGCAGATAGAGGAGCGAAGACAGGTGTTGAAAAAGCTCTGTTCTTTTTCCTCTGATCAGTGGCGCGTTTCGTAATTTTACCACTTCCCAGCATTGGATTGGACTTTCCCTCGCCAGCCTCATCACCACTCCTCCGCACTGTTTATTTTTTCCATTCCCTCTCGATCGTTCGGTAGGGTACATACGGTCTCTCCCCTCTCTTGCGTTTGTGGTTTTGTCCTGAAACTGGGTGGGTGTGGGTGTGGGTGGGTGCACATAGATAAATGAGCCTTTCGCGAGCTCACATTGCGATGAGGGAGGTTTTGATGGCAGAGGCTTGCTACCGTGAATAGTGAATACTTCCAGTAATTTCATGATTTGTTCCGCTGCACCTTTCAAACGGAATTGATAAAATTGGAATTAAATTGGAATTGAAATTTCATGAGATTCAATTCCATAGAATTGAATTCACCAATTCCAATTCATTTTTTGCACTGTCAATTCCAAATCCGCATAATTTTGTGCTACCAAACACTTGAATTGGAATTGATGTTCTCAATTCAAATTTCATAATTTGAATTTTGTGTACCCAACGGAGCCTTAGTGTTTTTCTTTTTTCTTCTCTTTTTTCATAAAAAAAGGAAAAATATTGTATTTGAAATTAATGAAAAGTTATTGTTCAAAACAATTCTATTTAATGTTAAGCATATACTTCATTTGTCTCAAATTAAATATTTTCATTGTTTGACTTGAAAAAAAATATTATTTGAATCTGTTGATACCAGAAAAATAGAACAAGGTCATTTTCATATTTAGTTAATTATATATTCATAACATTCTTTGGGACCGATGTACAACATATATATTTCGTTCATGACTTAATTTTTACAAGTATTTTGTCATATACTTTTATTTTTCTTTCTTTTCTTTTCCATTTTTTTTGATGGATACCCTGGATTGAGGATATCCAGCCCAACAAAATAAGAGGCCCAACAAGGCCCATCAAACCGCAGGATTCGGACGCGCTCGACCAAAGATCACACACTCGGCTGAGGGGGGACTTAAAGAAAACCAAGGCTCAAGGTGAAAACTCTACTCAGATATAAGCTCATACTCAGCCCAGTTACATCCACTCGGACCCTGGAGGGGACCCAGTCTAGTCCTTACTCAGCCTACTTCCAACGGCAGAGCCTGCGCACTCAGCATCTGTACTCGGCCTCTGCCACCAGCAAAACACTGTGGACCTACTGCAGGCGTGGGAGCTTGTATGCCATGTTTAATCAAATGGGCCCTCACTGGGACATCCCTGATGCAATTGTCTATATGATTCGTTGTAACTACCCTATTTGTAGCCATTCTATTTGTAGCCGTCCTATATGTAATCATACTAGTATTTTGGCCCGTGCCACGCACGAGTTTAAACGAATTTTTTGTCAATTCAAAAAATATTTTTCAATTTAATATTTTTTCCATGTAATTTTTTTAATAATATATTACATTAGCAACAAATTTTATTTTTCAAATTTATAAATTAAATTAAATACTCCGGATGACATTAACCAACCTTATCGCAATTTATGACGGTGGCATGGAGTTTTTGTGAGGCGAGATGTTCAAGTATATCTAAATCCCGGATAGAGGTACTCCACCGCTCCATCCAAACACATGCTTCTCGACCCTATCCAAAATCACTTACCTTCACATAAATATTTGCCCCCATTCCTCCTCTTTGGCTCGTTCAGATCCCCAAGTCCCACCCCTTCAGACATCAAATTCTTTCAAAATGGGTCTGATTCTAGGCAAAATCACCGTCGAAACACCGAAATACACGGTGATTCACTCAGCCGCGGATTACGAAATCCGCGAGTATCCGCCATCGGTGATAGCTGAGGTCACGTACAACCCGACCCAGTTCAGAGGCAACAGAGACGGTGGCTTTACTGTGCTTGCCAACTTCATCGGAGCACTGGGCAATCCCCAAAACGCCAAGCCCGAGAAGATTCCGATGACGGCGCCGGTGATCACCAAGCAGTCCGAGAAGATCGTGATGACGGCGCCGGTCGTGACCAAGGGGGGTGACGAGGCTGTGACGATGCAGTTTATTCTGCCGTCCAAGTACACGAGGGCAGATGAGGTGCCGAAGCCGCTAGATGAGCGAGTTGTGATTAAGGAGGAAGGGGGGCGTAAGTACGCAGTGGTGAGATTCAGCGGCACCGCAAGTGACAAAGTGGTGCAAGAGAAGGTGGAGAGTTTGAAAAATTGTTTGGATAGAGATGGGCTTAAAACAATTGGGGATTTTGAGCTGGCGAGGTATAATCCGCCATGGACGTTGCCTCCATTGAGGACGAATGAAATTATGATACCCGTGGAGTGAGTGAATGAATCAGCAGGGGGTTTCCTGGTCTCTCTCTAGCTAAGTAACTGTTTTTGTCTGTTTGTTTGTATATTTTCCCGTTTCAGGTTTGAAATTCTGGTTTACCATGACAATAAGGGGTGTATTTTGGTTTCAGAAAGCAAAAAAAAAGGTGTGTTGTATGGGTGGAAATTGTGGATAAATTTCACAAATGGTACCTGAACTTTAGCTGGAATTTCGATGTGGTACCTGAACTTCAAATCCTTTAACAAAAATCTCTGAACTTACACAATCCTTTCACTAATGAGCCATTAGCCCGTTTCTAGGTTAACTTCCGGTCATTAGGGCCAAATTTGAATTTTATATATTTTAAAATTTTCAATTTGACCCCATTTCTTCTTTTCTTTTCTTCCACGCCCGCCGCCGCTGCCCGCCGGTCAAAGTCGCCGGAAAATGAACTTTTTCCGATTCCGGCGGGACCAATGTCATTCTCTTCGTCTTGAGACGAGGATCAATAATATCCAAACCATTTTGTCTAATTTGGCCTGTAACTTCTTGAATCTGAATTTTTCTACTCGAAACACCCTAAAATTCGAAATTGGATCCAAAATTGGGGGTTTTGCAAATCTTCATCAAATCTTGCAATTGATGGGTCCTTGGAGGTCACCCGGATGCCACGACCGCATTGGAGTTGGTGCCCCCGTCAATTTCGCCGGATTTAGCTGGAAAACGCTCCGACCCGCCGGCGCCGACCGTGGGACCGAGTACAAAAAATTTATATTTTTTTTGGGTCTCTAAACTTGTGAGTTGAATAAAAAAGTGGGGAAGAGAAAGTAAAAAAAAAAGAGGAAAGAAATAGAAAAGGTGGTGGTGAGCAGCGAGCAAGCGACAGGGCCGCCGACAGTACCCTCCACTAGGGTCGGTGAGCATCCTCCCAGATCGGCGAGCCCTCTAGCGTGCTTCACCTCCGGCGAGACCAAGCGGCGAACCACAGCCACTCTAGCATTGATCCAGCGGGCAGCCATACCATTAGCAATTGTCCACTCCGTCGAACCTTGGCCCAGAAGAAGTGAGCTCCCACTTCTTCCAGCGAGCCATTCAAGCAGCGGCGGCCCTCCGACGAGCTCCCACTTCTTCCGGCGAGCCACAGACGGCAGCGGCCGCGATTACTCCAGTTCGTCCATCAAGCTCCCACTTCTTCTGGCGAGCCACGGACAGCAACGGCAGCCCTCCGACGAGCTCCCACTTCCTCTGGCGGTCCTCTCCGCCGGTCCGGTCATCCCCGACAGTCCTCTCTCGCAGTCCTTTCCGGCGATCCTCTCCCGCGGTCCTCTCTCGCAGTCCTGTAACACCCTAATCTGTCGAGGTCTGCAGCCCCTTTCGGACTAAAGTATTAACTTGGTAATCGTAAAAATTCAAAATATTTCAAATATTTAAAACATTATTTCATAATAAATAATTCAAAATAGTAACGGAGTAATTTAATGTTGCGGAAGCTTAATAAAACATAATACAAACATAATTAATTTATGTCTTTTCAACAGTAATTTAAATGCAAAACACACATCCGTCCGACCTTCTCGTCCCATCTGCCTCCAAGAAATCATTTCGTCATTCTTTTTATTTACTTGCGTGTAGCAAATAAAACATACTACACGCTCAGCGTTTAAGCTGAGTAAGCATATCTAATGCGTCAAACATCCATATAAACTGAATCTAAATTCATAATCAAACCCATTTGATATCATGCACATAATGTTCAGTTCAGGTACTCAATAATCATAAGTCAATATTCAACATTCATTATATTATTTTCACATTTTATCCGTCATTCATAATAACCACAATATTCAATTCAATATTTATTCATATTCAATATTCAACAATATCCTTATACTATACTTAGTCTAAGGCCAATCACTTTAATATTTGTCAACCGTTAAATGAATTCTAGTTTAAATTATTAAACTATACTCCAATATAAAATACTCCTAAATAATCCTTAAGCTAGGACTAGTTTAAGATAAAAGGGTTTTGAAAATCTTAAACTTACCTTCACTTAAGGCCAACCAGAAACCGACAGCGTAGTGTTCACTGTTGGGTGGGTGGAATCCCCCCGTACGTACGTTTTAACCCTAGCCACCGGGGTTCATACCCGCAAGGCCTAACTTAAATAGGTATATCTTAGAGGTCTTTTAGATACCTTCAAATCAACATTAATATGGGTATATCTTAGAGGTCTTCTATATATCCTTAACAATATATTATTTTCACAATCATCAATATATTCATTATGATTAAATCATTCACAATTATCGTTTTAATCAGAATATTTATTGAGATTTAATCATCATAATTATCAATCAATAATTATCACCATAATCATTAATCAACATAATATTCAATAACAACTAGCGGCCTAGCTTCGGGTGTTAACACCCTAACTTACCGTCATGCATCACATAATATTTTATTTGTTAAAAATATTACTTTTAATGTGAAAAATCATTTTTATAATGATCTTAATCAATTGTTATCAAAAATAGGATTTTAGAGCTTAAAAATAACATTTTCAGACAAATTTTCGGATCAGAAATTCGGGGGATCGATCCAGCCCTCTAGATCGATCCATACCATGAAAATTTACTCCCAGGGGATCGATCCAAGCCCCTGGATCGATCCAGACAGTGGCTTTTCAGCCACTGTTCATCGTCTTCTACCAAACGACCGCTTATAAACGTAGAAACGATCTATATGAGCATTCTAGTCATTAGATATATCTACGGGCTTACCTCGAAGCGTAACGGAGGTTTTGGAAATTTTCCGGCGAAACTTCCGGCAAAGATTGTGGCTATCTCCGGCGACCTCACACCAATATGACAGCACCACTGCGTTCTCCTCACTCCTAGCAACAGAATAGACAGAAAGTTTGTAAGAAATGGTGAGGAATTGAAGGAATGGAGATGACCCTTATATAGCCAAGTGAAGGAGGAAGAAGACACGGTATTGAGCTCTACTACGACTGTTTCGGCGGCTGGGTGGAGCGGGCTGCGATTTCTTCACATTTCAAACGCAAGTCCCTGATTGGGACTAATTTGGTCCTAGTCGGGGAACACTTTTTGGTCCAACTTTCTCCGAATTGAAATCCGATTGAACCGTTGGAATCATACACTCAAACTCTACATAATGATAAAATTTTTATTATTTATTGACCAACTTTATAATTCACATATTTTTGGGTCCTTCTCAGTAATTAATTAATTATCAATTAATTAATTCTGATAGGCCTATTTTCGGGGCGTTAAATTTCTTTCCCCCTTAAAATAATTTCGTCCTTGAAATTACCTGAGTCATTGATTGAAGAGGTTCGGATATTGCATTCTTATTGACTCTTCAGTTTCCCATGTTGCTTCTTCAGTCGAGTGATTCCTCCATAGTACTTTGACTAGAGGGACAGATTTGTTTCTTAGTTTCTTGACTTCACGTGCCAAAATTTGGACAGGTTCTTCTTCATAAGTCAAATTTCATCAAGAGTTACAGTTCCATCGGTCAAGACATGCGATGGATCAGAACGGTATCGTTTCAACATTGACACATGGAATACATCGTGAATTTTGTTTAATTCGGGTGGAAGTTCCAACCGATAGGCTACTGGACCTACCCGTTCAATGATTCGGTATGGCCCAATATACCTTGGACTCAGTTTTCCCTTCCTACCAAATCGCAGTACTTTCTTCCATGGTGAGACTTTCACGAATACTTTGTCATCAACGTTGTATTCAATCTCACGACGTTTTAAGTCGGCATAAGATTTATGTCGATCGGAAGCCACTTGCAATCTTTCTCTGATTAAACAAACCTTTTCTTCAGTTTCGTGGACGAGATCAGGTCCTTTAAGCTTTTGCTCGCTTATTCTGTCCAGCATACTGGGGTTCTACAACGTCTTCCATACAAGGCTTCGTATGGGGCCATTTGGATACTCGCTTGATAACTGTTGTTATAAGCAAACTCCATTAGCAGTAAATATTGTTCCCAATTGTTTCCAAAATCGATTACACATGCTCTCATCATATCTTCCAGAATTTGAATTGTTCTTTCAGATTGTCCATCAGTTTGAGGATGAAATGCTGTACTAAAGTTGAGTTTAGTACCTAAGGCTTTCTGCATACTCTTCCAGAATTGCGACGTGAATCGAGGCTCACGATCAGAAATGATAGACAAAGGCACACCATGTAATCTTACGATCTCACGGATGTACAATTCTGCCAACTTTTTCAATGACGTATCACGTCGAATTGGAATGAAGTGAGATGATTTGGTTAATCGGTCAACGATAACCCAAACAGCGTCATTCTTCTTAACTGATAATGGCAGTCCGATTACAAAGTCCATCGTAATTCGTTCCCACTTCCATTCGGGAATGGTTGGTGGATGCAGCAATCCACTTAGCACTTGATGTTCCGCTTTGACTTGTTGACACGTCAGACATCAGGTCGTAAATTCTTAAATTTCCCGCTTCATTGCGGGCCACCAATACGTTTTCTTCAGATCCTGATACATTTTATTACTACCAGGATGCATGGTATATGTGGTTTTGTGAGATTCACGCATTACACGTTCTTTCACTTCACCACTAGGAACTACCAAACGATTCCTGTAGAATAAAATTCCGTCATTCACAGTGAAGTCTTGTCTCTCCCCCTTAGAGACAAGTTCACAAGTCTTTAAACAATAATCATCATTCTTTTGTGCTGAGTGAATTTCATTTTCCAGAGTTGGTTGGATTCGGAGTTCGGCTACCATCTTCCGACTTAACGCATCAGCAACTACGTTAGCCTTACCAGGGTGATAGTGGATATAGCAGTCATAATCCTTGATAAGTTTTAGCCATCTTCTTTGCCTCAGATTCAACTCTTTCTGAGTTAACATGTATTTCATACTTTTATGGTCTGTATGAATATATGTTGTTTATCCGAAGAGATAATGACGCCACATTTTTAAAGCAAATACAACTGCTGCTAACTCAAGATCATGAGTCGGATAGTTACATTCATGAGGCTTCAACTGTCTTGATGCGTATGCCACGACCTTACCGTCTTGCATAAGTACACATCCCAAACCGTTATGAGATGCGTCACTAAAGATTGCGTAGTCTACACCTGGTACTGGTTGTGTCAGTACAGGTGCTTCTGTCAGACATTTCTTTAGTTTTTCAAAGCTTTGTTGGCATGCGTCGGTCCATACAAATTTCACGTCTTTCCTTAGGAGTTTATTGAGTGGAGTTGCGATCGAGGAAAAACCTTCAACGAATCGTCGATAGTATCCCGCTAACCCTAGAAAACTTCTTACTTCTCGAACATTTCTTGGAACTTTCCACTTGGTGATGGCAGATATTTTGCTGGGGTCTACTTTGACACCTTCTTTCGAAATCACATGTCCTAGAAATGTGACTTCATCAAGCCAGAATTCACACTTTGACAATTTGGCATATAGTTTGTGCTCTTGTAGTACACTGAGTACTACCTCCAGGTGTTTCGCATGGTCTTCTCGATTCTTCGAGTACACAAGAATATCGTTGATGAAAACAACTATGAATTGAGCAAGATATGGTCGGAATATACTATTCATGAGATCCATGAATACTGCAGGAGCATTGGTCAAACCAAAGGGCATCACCGTAAATTCATAATGACCATAACGAGTACGGAATCCGGTCTTTGGGATGTCCTCTTTCTTGACAGGAATTTGATGGTATCCTGACCGTAAGTCAATCTTAGAGAATACAGTAGATCCTCTAAGCTGATCAAATAAGTCATCGATACTGGGTAAAGGATAACGATTTTTTATTGTGACTTTATTCAATTGACGGTAATCGATGCAGAGTCTTATCGACCCGTCCTTCTTTCTTACAAACAGAACGGGTGCTCCCCAAGGGGAAACACTCGGTCGAATGAATCCTTTATCAAGCAGTTCTTGTAGTTGGGCTTTCAACTCTTTCATTTCAGCAGGAGCCATACGATAGGGAGTTGCTGATATCGGTCCTATTCCAGGAACAAGGTTGATGGAAAATTCTACTTCTCTAGAAGATGGTATACCAGGAAGTTAGTCAGAAAATACATCAGGAAAGTTACACACTGTTGGTATGTCCTTCAATCCAGGAGTTTCTTTTGATGTGTCTCGTACATTACATAAATAGGCTTCATATTTCTTGTGGATAAGGCGCCTAGCATGTATGTACGAGATGAATTCAGTAGGTGTGGGTGTCAGTTTTTCTTTCACTTTTATGGTCCTTCCATCATTGTTTTTAAGTTGTATCACCCGTCGTCGGCAATCAATAACAGCTTGATGTTCCGTAAGCCAATCCATACCGAGAATGATGTCGAATTCCTTGTACGGTAATTCAACAAGATTTGCAAGGAATTGTTGTCCTTCGACAATCAACGAACAATCTTGGTATCCATAATCTAACCTCATACTCCTAGTGGATTAGACACTAGTATAGGGTGTTCTAAGTTTTCTTTCAATATGTCAGCTTTGTTAGGCATATGTACATAGATGTAAGATAATGTTGATCCAGGATCAATCAGCACATGCATGACAGTATTAAATAATGAAAACATAGCCTGAATGACGTCAGGGTTATCTTCAGTGCTCCCTTCATCGCATACGTACGGGCAGGCGCTCGTCCTTGTTGTTGGTTTTGATTTTTTACAGGATTAGATCCTGCAGTCGAGTGTTGACTGGGTGCGGGACGTGTTGATGCCGCCTGGCTGGCAATAGAGGCAGGTGGAAATGGCTCTCCAGGATTTATGGGACAGTTCTTTCGGAAATGTCCAGGTTTTCCACAACCCAGACATAATCCTTGAGCAAGCCAACATTCCCCAGGATGGTGTCTCCCACACATATTACACATTGGATTTTTCCATCCCCTTGACTTGTTGCCAGACGCCACTGATTGGGTTTGTACAGATTTCCCCTTCTTAGAGTAGTGTGAGCTACTGGGTCCTTGAAATGGTCTTTTCCCACTCGGGACAGAATTTGTGGGTCGGCGTTCACTTGTGTTAGCACCTTCTTTCTTTAAGTACTCCTTACAAGCATTCAGATCTTTGTCTGCTTTAGCGATTAGATCATAGGCTTCCGTGAAGTCCACCGTTGGTATGACAGATACTTGAGCCCTGAGATCAGGTCGGAGTTTTGACCTGAATTCCTCAATACGGTCAGTCGTGGTGCTTACTAATGTCGGTGCAAATTTGGCCAGACTGACAAACTTTTGGCGATATTCGGGAAGCGTCATATCTCTTTGTCGTAACTCCACAAATTCGGTACGTTTCTCTTCACGGAAACATGCTAGGATATACTCTTTCTTGAAAGCCCAGTCGAAGAACTCCCACGTCCATGGTTTCGGGGTTTCGTTGCTCTCATCGGTGCGTTTCCACCATTCGTAGGCTTCTCCACGAAGTAACTGTGCTACGAACCTAGGGTAGTTGTTGAGAGGTACGTTTAGATCTCTCAACACTCTAGGGATTTGTTCAATCCAATTCCAAGCAACTTGAGGTTCGGCGATTCGATCGCCCAGAAACTCTTCTGCTCCATTATCTTTCAGAAATTTGAAAGTGATTACACGCGGTGGCGGCGGCGGTGGTGGTTGAAAAATTGGAGCATTGGCCACTTGTTGAAGCAAGTTTGCCAAGAAAACAGGAATTGCGTAGTCAGGTTGACCACCAGCATTCGCATTGTTCTGAGGAACATCCTCTTGGTTGATAGGCTCGTTTTGGATAGGAGGGGTGAAGCTAGATGCTTCAGTGTGAACACTTACGTGTTCATTGTTGCCTTGTCCGTGTGCGGTTTCTTGACTCATTCTACAATTAACAGAAATTCCTTTATTAGGATTCTTTATTTGGGTAGTTGAGTTCATGACAAAAATTACAAAAGATTACAATAATTGATACAATCAAGGGATTCGATCAACAAGATTTATTCTAAGCGTTTGCATTTGAATAGTTGGATTTCCTTGAATTTACGGAAGGATCTTCCACACCGGATCCACAGATGCTGTTGGCAGAGTCTATGCTGAACGTCTCTTCCGGGTCATCCCGTTCCCATGCAGCCTTGCGGTGTAGATAAATCCTTCTTTTCATTATTTTTGCGAAGCGATGGGCGCGTTGATAGCGTATCAGGGAGTCATATACATTCCGTTTGTTCTTTCGTCTTTTACCATGTACGAAAGTGCGACTTGAATCACCACTTGATATCATTTCCGAATTAACAGTTGACATCTATGAAATTCAATACAGGCACATTTAATACTTAGATTTTTATTACCTTCTTGGAGCAGAGGGATGCGAGAGTCGTGGATGTGATTGAAATTTTTTTTATATAGCCAAAATATATATGTATATAATATATATATATATATATATATATATATATATATATATATATATATATATATATATATATATATATATGTCTATATATATATATATATATATATATATATATATATATATATATATATATATATATATGTATGTATGTATATATATATATATATATATATATATATATATATATATATATATATATATATATATATATATATATATATATATTTAAATCCAAGTTTTGATTCGAAGATCGGGTTTAAAACCATTTGCTCGGATACCAAATGTAACACCCTAATCCGTCCAGGTCTGCAGCCCCTTTCGGACTAAAGTATTAACTTGGTAATCGTAAAAATTCAAAATATTTCAAATATTTAAAACTTTATTTCATAATAAATAATTCAAAATAGTAACAGAGTAATTTAATGTTGCGGAAGCTTAATAAAACATAATACAAACATAATTAATTTATGTCTTTTCAACAGTAATTTAAATGCAAAACACACATCCGTCCGACCTTCTCGTCCCATCTGCCTCCAAGAAATCATTTCTTCATTCTTTTTGTTTACCTGCGTGTAGCAAATAAAACATACTACACGCTCAGCGTTTAAGCTGAGTAAGCATATCTAATGCGTCGAACATCCATATAAACTGAATCTAATTTCATAATCAAACCCATTTGATATCATGCACATAATGTTCAGTTCAGGTACTCAATAATCATAAGTCAATATTCAACATTCATTATATTATTTTCACATTTTATCCGTCATTCATAATAACCACAATATTCAATTCAATATTTATTCATATTCAATATTCAACAATATCCTTATACTATACTTAGTCTAAGGCCAATCACTTTAATATTTGTCAACCCTTAAATGAATTCTAGTTTAAATTATTAAACTATATTCCAATATAAAGTACTCCTAAATAATCCTTAAGCTAGGCCTAGTTTAAGATAAAAGGGTTTTGAAAATCTTAAACTTACCTTCACTTGAGGCCAACCAGAAATCGACAGCGTAGTGTTCACTGTTGGGTGGGTGGTACCCCCAAACGAGTAAGTACTCAAATTTGGTTCTTGGATCCCGTACGTACGTTTTAACCCTAGCCACTGGGGTTCATACCCGCAAGGCCTAACTTAAATAGGTATATTTTAGAGGTCTTCTAGATATCTTCAAATCAACATTAATATGGGTATATCTTAGAGATCTTCTAGATACCCTTAACAATATATTATTTTCACAATCATCAATATATTCATTATGATTAAATCATTCACAATTATCGTTTTAATCAGAATATTTATTGAGATTTAATCATCATAATTATCAATCAATAATTATCACCATAATCATTAATCAACATAATATTCAATAACAACTAGCGGCCTAGCTTCGGGTGTTAACACCCTAACTTACCGTCATGCATCACATAATATTTTATTTGTTAAAAATATTACTTTTAATGTGAAAAATCGTTTTTATAATGATCTTAATCAATTGTTACCAAAAATAGGATTTTAGAGCTTAAAAATAACATTTTCAGACAAATTTTTGGATCAGAAATTCGGGGGATCGATCCAGCCCTCTGGATCGATCCATACCATGAAAATTTACTCCCAGGGGATCGATCCAAGCCCCTGGATCGATCCAGACAGTGGCTTTTCAGCCACTGTTCATCGTCTTCTACCTCACGACTTCAATTTCGGGAATTCCATTTTTAGGTTCCAAACTTCGATTAAACTATATAGAAATGTTCTCCAAGGTTCAAAGATCATTTTGGAATCATTAGTTCATAGTTTTAACATCAATTTAATGGTTTATGATCCTTGGTTCTTCAAGCATGTCAAACACAAAACTCAACCAAACGACCGTTTATGAACGTAGAAACGATCTATACGAACATTCTAGTCATTTGATATATCTACGGGCTTACCTCGAAGCGTAATGGAGGTTTTGGAAATTTTCCGGCGAAACTTCCGGCAAGGATTGTGGCTATCTGCGGCGACCTCACACCAATATGACAGCACCACTGCGTTCTCCTCACTCCCAGCAACAAAATAGACAGAAAGTTTGCAAGAAATGGTGAGGAATTGAAGGAATGAAGATGACCCTTATATAGCCAAGTGAAGAAGGAAGAAGACACGGTGATGAGCTCTACTTCGACTGTTTCGGGGGCTGGGTGGAGCGGGCTGCGATTTCTTCGCATTTCAAACGCAAGTCCCTGATTGGGACTAATTTGGTCCCAGTCGGGGAACACTTTTTGGTCCAACTTTCTCCGAATTGAAATCCGATTGAACCGTTGGAATCATACAGTCAAACTCTACATAATGATAAAAATTTTATTATTTATTGACCAACTTTATAATTCACATATTTTTGGGTCCTTCTCAGTAATTAATTAATTATCAATTAATTAATTCTGATAGGCCTATTTTCGGGGCGTTACAAGTCCTCTCCGGCTGTCCTTCCCATACCCACTCCAGCGGCGGTCCTCTTAAGCGAGCCATGGACGGATCTAGCCTTAAAGGTCCATTCTAGCTTAAGGGGTCCCTCAAATGGATGGATATATCCTCAAGTGGACTGCTCCAGCTTCATGGGTCCCTCAAATGGATGGATATATCCTCAAGTGGACCACTCCAGCTTCATGGGTCCCTCAAATGGATAGATATATCCTCAAGTGGACTGCTCCAGCTTCATGGGTCCCTCAAATGGATGGATATATTCTCAAGTGGACCGCTCCAGCTTCATGGGTCCCTCAAATGGATGGATATATCCTCAAGTTGACCGCTCCAGCTTCATGGGTTCCTCAAATGGACGGATCTAGCCTCAAGTGGACTGCTCTAGCTTCATGGGTCCCTCAAATGGACAGATTTATCCTCAAGTGGACTGCTCCAGCTTCATGGGTCCCTCAAATGGACGGATTTAGCCTCAAGCGGATCGTTCGGCATCATTGGTCCTTCAAATGGATGGATCTAGCCTCCAGTGGACCATTCTAATTTCTAAGATCCATTCAAGGGATAGATCTAGACTCAAGTAGTCCATTTCGAGTTGTACAAGTTGAGAAAAGTAATATTGTAAAAGAATAGAAAGCAGAGGTCAGTAATTAGGTCAAGTTAGGTGATCAGATTACTAGAGAATAGAAAGCAGAGGTCAGTAATTAGGTCAAGTTAGGTGATCGGATTACTGGAGATAGAAAGCAGAGGTCAGTAATTAGGTCAAGTTAGGTGATCGGATTACTGGAGATAGTTATAGACTCCCGTACCAAGATAGAGAGAAGAGTTAGAGAGAAAGAGAAAGGTGGACGGGGATTGTCTATCATTCAATAAGAGCGGAGCGCCCAACCACCGTGAGATAGATATCAGGTAGGGGTTTAGAGGCTCCCAAAGAATATTGAAAAAAGATCCCCGAGAAAAGCCCTCTTCCCAGAGGCAACGAATCCCCGAGAAAAGTCCTCTTCCAAGAGGCACCGAGCTCCGAGAAAAGTCCTCTTCCCCGAGGGACCAAGTCCTCTTCCAAAGAGGAACAAAGTCCCAAGAAAGTCCTCTTCCAAAGAGGCAAAAAGTCCCGAGAAATTCTCTTCCAAGAGGCACCAAGTCATCTTCCCTGAGGCACCAAGTCCTCTTCCAAAGAGGCAAAAAGTCCCAAGAAAGTCCTCTTCCAAGAGGCCAAATCTCCGAGAAAAGTCCTCTTCCAAGAGGCACCAAGTTCGTTCTCTTTCTGAGGAACTAAAAAGAAAGAAAAGTCCTCTTCGAAAGAGGCACAAAGTCCCGAGGAAGTCCTCTTCGAAAGAGGACAATGTCCCGAGAAAGTCCTCTTCCAAAGAGGCAAAATGTCCCAAGAAAGTCCTTTTCCAAGAGGCAAAAAGTCCCGAGAAAGTCCTTTTCCAAGAGGCAAGAAGTGCCGAGAAAGTCCTCTTCCAAAGAGGCACAAATCCCTGAGAAAAGTCCTCTTCCAAGAGGCACAAATCCCTGAGAAAGTCCTCTTTCAAGAGGCACCAAATCTTCGAGAAAAGTCTTCTTTCGAGAGACACTAAGTTAAATCCTTACCCACGAGGTAACGAGACCCTCCAAAAAAGAAAGTTCTCTTCCCGAGGTACTAAGAAAAATTTTATCCCATGAGGCAACCCACCGAGTCATATAGTTTTGAATCTGTCTCGTTCCCCGAGACATACTCAAAACTAGGGGGCACGTGATGGATTAGGGATTTTACCTAATCCAATATTATTTGAACAGTACAAGTAAGCCCAACTCAGTTCGGCCCAATTTACAAATCAGATACATTATTCAAGACGGAACCAGAGATATAAAACGAAGAAGATAATTTAAAGTGATATAAAAATATTTGATGGAACCCAAGAGACATCACCACATGGGACACACTTGACCTCCACATGGGCTTGTCTTTCCATAAGTGTGATATGAAGTATATGCCCCATATATTCTCTTTATAAGAGAAGGAGATAGAGCCATACCGGGGGGGAGGCCAGACATCCTACAAGTTCCACTACTATTCTTCATTCTTCTTTTTCTTTTAGCTTGGAGCTCCATTAATGGCTCCAAGCTCCTATGTATATGTAAATTGCCCCGAGATTAATAAAAGTTCCTCCCCTTTGGCATGGCACCGCCTAAAAAGGCTAGTGGTTTTCTCCCGATTTGGGTTTCCACGTATAAATACTTTCTCTCCGCTTTATTTATTTATTTAATTCATGGATTTCGCTACTCGGTGCGGTGCTGACCCGGTTCTGATTTCGTCGGGTCGACACCCCGAAAAAGCGGTTTCCATCATATATATATATATAAAGAAAATTTTTATTAAAAAAGAAAAAAGAACATTACAAATGGGGTGGCCAGTAGCCCCTACAGTTTGGCCAAGGAAGGAAGATAAATGGAAATACACGCACCAAAAGATAGATATCCTAAACAAAGATAACATTCCAAAAAATCTACATGGACTTCAATAATACAGGTTTGTTGAAATTTGCGCCAAAGAACCAGGCTCTAGTCTGCAGAAGTTGATTGTAAAGTAGGACCAAGCTGTAGCTCCAAGCTATAGAAAACAAAGTCAAAATGGGAGTGTCAGCTCTTTAAATCACATGAAATAGCCCCCTTTAACTCAGGATCTGCGCTAGATAACAGAGTGAGTCCAAAACTCATCTCACTGGATACTGCATATGTATTGGAAACCAAATAAAAGAGGCAAAAGTCATGGCATGGAACAAGGAGGTTGGAGTCTTGCAGCTCCATTACTCCCATTCTCAGTAATAAAACACCAGAGACCATGAAGTATATGCCCCCATATGCTCCATTACTCCCATTCTCAGTATAGGTACAGAACCATTCTTCCACATGAATTTAATTGTCATGCATTTTTCTATTTTGATTTTCTGGTGTACTGTAAGAGTTTAGGCATCCTTCGTCAATTGAATGAGTATATTGTTGGCTTCTTTTACCTTTTGTTTTGCCTTATCTTTTGTTTTTTTACTTTTGTGAAAACAAAATTGTTAATGCACTTTTATTTTGATTTTGTTTTGCTTTTGTTCTGCATGCAAACTAGCTGTTTGTGAAAATGCCTCAAACACAGTGCATTTTGAAATCGAGCTAGAGTAATGGTTGAAATAAAGTCATGTTTAAATGTATAATTTAAATGCCTTATGTGCATATAAAAGTATATAAATTTTTGAATCTGCCATTCTTTTTTGTGAAACTGTAATTGGAATCATGTTAATCTTTTCAATAAACCTTTTGCATCTCAAGTCTAATTTTTTTTCAAAGATACACTAAATTAGCTTTAAACTTTTTTCACACATCATAAACTTTTGTTTTTAATTTGTATTTTTTATTATATTGCATCCGTTTAGCCCATATTTTGCATTATAAAATGCGCCACAAAAGCACTAATATTGATTTATCGAGCAAGGTATTTTTAACTGCATATTATTCACTCTAGCTATGCATCACAGAATATTTAAGTTGTACTGAGGTTTAATGACTAAAGTCTATATGGGTTCCTTCAATTATGCATTATCAAGATACATTTAATGCATTTACATGATAACCCAATGCATTATATAAACAAAGTAAGGATAATGCATTCAATTACTCGACATTTTTAGAGTCAAAGTGAAATTCATCTATGAAATGGTGAAATTTTCCTAATACAAATATGATGCATATATTTATTCAAGATAGTGAATTTTCTCCAAATAATGATGCATTTAAAATATTCTGTGATACATTTGAATATGAGCTAAAAACACATTGAATGATGCAATTTATAAAAGACTAAAATGCGTATTTATTAGGTCGAAGGGCAAGATGATATTTTTTTGAAAAATAAATAGTTGCCTATTAGCTCAAATGCTAGAGCAGTATGTACTAAAGATGTGGGTTCGAATCCTGCATAGACAAATTATTTTAACAGATCCAGTTGAATTTAAGTTTTATATTGGCTTGAATTGAGAATTACACTTTATTTTTTTCTCCAATAGTTGTTGAGCAGAGTATTTTTTTTGTTGCTGCATGACTCTAATTGAAATGCTATTGTTCATGTTGTGTTCATGCTATGGGTTTTTAAAAATGGTCTTTTGCAGCCTTAAATGAGTTAAGGGTTACTTATTACTTTTGGATGATTGGATAATTCTTGTTTGTCAAGAGTAAATGAACAAACACTAGGCCTAACCTGTGATAGAAATATAAATTTATTCCTCTTACTCTTTTAGCGAGAGGTTGTTTGATGTATATCTGCATATTTTCCAGCTTTTGCAGTGAATGAGCATTGAGATTGATAGGTAGTGGGGTCGATGCATTGTGTTTTCCCTACTTTTTTGAAGTTCCTTTATCATTGTGGCTCTTAAGTTTAACACAATTGAAGACGACACTATTAGGGGGTACATTATTGCGTTTATTATCTTCGCTCTTTTTTCTTTTGTGTTTGCAATTTTTTGATATTGTACATCATCAGAATCACTGTAATGCATTTATATGAGAAGGAAATACATTCTCATAATCAAGGTAAAATTTCATGCATTTTCCTAAGTAAAGTTATGCAAGGAAATACTCCTTGCACAAACTAAATATGATGCACTTGTATATTCTAGATAGTGAATTTTATACAAATGATAATGCACTTAAAATGTTTTGTGACACATTTGAATATTTAAAAAGACATTGAAGGATGTAAATTTTAAAAGATGAAAATGTGCTTTAATAAGTCCTAGTGCAAGAAGTATCTCTTTGAAAAAAACAAGTCATTGCATATTACCCCAAATGATAGAGCAGTATGTATTATGGATGTGGGTACGAATCTCGCATAGGCAAACTATTTTTAAAATTTGTAATAAACGGGTTCTGAATACAATGCATTCTTCGTTTTTTTATCACATATAAAGTCACTTATGAGTCATTTTATCCAATCCAAAAATAAATTATATATTGTTTAAAAACATTAAAGGACAAATCATAGTGCATACATACCGACCATCACAATGCGTGCACAATTTACAAAATATATTGCATCAAAATATGAAAATGGTACATACAAATAAAAAATTATCACACGAGAAAAACTTCCTTAATTTCCTCTAAATAACTGAAATCATTGTCAAGTGCACCATAATTGTGTGATTAACCATTAAAAATGTGAAAGAAAGTGATGAAAAAATAAAAAAATGGGGGAATGATTTTTTTTAAATGAAAAAAATTCTAGACCACATATTGTTTATTTTGAAAAATACAAATAAATCTCTTGCACCACGAGAAATGCATATTCATTAAAAAAAGAAGTAAAATATTACAAAGAGTTCAATAGTAAAAATTATTCATAATTGATTTTTATATAAGAAAAATGGTTTACAAATTCAAAATAAAAAAGGAAAAATCATCAATACTCCGTATGACAACTATTGCACATTAATAAGGTGCATGATTAATAAGAAAACTATTAATACTCCTACAGTTACGGCTCCACTAATTGTGACGTGTGTATCAATTGTGAAACTTACAAAAATGCCCCTCTACACATGTTTCATTCCTAAACTTACGGGCATGAATCATTTTTACCTTATTTATTAGTCAATGGCTCCAGATTTTAGGTATAATAAAGGCCCTTAGATTTGCAATATCAACGATTCTTATTTATTCTAATTTCTTTCACCAAGAGTCATTCTCACATTAACCATCACCTATATATATATATATATATATATATATATATATATATATATATATATATATATATATATATATATATATATATATATATATATATATATATATATATATATGATAATTTGTTGTTCAAAGATCCCATTTTATTATTTTTTTGAAAATTAATAATCAAAGATCTGATTTATATATATATATCCTCCTTTAGTTTTTTAATTGATACACATCCGTAATATGAGGAATTTAATCATGCCTATATATCGTTCTATATATATATATATATATATATATATATATATATATATATATATATATATATATATATATATATATATATATATATATATGCTCCTTTGGTTACTTTATTTTAATTAATTTTACTTATTCCCCATTTTATTTCAAAGTATAAGAAAAGCACATTTTCTAAGATTATATATGAGTTTTTAGTTGCTCTTAAGGTCTATATACTATGTATATTTTTTACATTACAACTTAATTCTTTTAAAACTTATTTCACTCTTTAAAAATTTCTATTACTCTTTGCACAGAGCTTATTTAACTGAATAGAATCATCAATTGCAAATATTCAACTATTTTTTCTTCAATATTTCCTCTTTATTTTGGGCTCAAGAAATTGATGAGGATTTTAGTTCAAATCAATCTTATAACATGTGTTTTCTATTTCAAGACTCTTAGCACTAAAGATAATTTTCTAACTTTTTTATTATATGGGGGAGTTTTAAAACATTCACAAATTTTAGAATTATGCATACAAACAACAATTTAGAAAGTGAACAAAACAAACATTTGAATCCTTGTCATTACTTAATGTTATCAATGCTTTTGAATAATTTTTGCTCATAATTAGAAAAGTATATAAGTATAATATGAAATATTGAAGATTCCCTAAATTTGATGTCTCTTGTTAACATCTCTACTCCACATATCATGGGTTGAAGTCATAGTATCCTTGTTCATATGTGATGTTAATATACAAACATAAAGTTTTAATACTTTTAACCAAAAAAAGTTTGAATCTGCCATTGCAATAAAATTGGAATAAACGAAAGGTGAAAGGATAGAAAATCTATTCTTAAGAAGGAAAAATAAACGAAGGGAAGTCTTGGGATTCTTGAGAGAGGAAGATAGAAAAGGTGGAGTACTCAGCATGAAAAGACGTCTGAAATTTATAGATGAACTTTTGTAATGCATTGGTAAATGTAAAGATATTTTGAAAAACATTGTTCTCAATATTGACAGATGTGAATAATGTTTTTTCTTTTTTACGGGTTTCAAAATATTGTGTAAATCTATCTTATTAATGCGATGTAGGAATGCCAGCTGTTTCATTACTTTCGATCCCTTCAACCCTACACGATCATTAATGAGATTTGACATAAATGTAAAAAAAGATTTGTAAAATCTAAAGCAATAAATGACACAGTAAATTAAAACCTAAAAAGTAGTGAAAGCTTTTTTAATTACCGTGCACACGCTGCCAAAAAAAGTAAGTTTCATCATTAGCATCAAAACTAAAAAAGTAATCCAATACCACCCAGCCTATTACCGTGCACACGCCTCCCAAAATCGTAGCTTTAATCATTAGCCTCAAAATTGAAAAAGTAGCCCAACATATTACCCATCCCATTACCAGTGACCCGGCTCAATAAATTTCGGTGGGAACACTATTCATTTTAGCATCTTACCATTGTATATAAATATATATGGAGATGGATTATAAAACGGGAATTCAAACTCATGAACCGGATGGGTCAAACTGGGCCGGGAGAGTCACTAGGTCATGTGGGCCAGTCCGGTCGAGTTAAAAAACATGGGTCATAATGGCCCTTCCGTCCATCCATCCCAGAGAGGATACGCAAAATTTACACTGCAATTCCGAACCCGTACTGAACTCATCTCGTTTTCTTATTCTCATCTGATTACATATTAATAACACGTACCCACATCCATATATAGTCCAATGGAAATGGTTTCAATAACCACCCACAGGGGTGAAATTAAGCTTAATTATTAGTTTCTGCTCCTTTTAGCAGCTTCCAAATTGGTGGCTTTTCGGAGTGCGACTCGGGCTTCCTTTTCCATCCCGAGGGTGAAAAGGGAAGCTGCTTGTAGATAAAACGCAGCTGGCCATTGGGGGGAAATTTTTTGGGCTTGTAGTGCGTCCCCAAGAGCATTCTGTGCCTTGCCGTCGCTCATCATCAGATAACACAAGCATCGCCTCAAATAGATAGTGGGCGATACCATACTGCCACCATCAATGAACTACAACAAGAAAACAAATTGCTCAATCAAAATCTGTACGTACGTCCTAATAAACAGAACGGAATGGCCGGGTTTGTGGAGGGATATTTATTTACCTGTGTGTAACCATCAATGGTGGTTTCATAATCCTTGGCCCGGAATGCTGAGTCCCCTTGCTTCTTGAAATTTAGGTTGCCCTGCATCTGATCCGTCCATACTTGGAAAGATAGCTGCATACAAAATCTAATTGCTCCCTGAATTTACACTTAAATATAATGCCTTTTCCCTAAATAACATAAGATGTCTTTTTTTTTTCTAATGTAGCACTTTTAGTCATTATTCAAGTAAAATGTTTGCCATCACTAGACATGATGGACATTATTAAGTGCTATTTAAAAGTTATTTAGAGAAATGACTTAAGTTTTAGTGTCATTTAGTGCAAATATTTCATATATAAATGCACCACATGTACTACGTTCATCCCAAAATAAAAATAAAAATGTAATGTCACCAACTTTAATGAAATTGTAGAAAAGTCCAAACACTGTGATTTTATTTTTTTATAACAAAAGATTAAAATATTGTGAGATATTTAATAGATTTTCATAAAAGCAAATGAAGAAGAGTGAACTCCATTTTGAACTCCTTATTTTCATATGCATACAAAGTTAATGTTATTTTTATTTTGGGGCCCGTTTGCTTTGATTGAATGAAAAAGCGCAATTCTCCGTATTTTACTACGGTGTAAAAACTAAAAATTGAAGTGGAAAATTTACTCTTGTGGTTTGTTCACCCAATGTCATAAAACAAATCTAGGCAAATTTTTTCGCCCGTAACTAAAGTCCATGATAATTTTATGGACCTAGATGCATTTGTAGCATAAAAGTAGGCCTTTTAAAAAAGAAGTATCCACCTGAAAACTCATGAAAATATGAAAAGGTCCAAATTTTTGGACTACATTGTAAATGTGAACCTTAAGACCATATAAACATCACTCTAGTATCTAATATTTTAAAGGGCTTTAGTTTTTCCTTTTCTTTTTTTAAATAAAGGGATTTAGTTTTGGAAAATAAAAAAGAAAATGATGAGAATAAAATAAAAGTGACTCTCTGTCCCAAAAAGATTATCGCAATCGGATTATTTTGGCCAAATTATGTAACATTTTGACTACAAATTAAATATAATTTTAAATAGTTAAATGTTATAAAAATTTAAAAACTAGATTTTAAAACTAACCTAATTTTACTAAATTTACATTAAAAATAAATACTTCCTCTGTCCTAAAAAGACTGGTCAAAATGTGTCATCCTTTGACCACAAATTCAATATAGTTTAAAATAATTAAACATTATAAAAAATTTTATATTTCAAAACTATATTTTAAAATAAACCTAATTTTACTAAATTTATACTCCGTATTATAATTAAATATACTTTTTCTATAATTTGTGATCAAAGTATTACATAATTTGACCAAATATGTCAAACTCTTGCAATTTTTTGAAATAGAAAAAGAAATTCACAATTTGCGATCAAAGAATAACACAATTTGACCAGACAATCTTTGGAGATGGAGTAAAAAAAGGTCCCACAACAGCTTAGTTCAAAGAGATACAGGAGTACTCCCTAAGTCAAACGTGGTGGGACATAATCATCACTAGTATCATTATCAACTCCACTAGCATGGATATGCCATTATTTTTTCAAAGAATTGTTTCGCGTTTGCTTTCCTTAAATTATGGAAAATGTCCACTTCCCCGAATTATATGCCACTTTCTATCCTCTGGCACATCAGAAGGAAAATTTCAGGAGGACTGCAGGTGATTACTCAAATCAAAGGTTGTATGGTGAATGTAAGGTCCACATTGACCTTTTCAAATTTGTAATTTTTTTTTAAATTTAAAAAAGTACTTACTCCAACACTCAAAAGTTCTTAGGCTTTGTTTGGTAACAGCTTTTTTGATTAGCGTTAGCGTTTTGGATAAAATTTTAACGGTGCAGATTAAGGGTCTGTTTGGGAATAGCGTTAGAGATTAGCGTTAGCGTTTTGGATAAAATTTTAACGGTGCAGATTATTTTAAAAACGCTAACGCTAAACGCTGCCCGTAGATAGCCTTTTCAAAACGCTAACGCTATTCCCAAACAGACCCTAATTCTGAAAACGCTAACGCTAAAGGCTACCGTCGGATAGCTTTTTCAAAACGCTAACGCTAATCTTTGACGCTGATGCCAAACGGGGCCTTAATATCACTATGAATATCATTCGTGCAAAAAATTGTCATGCTTCTCAAATACTAGTAGAATTTTAAATTTCATTTTTCTTATTTGAGCGGACAAACACTAATACTAATCCTAGAGAGAATAGGCATATTTGGAAATCCATGGGGTCCTATACGTTACCGGAAACAAGAGTGCACATATATGAACATAGCAATTCATAAGTTATGGAAATAGAAACCAAAGATGAAAGTAGCCACACAAAAAAAGGTAAAAAAACCTCATTGGCAATTCCCTCGTCATTCTGGTACCCAATCTTCTCCAGTATTTCATGAATTGCAGTGAGATCCATTCTCAAGCAGGCTTCGCCCATTGGTGTCAACGACAATGGTTCTGCTGGACTCTCATCGCCGTCGCGAATACCCAAAAGGACATACGATGGCACCTGGTGGTACATTGAATTGAAATACGACAGTGAAGCTCTAAAACAAAAACCAAAAATCAGCAACTGTATCAGAAATTATAATGCACACTGTCATGGGAGAGATAATTTGCAAGATCATTTTTAATTTGCCAGATTATTTCTAACAGTAATCAACTTAGTGTACATCATGGGAACTAAAATCCCCCTTGCTTCTGTTCTTCGCTATACCTGTGTTTCCTTTTGGAGAGAGAGAAGAGATTCAACAACAGACTTTAAAGTCGGCCTTTCTCGCGGCTCATGATGAAGACAACGCGTGGCCAACTCAACTAGTCGAGTGCCATCTTCATTAGAAAACTGACCTTCCAGGCACGAATCCATCAACATCTGGAAATTATTGCCGTGGATTAAATCTAGTGCCTGCATGCAAGCAAGAGAGAAACATTGAAGCAGAGCTAGAAACATTGAAGCAGCAATACAAATAATTCACAGTTCAGGAAGACATAACTAACTTAGAGTAGCCAAGAACGAGCGTACGTACATGGCTAGGAGGAATGTGTTTGCCACTCAAAACGTTAAGCAACATAGTCCCAAAGCTGTAGATCACACTCTCAGGTACCACTCTTCCTGATTATCAATCAATAAAAACGCCTAACTCAAATAAGCACAACTAATTTAATCCACCATCTTCCATGCAGGCTAAACTATACATATATAATGGCACTAAGTGTAAATCCTTCAACACTCTATCTACTCTTGGAAGAAAAAAAACAAACAAACACCTCATTTCATCATAAGGTTAACAGGAAATGATGATTATTTACCTGTCTTCATGTATTCGGGGGGAGTGAATGCCAGGTTTGTACTATAACTTTTCCCATCTCTGCTATTCTTCATGAGGCCAAAGCACGATAGCCTCGGATTACCATCCTGCAGTGCATAGTAGACGAACGTAACACAAAATGGAATTGTGAGAGATGCAAGCGATGAATCCGACTATTGGCACCACAACTTTCACCTGATCAAACAAGACCCTGTAAGCGTTCAGATCATGATATATTGGTCTACCCTTGCTTCTGCAATACTCCAAAGCTTGTGCCAAGTAAAACACCACCCTCAACCTCATTGCCCATTTCATTGGCAGGCTCTCCCCTGTTCCAATGCACTCCAATTAGTTAGTCAATTCACCACCCCAAGACCTTGCTCTATGCATCAAATACGGTGGTAAAGAAAACAAATCTACTGTCTTTCTTGAACTTTTGTCGCACTCGTGCTTATTCAATTCTATGTTCTTTCTTGAACTTTTCAATTCAGATGGAAGGAAGTAACATAAAATAATGGGGATAGAAAACTGACAGTGAAATAAATGCTTTGCAAGGGTCTCATTAGGCATGAACTCAGCCACCTGCAGTCTCTCTCCCCCTTCACAGCAATATCCAATAAGATTAGCCAGTCTCTCGCTCCTTAGACTCCCCACTGCCTTGGTCTCGTCCTACACACCAATCAGTGACATCTCAATAAATAAACAAAATCCCATTGAACATCCAAATTAGATCCATTTTAACTAACAGTGAATTGACGGGAATCAGGCCAAGCAGACTTATTGAAGCGTTTCACAGCAACCAGTTTGTCATTCTTCATCTGCCCTTTGTAGACCACATTGGGAGCTTTCTCTCCGTGCTCCGACACAATGTTGTCGGAAGAAAAATCGTTAGTTGCAGCCCTCAGCTCCTCCAGGCTGAATTCAGTAAAGCTGGGCCAAAAGTTTTTCTTCCCATCCACTGAAACCCAATTCAGAGTAGGACAATCTCATCGTCTTTTTCTTTGGTAAGGAAGCAACTCAATCAAAAGTTTAATCTTTATACTCTAACATTTTTTTCAAAAAAAAAACAAAAAAAAAAAACCGGAATACGAATGGAAAAGAAACATCCATAGAAAAATGAATATGTATGTGTATACCAACGTCAGATGAACCGAGAAGTGAAGGCTTGAGGCTGGAAGGCCACCCGCAAACAGACACATTTGAGCAGCCGGCGCCCATTTTTGTATGAATATCAAGAAAATCGTAGGGAAGGAGGTTTGACCTCTTGGACGTTAGTGGGTATCTTTTCCTGAACCTGTAATGCCAAAGCTCAGTGGACATTAATGGTGATTTTAGTCGTTAAAGGTTGTGAGAAAAGGAGATGAAAATTGACCTTCAAAAAGTTTTTTTTAATTCACAAAAATACGGAGTAATTGTTTTGAAAATACAAAAAGAAACTTATACTCATACGTAGTATTATTTTTTTTCTCTAAATATGAGTTAGTAGTCTGATTGATGATAGTGTAATGACAATATAATAGGGGCAAGGTTCTAGTGACATTAATTTCTAATGTCATCCTATAACATTAGCTCCGTTTGAGGTCCTTACGGTGCTCCATTTGAAATTTGACTCCAAAGTCAACTACATCTAGTGGGGTGCAATTGACGGGGGAGGAGGGGTTGGTTTGGGTCGGGTCGAGTTGGAGAGTTTACCAGGGGGGTTAGAGAGAGTATGAATAATTAATTTTTCGAACGGAGCACCATAGGGACCTCGGGTCATCCCATGACATTGATTTCCAATGTCATGGAAACCGTGGTGAAATAAGAGTATGAATTGTGACGGTGTAAACTTCTATTTAGGTTACAAAATTTAGAGAAATAAGTCGGCTCGAACACGATGCCGGTTCTGAAGCAAAAACAGAACCGCCAATTCCAGCATCGTCCCCATCAATGGCCACCGAGACAGGGGAGGGGGTAATTTATAACCGGTACCAAAACTCGGCTAGCCGGAACCAGTTACAAGGGAGGGGTGTGGTACTGGAACCGGCCTGTTCTTGTACCAGTCTAGTTCTGGACTGCTGAAAATAAATTTTTTTGAATTGGAAGGAGTAAAGGGCCATTGGAGGTGGGGGTGGGCCGCCCTTGTCTGAGTTGTTTGGGAGGGATGGGGGTAGGGACAGTGGGTAAAATTTGTTTTTCCTATAAGTATGTGATAGGCGGTGCATTCCATCCAAACCCGATCCAAGTCCGGGTCCATAGAAACGAACCGCTCGAAGCGCACGTTGCATTGAAATAAGAGATTTGGATGAATGTAATCCGTACCGGTTCGACGAATTCTTGACCGCAGAGTTTCATAACTCTAACGGTAGGGTTGCATGACTTGACTATATATTTGTAACACCATACTCTGTCCAGGTCTGCAACTGTAACGCCCTGTAAACCGGTCTAGAAATTTTAATTTTTTAGTACAAATAAATATAAAAAATATTTAAAAAAAAATTAAAGAAAATAATATACAAAAAAATTATTAAAATTTATATTTTAAAAAAAATAATATATAATAAAATAATATTTGCTGTTCTTTGGAAAAAATATTAAAATTAGAAGTTAAGCCTTAATGAGTGAATTAATAGGGATGATAAATAAAAGGAGTAAAGTGAACTTTGGTCCTCTCTACTACCTAAATAAAAATATTCTGATAAAGTAAACTTGTTTTCTTGACAAACAAATTATGTTAAAATGATGTGTGAAAAATATGGAACTTAACGGTATAAATTTTATATTTTTCAGGGAATCTTTAATAATTGAAACTGTGAAAAACGGACACGTGATACTGAACCAACGGAACAAGAAAAACTCTTTTGTTTTCCTTCTCACGCCTAAACTTTTTTTGTAACCTCCCTATTCATTTCTCGTCATTAGTGAGGTTAATGACAAGCATTAGTGATATTTCGATTTTATTTAAAAATAATAATAAAAAAAGGGTTATTTTGTTTTTTAGAGACCATCCATGTACCCCTTCCCTCCATCTATAAATAGAAGCTTAGGATGGGTAGGTTAGGCTACTTGTTTTCTTAGAGTGTTCGAAGAGGGTAACGTGGCATGATAGCGGGGAGGTGCTGCCGAGATTTTGCCAAATTACCGTTTGTTAGCAAAATTAAAGGTGTGTCGTTGACCCTGCCTTTATATATATATATATATATATATATATATATATATATATATATATATATATATATATATATATATATATATATATATATATATATATATTATATATATATATATATATATATATATATATATATATATATATATATATATATATATATATATATATATATATATATATATATATATATACACACACACACACACATACACATATACATATATTGTTCATATATTTTGTGGATATCGTTTTAAATCTAAATCCTTGCATTCATTAGTATAAACTTACATACATGATTTATATGAATATTCTCTTAGTTCTAGTTTTTTTTGTTGTGTGCATTTACCTGTATGTATGTAAAATATGTTTTAAAAAGAAAAAAAATTTGTACAGTTAAAAAAGAAAACGTATGATAAAGTTCTTTAGTGATGTTTTTTCCTTTAGCTTGACCGAACCAGAAGGAAAAAAAACTTGTTTTTTGTTTTAGTAAAAGAATATACAAGAGTGCACTAAGGAAAGAATACAATCGGTATTGTAAAAAAAATGTTTATTTTCTTTGTTATGTTTTTTTTCCAAATCAACAATAAACCACGGAGTACTGAATATTTGTTTTACATACTTATTGTAACTTGTTTTATATACTTTCCGTACTCAAGGTATTGCTTCAAGGTTTTTTTCCTATCTAAACAGTAATGTATACTTTGTCAGTAAAAACTAAAAAAACTAATCTAAGACATAAGAAGTTAAATAATTAATTAAAGTTTATTTAAAACAATTAGATGGCCGAAAATGAAATAAGTAGATAAAATGTATACACATGGGCTAAAATCCACCATTGGTCCTTCAACTTTATCAGTTATGCACGATTGGTCCTTCAAGTTTCAAAAGTCCATAAATAGTCCTTCAACTTTATGAGTTCTGCACCATTGGTCCTTCAAGTTTTAAAAGTCCATAAATAGTCCTTAAGGTACACGTCAGCCGTCCATATGAAGTCCTTTTGACAATAAATATTAAAAGTTAAACGAAATACTAGTTTCATATAATACAAGTAAATTCCATCAGGTACGACTACTCCGTATTATATGGAGCTAGTATTCAATTTAGCTTTTAACATTTACTGTTAAAAGGACCTCATCTGGAGGGCTGACATTTACTTGAAGGACTATTTATGCACTTTTAAAACTTGAAGGACCAATCATGCATAACTCATAAAGTTGAAGGACTATTTATGGAATTTTAAAACTTGAAGGACCAATCGTGCACAATTGATAAAGTTGAAGGACCAATGGTGGAGTTTAGCTGATACACATGTTAATTCGCAAGAAGAAAACTACGGAATATAGTGTTTTGATTCAACAGGGGACCTGAACCATTAATTGATTTCAAAATGGTTTATGTTTGAAAACATTAAAAAGTGTTTTATTTAAATGACCGTACTAGGGTTAACCAAACATTTAGTGGACGAAGTAAAAGTTTCAAAATTTATATATCAACGTACTCTGACCAAGTACGGTCACGTTTTTACCAAGTGGGTCAAACCACTTTCAAGGCCGGACCGTGTCCATGTGGATGAGCCTATAAATAATCATACCACAACGTGCGCACGAAAACCCGACAATGACCGTGTGGGTCTAGGGTTCACTTCTGATTATTGGACCCGAGGTCACGGGGAGGTATCCGAAGTAAAACTACGTATCGACTAGTGCGGGGTTCCAACCTAGTCACGACTTAGTCTCTAATCTGTGGTTAACCTAGTAAGTCAAAAGTTTTCTAAATGTCCACAAGTAACTATTCAAAGTGAAATTATTTCCTCCATGATTTTTTTATGCGAAAAGTTTTTTTTAAATAACTTGAATAACTTAAATGACCCAAAATATATTTACATGTTATATATGTCTACTGGTTATTTGCCACTCAGCTTATGCTGAGCGTGTGGTGTTTAACTGCACGCAGGTACTAGCAAAGAAAACAACTGCTGAGGAGGAAAGCTTGGAAGTGGAGGCCGTGCCAAAGGAGTTCTTATTTAATATTTAATAATGAATAAAAAGTCGAACTTAATTTACATTGTTTTTGGGCTTGAACCCAAGGTTGTATTAACTGTGGATGTTTTTACTCTAAGCTTACGCAAAAAACGTTTTTTTAATTCTCTTTAGTTATCAAAAAGAGAATATATTTTTTTCGGATAAATAATATTTTTACAAAGTAACCCGGTTTTACTAGCACTTTGGTCTGGGTGACTCGGGTCACCCAGGGTGGGGTGTAACATTTTGGTATTAGAGACTTTGGTTTATAAATTGGTCTTCTGACCTGACTCTGGAAAAAAACAGAGGAAAAAAATGGTTCATGGAAAACAAATAAGAGAATTTTTTTTGAAAGATAATAATAGTTTACAGGTACGGCCTCATGTTTATGCTTCCTCCAAGCAGGTATTCCTTATTCTTTTCTTAGCTTATACAAGTTTATAGTATTTAAAGACTTGTTATAGTTTATTATGGATTGGCTTATAGATGGTTTATGAGCGTAATCGAGCCGTGTCAAGCATACACTCTAGCAAAACTGTCCTTAACGAACTTCGCACAACATCTGCGTGGGTGTCGCAGAGGAGCCTACAGTAGACAAGCCATAACAAACTTTTAAATATTATTTACTTTACACGTGCACGGACTAGTTACGACTCCTTATGTTATGAATGTGTTGGTGCTCAATAAATCCTTAAATAATGAAAGTTTTTTAAATATTCGTGCCTCGGGCTTGAAAAAAAAGAAAACTAAATGAATCATTATTTACTTATAGATTGGAGAATGATGCTCAATCTGAGTCAGCAAGTGTTCCAAGTCGGAGCAAGTGCTGAAGGTCAACCAAACAACTTGAACATGAACCAGATTGTGCAAACCTTGGAAGCAATGAGGCAATTTTTCCAAGAGGAGGCGCCTAGGAACCCCAAACCGCCCGCTTGGACGGTTGACAGCTTGAAGAAGAATGGGGCAAAGGAATTCGTTGGGGCACAATCCGATGAGGGTGAGAACGCGGAATTCTGGCTAGATCGAATCATATGTGTGCTTACCAACATGTTGGTACCGGAACAACATCAAGTGCGTTTGACCTTGGCTCTGCTTCAAGATGATGCGTACTACTGCTGGAGCAGCGTACTTGGGAAACCTGAACCGGTAACTTGGGAATTCTTTAAAGAGGAGTTTAAATCAAAGTATATACCCCCTTTGTATATTGAGGCCCGACGACAGGAGTTCATAGATCTGCGACAGGGATCAATGACCTGAGATGCCTACAATCATATGCATACTAAACTAAAGCATTATGGGCTAGAGCCGGTGTCAACTCCAAAACAAGAATGCACTAAATTATTGCTAGGCATGAACTCTAAGCTAATAGGATTAATGGGAACTGCTAACACCGATGATTTCAAGATCTTGTGGGCTCAGGCTCAAAATGCTCAACTTTTACTCAACAGGATGGAAAAGGAGAATGAAAAGGAGACATCGAAACCCATCCCTTCAGGCGGAGCAAAATCAGCCCCTCCAACTACCTCACATCCTGTAGCATCCTCTGCACCATCGGGGTCGAAGAGGCATTTCAGCGGTCCGAGTATCTCTCACTTTCACAAAAAGCCAAAACCTACTCAGAGTGCAAACCGCTCCCAAGCAGCTAGCAGTGCACCAAGGTTTGAACCAGCCCCGACCTGTGCAACCTGCGGTAAAGCGCATCGAGGAGAGTGTTGGTTTGCGAAGGGTTTGTGTCTTGGATGTGGAAAGGGAGGTTATTTTAGAAATGATTTCCCTACAAACCCCGGTCTGGTACTTTTCTCAAGGGGAGGAGAAAAACAGCAGTTAGCCTCGAATCGTCCAAAGCCCACGACAAGCGGGTCTGTTAATCAGAAAGGAGGATAAGTACCCGCCAGGACCTATGCTATGAAGGCATGTGAGGACCAAGTAGGTACCGATGTTATTACCGTTTTATTTTCATTATGTGGGACTGAGTTCTGAGCATTAGTTGATTCTGGATCCACACTTTCATACATTTGTGTTAAAATTCCTGAGATACCTGATCATGCGAGGGAGAGGTTGAAAGGTAACCATGCAAGGATAGGCAGCGGAATAAAAAAATTTTAACATCCTAACATGATTATCTTGCCCAGAATCACGTACTAAAACATATAGTGAGTAAGAAATTTATACCTTTCTCCGTAAGCTGTAAAAACGAAGAAGTCGTAGGAAGAGCGTTGAAAGTGCAAACGTAACCGTTCAAGCGTCCGGTCTCCAACTTTGACACACGAACAACGCCGGAGTCTACCACAATCTTTATGCTAGTAAAGATTATAGTAGTATAAAATATAAAGATTAAAATTGGGATAATAATAATCTTGTATATTTCTATAGAAAATATTTCTAATAATATTTAGAAAATATTATAGATATTTTCTATACACAAAATGATATTAATGGAACCAAACTAATATATTTCTCCCTCTTAAATGGTATGGCCGAATAATACCAATGCTTAGCTAATGGTGTGTAAGGTTTTAAATAAAGCATGATTAGTAATTGATTTTGTCATTAGCTAAATGACAAATCAATTAGCCTACTCAAAAATCAATCAAAGGAAATAATGATCCTCTTCAATCCCATATGGCCGAACAAAAGATTTGTGATTGTGAGAAGGATTTTCAAAATTCTTCTCCACTTAAATGTTCAAAGTGTATTTTATTTGACACCAAAAATTAATATAAAATTAATTTTAAATCAAATAAAAATACCAATATCATTTTTTAAACAGGTATACAAATATACTTTAAATAGTTTATGTCAAAATAATTATTTTCATAATTAAAATGACAAATCAAAATAAAATATTCAACATATAATATATATATATTAATCGGCACATATATAATATATATAACCAAATATTTATATATATTATTATATTCCAAAATATTTTATTTTACTATTTTACAAATATACAAATTACTTATTATCCCATTGTTTAATCCTACTCCTTAAATTGTTCAAAGTGTGTGACCCGTATAGGCACTTATAAAGCTGGCCACAGTATTGGCTCTGCACCAATACTATAAGCAATAAGCGGTATCTAGCAACACATTATTGCCCCCAGATTATAAGTTAAGACGTTTGCACCGTCAAAACCTTTCCACGACTCAGACTCCGTGTAACTGTATCCCTTTGTCTCAATGTCTAGACTTAATGCAAGGGATTAATAAAATCGAGCTTGTATCCATTAAGTCATTCACTGATTCATCAAGTCTGACTAATAGGAACAGACGTCATAAAAACATCTCAGCATGGCCATGCAATTTCCTCAGTCATGACTTATCAGTGGGCCCCATAAGACATTAATCTCTTTTAAAAAGAGTAGTGACAAATCCTATGTACGTAATCTACGTTTCTGAATACGCGCTGCGGCATACCCAAAACAAAGCTTGTATACCATCCTTATTTCATATGGCTTAGGACAATGCATCAAAGTATGCGGGTTCACATATGCAGAAAACGTAATACTTCAAGTCGAAGGATAGTTACACCCGTGGTCGCGCTAAAGATATTTAGAGCATGAACTAAAAGTTCAAGCAACATCTTTAGGATCGGTCAGTCCGGCATCCTATTATCTCTAGATAATATCTGCCCATGTGCGGATGCGAACACACTGTCATTGACTATGAGACTATGTCAAACATCCAACACACACTAGTCTCACATGCATTAACGATATCCCACTCTCGTTAATACTCGACTATGGACATTCAGATAAATATTTATTTCAAGATGTTAGTCTCATCAGCAGAATAACACTATCTGATAAACATCTTTAAATATAAATCTAGGAATATAATATTTGTTTACATTAGCATGAGATGTGTAAACATATTATATCTGCCTATAGATGATAGAATAATGATAAACAGTTGGCCATCAGGGCACAACTCCAACAATCTCCCACTTGCACTATGGCCAATCTGGCATCGGTCGGATGCCCATGGACCTAGTGTGACCCTCATGCTTTAGCTTTCCTAAAGGCTTGGTCAAGGGATCGGCTATGTTGTCGTCAGTATCTACTTTGCAAATCATCACATCTCCTCTATCTACGATTTCTCGTATGATGTGATAGCGTCGTACAATGTGTTTGGTTTTCTGGTGAGATCGCGGTTCCTTTGCTTGTGCAATGGCCCCAGTGTTGTCGCAAAAAAACGAGATAGGGTCATTAATACTAGGAACCACTCCAAGTTCAGTAATGAACTTCTTGATCCAAACAGCTTCTTTTGCTGCCTCGGCGGCAGCTATGTACTCAGCCTCTGTAGTCGAATCGGTGGTTGTATCCTCCTTAAAGCTCTTCCAACTAAAAGCTCCGCCATTCATGCAAAACAAATATCCTGCTTGTGATTTTGAATCGTCTCTGTCGGTTTGGAAGCTAGCATCAGTGTAACCGACCACCTTTAGCTCTTCCTCACCACCCTATACCAGGAATGCATCCTTAGTATTGCGAAGATACTTGAGGATGTTCTTGACCGCTGTCCAGTGTGCTTCTCCTGGACTTCCCTGGTATCTGCTGGTCACGCTTAAAGCGAATGAGACATCAGGTCTAGTACATATCATGGCGTACATGATGGATCCAATCGCAGAGGCGTATGGAACCTTCATCATGAGTTCCTTTTGCTCGGGAGTAGAAGGACTCTGGCTCTTGGAAAGAATCGTGCCAGGTGTCATAGGTAAAGATCCTTTCTTTGAGTTAGACATGCTAAATCGATCAAGGATTTTATCTATATATGTACTTTGATTTAGACCTATTAACTTTCTTGATCTATCTCGGTAGATTCTTATGCCAAGGACATAACTAGCATCCCCTAAGTCTTTCATGGAGAAGTTCTCGCTCAACCACGTCTTTACAGAAGTGAGAGCGGGAATATCATTACACATTAACAATATGTCATTGACATATAATATTAGGAATACTATTACACTCCCACTGACCTTCTTGTATACAAAAGATTCGTCAGAGTTCTTCTTGAAACCAAAACTGGAAATGGTTTCGTCGAAACGTATGTACCAACTCCGAGATGCTTGTTTCAATCCGTAGATTGAACGTTGCAGCTTACAAACTTTGGCGGACTGACCAGCAATTTGAAAACCGTCAGGCTGTGTCATAAAAACATCCTCTTTGAGGTTCCCGTTAAGGAAAGCCGTCTTGACGTCCATCTGCCAAATTTCGTAATCGTAATAGGCTGCAATTGCAAGCATTATCCGAATGGATTTCAGCATAACAACTGGAGAAAAGGTTTCATCATAGTCAATTCCGTGGATTTGTCTATAACCTTTTGCTACCAATCTAGCTTTGAAGGTATGAACCTTCCCGTCTACGTCTGTCTTCTTTTTGAAGACCCACTTGCATCCAATGGGTTTTACCCCTTCGGGCGCATCAACAAAGGTCCAGACTTGGTTTGTGTACATAGAATCCATTTCAGATTTCATGGCTTCGAGCCATAGATCAGATTCGGGGCATGTAATTGCCTCGAGGTAGGTCTCTGGTTCGCCTTGATCTACCAACAAGACGTCACCTTCATCAGAAATGAGAAATCCATATCTGACCGGAGGATTACGTATCCGGTCTGACCTACGTGGTATATCTTGAGCAATTTGAGGTTCAATTGCTTGATCTCTTTGCTCAGGTTCCAACACTATCGGGACTTCTTCTTGTGGTTCTCGAATTTCTTCGAGGTCTACCTTTCTCCCACTAGTGATAGCAGAAAGAAACTCCTTCTCAAGGAAGGTTCCATTCCGAGCAACAAAGATTTTGTTATCGGATGGATGATAGAACTCATACCCTCTAGTTTCCTTGGGGTATCCCACAAAAATTACTTTATCAGATTTAGGCTCCAACTTACTAGACGTCATGAGATGTTTTACATAAGCTTCACAGCCCCAAATCTTAAAGTACGAGAAACTCGGTTTTCTCCCACGCCATAGTTCGTATGGTGTGCTCTCGACAGCTTTAGATGGAACTCTGTTGAGTGTGTGCGCTGCTGTTTTCAATGCATATCCCCAAAATGATTCTGGCAATGTTGTCAGACTAATCATGCTCCGGACCATGTCTAGCAAAGTCCGATTTCTCCTCTCAGACACTCCATTTAACTGAGGTGTCCCTGGAGGAGTGAGTTGGGATAAGATCCCATGCTCTTTCAGATAGTCATTGAACTCCAGGCTTAAGTATTCACCTCCTCGATCCGAGCGGAGGGTCTTAATACTTTTGCCTAATTGTTTTTCTACTTCGTTCTTGAATTCTTTGAATTTTTCAAAGCATTCCGATTTGTGTTTCATGAGATACACATATCCATATCTACTAAGGTCGTCAGTAAATGTAACGAAGTAAGAATAACCACCTCTAGCTACAGTGCTAATTGGACCACAGACATCGGAGTGTATGAGGCCCAATAAGTCACTCGCCCTTTCACCGTGACCGGTGAATGGAGCCTTTGTCATTTTACCAAGTAAACAAGATTTACATACATCATATGACTGGAAGTCAAATGAATCAAGTACACCGGAACGATGTAACTTAGATATGCGTTTCTCGTTAATGTGGCCCAAACGACAATGCCAAAGGTACGCGAGATTCAAACTGTTAGGTTTGTTTCTCTTAACATCTACGTTATATACTGCGGTATCCATGTCGAGGACATAGAGACCGTTGGTCATTTTTGCAGTTGCATAAAATATTTCATTTCTAAAGACAGAAAGAGTTTTGTCTTTTACAACGAACGAAAATCCTGCTTTGTCAAGGCAGGATACAGAAATGATGTTTCTGCTCATACTGGGTACAAACAGACAATTATTTAACTGCAATACAAGACCACTAGGTAGAGATAAACTATAGGTTCCGACGGCTAATGCATTTACGAGTGCGCCATTGCCGACTTTTAGTTGTATCTCTCCCTCCGTCAATTGTCTACGTTCATGCAGATCCTGCATAGAAGTACAGATGTGAGAACCACATCCAGTATCCATCACCCAAGAGGTGATATCAGACATATTGACTTCAATAACGAAGATACCTGAGGTTTGAGGTTTCTTTCCCTCTTTCCTCTTTGCCAGTAATTTTGCACAGTTGCGCCTCCAGTGGCCCTTTTTGCCACAATAATAGCATACAGCAGACTTCTTCTTAGCTCCTTCTTTGGGTTTCAACGAAGAGGAGTTGGACGCTGGCTTGGGTTTCTTAGAACCCTTGCGCTTGGTCCCGGCCGGCGAACGTGGCCCACTCTTCTTCGCAATAGTACTGCCCTCTACCATCAGGACAGACTTACCCTTGCCCTTTCCTAGACTCTCCTCAGCAGTTGTGAGGAATTTCAGTAGCTCAGGCATAGTCATCTCTAGTTTGTTCATGTAGAAGTTCACTACAGTTTGACTATACTCAGCTGGTAATGATCCCAAGATGAGATCAGTTGCCAGCATAGGGTGCAACGGGGCGTCCAGTTTTTCAAGAGTTTCGATCTGACCGATCATCTTGAGAACGTGGGGACCAACTGGGTTACCCGTTGCCAGCTTACTGGAAAACAGAGTCGTAGAGATTTTGAAACGCTCATGTCTAGCCTGGCCTTGGTATAGACCTTTCAAGCGACTCATCATAGGATGAGCTTCCATGTCCTTATGGAGCCTTTGGAGCTCCGGAGTCATGGTGGCTAGCATGAGACATCTCACATCACGTGCGTCATCTTCATACTTCTTGTACGAAGTAATTTCTGCAGCACGGGCGTTCGCTTCAGGAGCTTTGGGAGGCTCAGAGGTAAGGACGTAGAGCTTTTTCTCGCATTCGAGAACAATCTTAAGATTCATCTCCCAATCAAGAAAGTTGGTTCCAGATAATTTTTCCTTTTCTAGAACATATCACAGGTTGAAAGGGTTGTTGTTTGCCATCTACAGAAAATTTTGCAAACTAGGTTATCTATCATGTTTAATAATTAATTAGGCCTTTAATTAATTATCTCCCACTATTTGTAACAAATCAATAACCCTCGATATTGATTCGGAGATTTCCGGCGAAACCTCTAGTGGGCCAAGATCCATATTTCATTATCTTGCGTTCCGCTTGGGCGTTACTCCACAAGACAACTATTTAGGTAGGAACATAGTTCCAACTGATGAGCCGGGCTCTCAGCTCTTGGTCTGGTGTTGGGCGAACAATATTACTACAACCGGACCAGGACACCTTTTCACCGTACTTGTAATTGGCTGAGGCACGTCTTACAAGCAGACTACTTTGGTTAGGAATAGAGTTCCAATTAAATCATAAAGATCCAACTCCTGGCTGGATGAGTGAGTAAAATCATCCGACTTGTCATTGATGACCCCAACTTACTGCCTCTGAGTCGTCCATCCATTTGACCGAGACTCAGTTAAGTCTAACCCAACGTGCGACAGCGACCACGCTATGGCGGTTCCCGTAACCAGCTTAACATACACCGTACTATGCTCTGCTGAGGCTGAGTACATGACAGTGCACATTAGCCGGATAGGTGTCGGGCGTCAGAAGGCAACAGACTTAATATTCGTGAGGGATTTATAATTTCGATCTCACCTATCGACATGGCCGCGCACATGTCCATTACTAGCGTTCAACATGCATTCACAAAACGCAGTAAATAAACGTGTAATGATTGTGGCCCCTAAAAGAAAAATAAAACGATAGCTCCCACTGGCTTCCGGTCACTTGGACTTCGAGCTATCTCCATTCTTTTAGATTTCTTCAAACGGTCTTCAAATCTTTTCGTCTTCTAACCACCACGTGAGAAAAGAATCCTCGGTTGAGGTAAGGGAGAGAAATAGATTTACAACAAGAGTTTATGAGATAAGGCACGACACGCAGGCCGTATTATAATCAAATAAACTATAGCCACAATCATCCACCATGCATATCATACATCCACACAAGCAATAGAGATATACATACACCGGGTGAACCGCGCTCACCCCAGACAGTTCTAGAAAAATACTACGGGAGTAAATATTTTCTAAAACTCATAAAATTAAATTAGATGTCCAAATAAATCTAATAAAATTTTATAAAAACCATTTTATGCATTCTGGATATTCTGCCAGCAGAAAAAAAATCCAGAATATTCCAATTGACCAAAATGCCCCTTTTGCAAAATTATTTTCAATAAGGCAATAAAATTTCAAAACAATTTTGCAAAACTCATGAAAATTAAATTTCAACTTCCAATAATTATTTACAACATTTATAAACCTGGAAATAAAATTTCCAAAATTTATAAATCATTATTTCCAAAATATATTAGTTAAATCTCAATAAGTTATAAAAGGCCATTTAAATTATTTTCAAAAACATTAAATTATAAAAATTTAATATTTTGGAAAACATTCTTTTTCTTACTGAGATATAACTTTACAAAATATATATTAGTCATTTAATGTAATTAAAATACAAATATATAAATATATATAATATTTCGGTAATAAAACCGAATACACATATAAATATATATTTATTTAATTACTAACTAATATTATTTTGTAAAATATATTTGTCAACAACATTATTGAACTTAGAAATAATATTTCCAAGTTTAATAAAGTTCATTTTGAATTTTCCATATTTATTTTCGGTTTTCACCTAAATAAATACAATAAATTCAAAATAGGAAATAATGCATTCAAAAATTACAATATAATTTTATCAATCATAAAATGATGTTTTATGTCCAAATAAAATTATATTTACTATTTCTACAATATATATAACTATATATTTCGAAAAATTAAAATATATATATTTATATATATATTACGGGTAGAAATAAAATAAATAAATTTAAAATTCATTTTCAATGATTTATTTAAGTCCAATACTTATTCCAAGACTAAATAAAATCATTTTACCAATTTTTGAATTTTAATAATTACCAAGTTAAAACGTTGACTTTTAAAATTTTAAAAGTCAAACGTAAAACTATAGTTTTGTACGTTGGCTCCGATACCACTGAAAGGTAACCATGCAAGGATAAGTAGCGGAATAAAAATTTTTTAACATCCTAACATGATTATCTTGCCCAGAATCACGTACTAAAACATATAGTGAGTAAGAAATTTATACCTTTCTCCGTAAGCTGTAAAAACGAAGAAGTCGTAGGAAGAGCGTTGAAAGTGCAAACGTAACTGTTCAAGCGTCCGGTCTCCAACTTTGACACACGAACAACGCCGGAGTCTACCACAATCTTTATGCTAGTAAAGATTATAGTAGTATAAAATATAAAGATTAAAATTGGGATAATAATAATCTTGTATATTTCTATAGAAAATATTTCTAATAATATTTAGAAAATATTATAGATATTTTCTATACACAAAATGATATTAATGGAACCAAACTAATATATTTCTCTCTCTTAAATGGTATGGTCGAATAATACCAATGCTTAGCTAATGGTGTGTATGGTTTTAAATAAAGCATGATTAGTAATTGATTTTGTCATTAGCTAAATGACAAATCAATTAGCCTACTCAAAAATCAATCAAAGGAAATAATTATCCTCTTCAATCCCATATGGCCGAACAAAAGATTTGTGATTGTGAGAAGGATTTTCAAAATTCTTCTCCACTTAAATGTTCAAAGTGTATTTTATTTGACACCAAAAATTAATATAAAATTAATTTTAAATCAAATAAAAATACCAATATCATTTTTTAAACAAGTATACAAATATACTTTAAATAGTTTATGTCAAAATAATTATTTTCATAATTAAAATGACAAATCAAAATAAAATATTCAACATATAATATATATATATATTAATCGGCACATATATAATATATATAACCGAATATTTATATATATTATTATATTTCAAAATATGTTATTTTACTATTTTACAAATATACAAATTACTTATTATCCCATTGTTTAATCCTACTCCTTAAATTGTTCAAAGTGTGTGACCCGTATAGGCACTTATAAAGCTGGCCACAGTATTGGCTCTGCACCAATACTATAAGCAATAAGCGGTATCTAGCAACACATTATTGCCCCCAGATTATAAGTTAAGACGTTTGCACCGTCAAAACCTTTCCACGACTCAGACTCCGTGTAACTGTATCCCTTTGTCTCAATGTCTAGACTTAATGAAAGGGATTAATAAAATCGAGCTTGTATCCATTAAGTCATTCACTGATTCATCAAGTCTGACTAATAGGAACAGACGTCATAAAAACATCTCAGCATGGCCATGCAATTTCCTCAGTCATGACTTATCAGTGGGCCCCATAAGACATTAATCTCTTTTAAAAAGAGTAGTGACAAATCCTATGTACGTAATCTACGTTTCTGAATACGCGCTGCGGCATACCCAAAACAAAGCTTGTATACCATCCTTATTTCATATGGCTTAGGACAATGCATCAAAGTATGCGGGTTCACATATGCAGAAAACGTAATACTTCAAGTCGAAGGATAGTTACACCCGTGGTCGCGCTAAAGATATTTAGAGCATGAACTAAAAGTTCAAGCAACATCTTTAGGATCGGTCAGTCCGGCATCCTATTATCTCTAGATAATATCTGCCCATGTGCGGATGCGAACACACTGTCATTGACTATGAGACTATGTCAAACATCCAACACACACTAGTCTCACATGCATTAACGATATCCCACTCTCGTTAATACTCGACTATGGACATTCAGATAAATATTTATTTCAAGATGTTAGTCTCATCAGCAGAATAACACTATCTGATAAACATCTTTAAATATAAATCTAGGAATATAATATTTGTTTACATTAGCATGAGATGTGTAAACATATTATATCTGCCTATAGATGATAGAATAATGATAAACAGTTGGCCATCAGGGCACAACTCCAACAGAGGTTAGTTCACCCGGTGATTGTGTCTAACCCGCTCGGTCATAGCATGACACTAAGCTACGTCTATCGTTGTTGTTCGCTATTCACTATGGAGAGACAATTCGACGGAGACCTTATTGAACTTCCCCATAGGGAATTCGACGTCATATTGGGGATGGATTGGTTAACTGCCCACGAAGCAATAATAGATTGTGGGTCAAGGACTCTCCAACTAAAAGCTGGAGGTGAAGGAAGGATTCTGATAACTGGCGACTTGCCACCGAAGACACCGCAATTCATATCGTTGATGCAAACAAAGAGATTGGTTTGAAAGAAATGTGAAGCGTATTTGTGTAATGTCCAAGATACTCAAAAAAAGGTACCGGAGCTGAAAGACATCCATGCAGTGTGTGATTTCCCAGATGTATTCCCAGAAGAGCTACCAGGGGTGCCACCTTTGAGGGAAGTGGAGTTTTCAATTGATTTACTGCCTGGTACTAGTCCAATATCGATAGCTCCTTATCCGATGGCTCCTACTGAGATGAAGGAATTGAAGGCACAGTTGCAAGAGCTTCTTGATAAGGGTTTTATCCGGCCGAGTGTTTCACCTTGGGGAGCACCAATGTTATTTGTGAAGAAGAAGGATGGATCGATGAGGTTGTATATTGACTACCAGCAATTGAATAAGTATACGGTGAAGAATAGATACCCGCTACAAAGAATAGATGACTTGTTTGACCAATTTCGTGGAGCATCGGTTTTCTCGAAGATAGATCTTAGATTAGGGTATCACCAACTACCAGTGAAGAAGGAGGATATTCCGAAAACAGCGTTTCGGATAAGCTATGGCCACTATGAGTTTATTGTGATGTCGTTTGGGTTGACAAATGCCCCACCAGTCTTTATGGAGCTCATGAACAGCATCTTCCGACCATACTTGGATCAGTTTGTGGTGGTCTTTATTGATGATATTCTGGTATATTCCAAGTCACCTGAAGATCATGAACGGAATTTGCGTATGGTGTTGGAGATTTTGAGGAAAAACAAGTTGTACGCCAAATTATCCAAATGTAAAATTTGGTTAAAGGAGGTGACATTTCTCGGAAACATCATGTCGGCGGAAGGAATTAAAGTAGACCCAGCTAAGATAGCTGCAGTAACTAAGTGGAAGCCTCCCAGGAACCCTAGGGAAGTAAGAAATTTCCTAGGATTGGCTGGATATTATCGACGTTTTGTGAAAGGGTTTCTCATCAATAGCATCACCATTGCATGAGCTAACTAGGAATTGAAGGATGTGAAGTTCGTATGGATAGAAAAGTGTCGAGAGTTTTGATCGACTTAAGAAGTGCTTGACAGAGGCACCAGTGCTTACTCAGCCAACCCCAGGTGTACGATATACTATGTTTACCGATGTATCTCACTTTGGTCTGGGATGTGTACTTATGCAGGAGAAGAAGGTCGTGGCTTATGCCTCAAGAGAACTCAAAATTCACGAGCTCAACTATCCGACACATGATCTAGAGTTGGCTGCAATTGTCTTCGGCTTGAAGATTTGGACACACTACCTCTACGGGGAGCGTACAGAGATTTTTACTGATCATAAAAGCCTTAAGTATCTTCCCACGCAGAAAGAGCTTAACCTACGGCAGAGGAGGTGGATTGAGCTGATCAAAGATTATGACTGTACCATTGATTATCATCATGGCAAAGCTAATGTAGTAGCTGACGCTCTTAGTAGAAAAGGGACTATGGCAGAACTTCAATTCGGCCAACCCTTAAATATGAGATTATTGAGGCCCAGAAAGGTGATGAGTTCTGTAAAGACAAGTTAAAGAGGTGGAGCAAGGTGAGCAAACTGAGTATACCATCTGTGAGAGTGGAGCTTTGTTCTTCCGCAGACGACTTGTGGTGCCCACAACTGAGATGAGGGAGCGTATCCTTCGGGAGGTGCATGAGACCCGTTACGCAATGCACCCTGGAAGCAATAAAATGTTCCAATGTTTGAGAAGAAGTTATTGGTGGTAGGCGATGAAGCGTGAGATCATCGAATTTACCAGTCGTTGTCTGGTCTACCAGTAAGTGAAAGCGGAGCATCAAGTTCCATCTGGGTTGCTACAACCAATCACTATTCTAGAGTGGAAGTGGGATAAGATCAATATGGATTTCGTCACCAGCTTGTCTATGTCACCAAAGAAGCACGACGCGGTGTGGGTGATAGTGGATTGATTAACAAAATCAGCCCACTTTATACCGATGAATATGGAATTTTCAATGGCTACTTTGGCGGATCGTTATATCAGTCAGATAGTGCAACTTCATGGTGTGCCTAAATCCATTATCTCGGATCGTGACCCCAGATTTACCTCAGAGTTTTGAAAGAGTTTGCATAAAGCTTTGGGTACAAAGCTAAGTTTCAATACAGCTTTTCATCCACAGACGGATGGGCAGTCTGAAAGAATAATCTAGATACTTGAGGATATGATGAGAGGTTGTGTGCTAGACTTCGAAGGTAATTGGGAGTACTTAAGGTAATTGGGAGTACTTACCACTTATGGAATTTGACTACAATAATAGTTACCAAGCGAGCATAGAAATGGCTTCGTACGAAGCACTGTACGGGCGGAAATGTAGAACTCTGGTCTCTTGGACTGAATTGGGGGAACACAAATTGGTGGGGCCCGACTTAGTGCGAGAGACAGAGGAGAAAGTGAAATTTATCCAAGAGAAACTGAAGGCCGCTTTTGATCGACAGAAGTCTTACACCGATTTGAAGCGGGGAGAGATTCATTATGAAGTAGGGGAGAAAGTCTTTTTAAACGTATCTCCGTGGAGGAAGGTTCTTCGGTTTGGGAAGAAAGGAAAGCTGAGTCCCAGGTTCATTGGACCGTTTGAGATAACTGAAACCATTGGCCCAATTGCGTATCTGTAACGCCGCAAAATAAGTCCTAGAATTTATTATTAAACAAAAATAGTTTTTGTCCAATAAAGAATATTTATACGTTTGAACAAACATAAATGGATTTTCAAAATAAGGACTTTTTGTTAAAAACTTATTTTTATGGATATGTCTCGAGGAGACGAATCCAACAGAACATTTTATGAATCAATCTGATTTATATGTTTCAAGCTATGACGATTTTAAATATTAAAATTTGTAACTTTGACCCATAAACTAAACTCAATTCAAAAGGGATTTCATAAGATTAGAATTCTTAATCTTTGACACTTGACAACGCCATAATTATCATTTGAATTTAATTCATATACTTTTATCTCATTCATATTATAAAATTAAGTTATGACTGAGACAAAAATGAACACTGAGAAAAAATAAAAGTTCTCAGAAAAATATTTTGATTACATCAAAATGCTAGTTTTGACAGTCTGATTCCAAAAACACAATCCGTTTTCAATTCGGAGCAGTTTGGGCGAAAAAGCGTGTACCGTTTGAAATAAACTAGTCAGTTTGGACAAATGTCCAAAACATTATTTCCCAAATCCTTTCCTCAATCACGTAGCTTCCTTTTGCTACTCACAAACCCAATTTTTCAAACCTCCACCCACTACACCACAACACTCCAAAATCTCTTTTATCCCATCCCACCACCATCATCACTGTTATATATCATCATCACCATCCACCATCACAACTCCATTCTTCATCTCTCTCTCTGTGGGCAGCAACTAACGAGGAATAAAACATAAAAACTCTCCATGGATGTATGCTAAGGAAGAAGGAGAAGCAAGCAAGGAACAATCCAAGTATCCAAAATCTTGAGTTCAAAACGTAGTAGTAACTTCAAGGTAAAAACTGAAATTTTCCACTCATTATCTCAAAATACTTTCTGAACTAAAGTTGTATCCCCGGACGATACGAATCCAACCCAACAAACGGTTCGCAATTTCGTTAAGTAACGAAGGAGATATACCCAAAATACCGGGACTGCTCTAGTGGTGGCGAGCTCCTCAGGTTGGCTATGTTTTCTCACCATATCCATGTTATTTCATTCCAAACACTTACCATAAACTCTCTAACAATTGTTAGAAACGTCCGGAAGGTATTGTAGAGAAGGTTTGGTGTTGGAATATTGAAGTTAATGAGTTAATTGTCGGAACCGTTGTTCACCGGAGTATTCAAAAATTCTGGACAGCAACTTTCCCTTGACTCCAGGTCCAATTTACGTTATCTTACATCTGTTAACTCGAAATACTTTCTATACGAAAGTTATAGCCTTACATCTTATGAATGCACAGAATCTAACGGTTTGCAATTCCGTGAAGAAACGATGGATATATGCCCAAAATACGGCAGGCTATCAAATTGTGATGAGAATGACAAAGTTGGTGAATTTCGATGTTGTTTCCACTCCCGGTCATCCGTAAGGTTTCGGCCGATGATTTCTAGGTCTGTACCCTTGCGTTAGACTTGTCGAATAATTCATCACATACATACATGAACATATATATTAATCCATATGTTGAAATCATTCCAAAATATATATGTGAAGCATATATATGTCATCTATGTGTTAAGACCAAAATACACCAAATTCATAAAGTTAATATATATACCTAAGTATATATAAACATTTGAAATCAACCCAACAACATGTATATGTTAATCAAAGGTGTTTAAAAGACTTAAAGAAGTATTTTGAACAATCAAAATATCAAGAGAAAGATTCGCAGACCCAAACGGTCGATGCAAACGGTCGACCGTCGTATTAAACTTCGAAACGGACCACGACTGCCAGCAGAACGGTCGACCGCCGCCAGCCAGCCGAAGTCCGCCATCCGCAGTCAGTCAACAACGGTCAACCTCCGGTCAACCACGGTCGACCGTCACGGTGATCCGCCGTTCCAACGAAGTGAAGATCAAGGTCGACCGCCGTGCCAAACGGTCGACCGTTCCGAGCCCAGTAGGTTGATTAAATGATATTTTAATTATGTTTCAACCAAATAAACTTATGCATGAGTATATATTCATATTGTTTGCAAATTGTTCACATCATATCATTCATTTCAGCATTCATATTGAAGCATATCACATCATATGCATGCGTAAGAGATCATGCCTCGTGCGTCTCTTGTAGCGTGATTGTGCGGGACTTAGCAGTCCGACATCACTGACCGGGCTTAGTGTACGTACATGGTAATCAGGCTTTCGAGTACCACCCCTATTTTTCTAGTCTCACCTCCTTCATGAGACTAAGGTGGCATGAGTTCGTCGTACCAAATGGGCGAATCTCATAGGGCAAGGTCATTCCTTGTGCGTTATAGGATCATGCATCATGTTATCATCATCAAGTACATTGATTACATAAGTGTCATGTAATCATCATCAAGAACAAATCTATTGATTACATAGGTGTCATGTAATCATCATCAAGAACAATTATATTGATTACATAGGTGTCATGTAAGCATCCTCACGAACAAGCAAATTGATTAAATGTGTCATCATGTAATCATCAATAAATATTTATCATCACGCGTCATCAAATTGATCATATGATATAATGTGCCATATCATGAATATTATTGTACATTTTGTGGATGTATATATGTGTATATGTATATGTGTGTGAATCATTCTACAATTCTAGCGTGGTACCAATCAGTGGTTTCGCTGAGCGTGTAGTTTGTATTTTTCGTTGACTACACGTAGGTAACAAGAAGATAATGATGGAACCACTCCCGGAAGGCAATGAGTCAGAGGAGATGCAAGGATGACAGGCAAATGTTTGATCATCAAGATTTTAAATGTGTCATGATTTGATTATTATTGTACTTCCGCATTACTCCGAAAATATTTTTAAACGGGTCGCGATCCAGAGTCTGTAAATTTAACATTTATAATAAATTGTCATTTTCAAATGTTAAGAGAAAGTTTTATTTAACTCCGGTTTCACCTTAATTCGTGTAATTCCGGGTTATACGAATTGGGGTGTTACATTTTGGTATCGGAGCAAAACAATTTTCAGATCATTGAGTTAGTATTTTCAAAGTCCTGCATCCGCATCCTAATCGACATCTCTGCCCCGGGAAGGTAATCAACAAGTAAGTTACTATGGCATAACACACATGCATAACTCATTGAAAACTTGCTTCCTTTGAGTTGCTAATATCCTCATAGACCCGATTGCAATAAAGTTTAGATTACCTTAAAAAGTTCTTCGACGATCACAGTCAACATCAGAAGATCAAGAAGAGGGATTGTAAGCCCGATAGGCACGACATATTCGTATGTCTTAATACGCGAGTAGCTAAGCGAACGATATGAATCAACTTCTATCAAGCCAAAGAATACGTTGAAGAAAGAACTTTCTCCGATAAGAAGTGAACAAATTCTCCAAAAGTGAATCTGTCGTTTTCTAAGAGCATGAAAAGAACCTCCCAAACCAGATTGAATATGACATATGTATCGAATCTGAAACGCATTATAGGAGTGAATCTACATAAAAATATTAAGATAATTGACTCGTTCGTATACCCTATTGACGTTAAAGGTCGTAACAAGATGACAATACAAAACAAGATGTGAAACAGTCACACTAACAGTGAAAGACTCGAAGATAAAGAAAAGGATTAATATTTACATGGTACATTTTGATGTTGGAAAATAAATATTCTTCTGAAATGCACTAGCCATGCAGCTTAGAACGATATTTGTGACTAGCGCATAACGTACATGGACAATATTATTTCAACTTGGAAATATTGCATGCAACTCTAAGTCTAATCTTCCAGGATTTGCAAACTCGTCATAACTAGCACCAGGACCCGGGAAAGCCCTAGCAAACTCTAGCTTGTCCAAAAGGGCATCAACAAAGAAAGAAGAAATGAATATTTTCCTCTAATTCAAAGCCATGAAGTTCTGCCTCACCGCATCATCTAGAAACTTGATAAGGTTATTGAAATAACCGTCAATGTTCAAAAGACCAATGGATTTACTGTGTAACCCTTCGGATGCCCATGAGATCAAAGTGAATGAACCTTCCATAGTGTCAATCCCTCCAGGGAGTACAATGAAGGCTTCCACAATATGATTCATCTCAAAATACTTATAGTAATTGCTGGAGACGGTGTACTCTACACCGTACGTAGGTCCATAAACTTGTCGTGTTGCTATATACCCTAGTATGAAACCTGTGACTCTACCACCATTATTATAGACTGTTGAAGCTACAGCTCCTTGAAGGCCAATGTTGCCTCCTCCGTAGGTAAGTCTAATTTTTTGCCTTACCAATTCCCGTCCTAGATCGACCGCTGTAGTCAAGAACCTTTTATTGCTACCAAGAGCATGACTACCAAGTAGACCAACGAATCTTATGTTATTAGAAAGAGCTTGAGAAGTTCCTTCCATAATGTGAGAATGTGAGACGTTCTTGCCACAATTATATATATATAGACTCTGAAACTGGACCATTGATGGAGAACTAATTATCACCAGCCTAAAAACGTAAAAGAAAGTGGATTCGCTCCAGACAAAAATGTACTCGCCAATACTATAGTCTGCTGACGACATGACATATTGAGACTCATGAATAGTTAGGCTCATTATCCTGAAATACATTCAAATCCGAGACCAAGAGTCAGAGTGGTTATTTACCTAAGACAATGACCCCTTGAGTAACTTCCAAAGAGTGAAACATTAGAGGATGAAAACCTACGATTTGCCATGACAATTCGCAAACGCTATATTTGTATCTTGTGAGTTATATCCTTGAAATATTCAAACTTGTTGTGTTAATTACACACTTGAAGCATCTCATTTGATCAATCTTGAAAAGATTGAATTTTTTTTTAACAAATCATTGAGAACTTGTTTTAACTCATAATTCTTCATCAAACCAAAAAGATGTTTTATGATACCGATCTCCAAAAATCATGCATGTAGAATCCCAAACATATTAGAATATGACTATGTGTATAACTTATCTTGTTTTTGATAATAGGTAATGCAACTGTTGTGTGAAGTAAGAATATTAGTGATATGACGAATACACTAATATTATAATTTTCGAACACGAAGCTCTATCATAATTATTGAGAAAGTATGAAATTCCAAGGCAATTCTGGAATCATCAATCAGAAAATCAGTATTCAAGAATGACTACATATCATCTTGATAAGGCAAACAATGACAAAATAGCAAGTGTTATCAAAACATTCATCCAATCATTACAATGTGATAAAATATATATTATTGTTATATATAAGTGTGATATATGTGTTAACTGTTACAAACAAGCTTTAATCAGCTTATTGACATCATGTTAATCAGTGCAACTCCATTAAGGATCGCTAATGAGAGTTCAAGTTCTGAAACTATAATTACGTATTCATCTAAGAAACTTAGAATGATGACTATGGTAATAGTCATTCCCCAAAATACCATTACGTAAAAATGTCAAACTTGAATACAATTCATTCCAGCTTGTAAACAACGAAGCGTAATTTGTGAAACCAACATTCCAGACAAAGTCGTCTAAGAATGGTTCTAGAAGAATTTCAAAAAGGAAATTTTGTAAATTACCCCACATTCAAGAAACGCAACCCATACAAGAGCTCCTGAAAACTCCTACAACGGCAAGAGAAAGTCTAAGAGTATATTAGACGCAAGTCTCTACGAAAGAAATCTAAACACGTTACATCTATCATCCCGCGTATATCTTTTCTCGTAAGAGAACATGTCATAATCATAACATACAATAAAAGAAAGAGAAAACAATTTTTCAAAATTTGTGTTTTATAAAAACAATAAATATTCATGATTTTGTACATCATCATTTAAATGACTTCTCACCTAGGGAAATTTCGGGGACAAAATTTCTTTAAGGGGGAAGAAATGTAACGCCACAAAATAAGGCCTAGAATTTATTATTAAACAAGAATAGTTTTTGTCCAATAAATAATATTTATACGTTTGACCAAAAATAAATGGATTTTCAAAAGCAGGACTTTTTGTTAAAAACTTATTTTTATGGATATGTTTCGAGGAGACGAATCCAACAGAACATTTTATGAATCAATCTGATTTATATGTTTCAAGCTATGACGATTTTAAATATTAAAATTTGTAACTTTGACCCATAAACTAAACTCAATTCAAAAGGGATTTCATAAGATTAGAAATCTTAATCTTTGACACTTGACAACGGCATAATTATCATTTGGATTTAATTCATATACTTTTATCTCATTCATATTATAAAATTAATTTATGACTCAGACAGACATGAACACTGAGAAAAAATAAAAGTTCTCAGAAAAATATTTTGATTACATCAAAATTCTAGTTTTGACAGTCTGATTCCAAAAACACAATCCGTTTTCAATTCGGAGCAGTTTGGGCGAAAAAGCGTGTACCGTTTGAAATAAACTAGTCAGTTTGGACAAATGTCCAAAACATTATTTCCCAAATCCTTTCCTCAATCATGTAGCTTCCTTTTGCTACTCACAAACCCAATTTTTCAAAGCTCCACCCACTACACCACAACACTCCAAAATCTCTTTTATCCCATCCCACGACCATCATCACTGTTATACATCATCATCACCATCCACCATCACAACTCCATTCTTCATCTCTCTCTCTGTGGGCAGCAACTAAGGAGGAATAAAACATAAAAATGCTCCATGGATGTATGCTAAGGAAGAAGGAGAAGCAAGCAAGGAACCATCCAAGTATCCAAAATCTTGAGTTCAAAACGTAGCAGCAACTTCAAGGTAAAAACTGAAATCTTCCATCCATTATCTCGAAATACTTTCTGAACCAAAGTTGTATCCCCGGACGATACGAATCTAGCCCAACAAACGGCTCGCAATTTCGTTAAGTAACGAAGGAGATATGGCCAAACAAGTGGTGGCGAGCTCCTTGGGTTGGCTATGTTTCCTCACCATATCCATGTTATTTCATTCCAAACTTATTGACTTCCCAATCAAAATTCACATCAATGCTAATAATGATAAATTGCAAGTACTTCATATTAGGTTATACATAATATTATTAAAGCCTAGAAAGAAAAGAAATAAATTTTATATTCCCATAATAGAAAAATGTGTTTGAAACAATCCTAAGAACTAAAACCAACTCGTTAATGAAAAAACTTGTTGGTCATTTTGTGAATGGTGTAGTTCATGACATTCCACTAACACAATTCAATTAAACCTTAGTTGCCCAAGTAAAGTAATATTTCAACATTATCATGTCTTATACATTTTGTATTAAAATGATTCCACAATTAAAATAAACCCATGGAAAGAAATACCAAGAGGGAATCTATGACATGGTATATATGATGTAGACCTCCATTAAATAAGAGGTACGAGTAGGTTATCAAATATTGGATTTTTTTTATTTATATTGTCATTGTTGCTAATAAGAACTATGTGATCTCCATATGACCATGATCTACTCTCTAAGTGCAATGAAGTGCTACTCTTACCATATGAAATGGTGTCATCGTATAAACTATAATAATAAAGGAAGCAATGATTTCGTTTCGGGGAAGATTTTAAAAAATACACAACCCTTTAAAAAATATATGACCCTTTAAAAAGATACATGACTCTGAGTTCATGTGTGAATAATACAGTACATTATTTTTTATATTTCTTTTGGGATTACAATTATTTAGAATTTCTATGCACAGAACCTCCAGAGGATGTCATCATTTATGAATCTCCAATAGTTATCTAGAATGAAGAATGGACCATCACCTCTAGAACACATTTAACTCGAGTGTAGTGGATAAAGCAAATGCCTATGCTATATTCACCAAATTCTCCTTCATTTCATATTCATCACCCAAGGCAATCACTTATTCAATAGAGATTGCCTCCAAATGAACATTACATCAGAATACATTGGCTTTGAGCCTATTACAATTATCTCAAATTGTGCAGCCACAAAACAAATAGTACGACATGGATGTAACTTCAACAGCCAAATGAACATTATGACAATATCACCAACAACCACTTGAACAGCAACCTTTGCTTCAATAACAGCAACAACAGTCTGGCCACAAATTCTGTATGAAATCCAACTATAATCTTTTTTGCATATGGCAGCCCCTACATGCATAAAATCTTTTAAAAAAATAAAAAATACATGACCCTTTAAAAAAGTTAAATATCTGCAACGATTTAGCAAGAACAAATCGATATTATCATAATGCATAAGTATTAAGAATTGACATATCATCAAGGAAACAATACGCTAATGATACAATATGACAATTGAGAAGCTACTAACTTGACAGATCCATTGGAACACCACTCTCAATAAAAATGAGCAAGATTTTATCATCTCGTTCTCTTAGACCACTACCAACAATGAGGTTTTTTTGCTCATGTGTAAAAATTTTGGATGCCACCAGTAAGGTTTTGCCCATTTCCTCACATATTTTTTTCCACTCTCTGTGTGGAAATTCTTTTAGCTTCCACACCATTAGAAAATTTTAAACCCCACCCTATACCCACACCAACTATATTTTTTAAGAGAATTTTTAGGTTTATACATACATACATATACATACATATACACATACATACATATATATACCAATGGTCATAAAATTTTATGCACTACAAATAGACACCCATTTATCTTTATCAAATATACTAAATCCAGTAGCTCTTTTTACAAAGTTTTATCAGGACCAAGACAATGATATTCATAGAGGTTAATAATTATATTGGGTTTCAATATACTTAGTACCAAAAATATGATAAAGCTTCATGAAGGTAAGTAATTATATGGGTTTCCATGATACCTCATATGATTTTGGAGAATAAGTGAAAAGGCATGCATATATAGCACCCAATCCTACATCTTTTTCTTTAATATATTCATTAGGTGAGGTGACATCTGCAACCAACTAACATATTTACAGAAAAAATATGATGTACTATACTTTACATAACTGACTAAATGTATATTCAACTCAAGGTGTATAATAGTTCTTAGTCCGAATAAAAATATCTAATCGAAAATAACAAATAGTCTAAGTGAAACATGTGTACGAAGCATAATAAAAGAGAACAACACAATGTAATTGAATCTAAAACTTTCGTATTCAGAATCATTCACTCCTTGAGAAGTTCAGATTTTAAAAATCAACGACAACAACAACTACAACAACCCAGTTGAGTCCCACTACAGTAGGGTCTGGGGAGGGTGTGTGTACGCAGACCTTGCCCCTACTCGGAAGTAGAGAGGCTGTTTCCAAGAGATTTTAAAAATCAATCAAATAAAATAATTTAAAATTCCAATTTTTTATAAGCATATTCAAAATCACAAAACATTAAAAATTGAATCCAAAATCATCCATTATTCTAGAAGATAAGGTTTAAGAAATGAACTCAAAAGAAAATGAAATCAAGAAGAGAAATTACCACTTAAAGGTGATAGGCAAATGCTACTTCATGTCTCTACTCTCTAGTTGTAGCAAAAAAATTAAAGTGAAAGGGTTTGAAGAGGAGAACTGGAGAAACCAAGTGTAGGTGCTGAACAATCACCTTCTACTAAAGATGACACACTTGCCCGTGGAAAGATCTGCTACAGGGAAAGGATAACCACATCACATACGACACTTTTATACACAGAAATAGACCATCAACTCTCAAATTATCCATGTGCCTTGAAAAACATATACATACAAAGAATTTGATCCAGACTATACCTTGAGTAATGAAGTAATTGTGCACTTACAAATAATTCTATCATATTGACGTGTTTCGGTAAATGTCAGGGAATCAAATATATTAAATACTAATGATAAAAAATCATGAAGAGACATAAAGAGAGACAGAGAGATGGTACCAAAAATAGCATCCATAAAACGTCATGTCTTTTTATTACCTCTCAAATCAAGAAAGAGTTCATAAATGTTATCTCATGTATGGCCTTGTATATAAGAAACAAAAGGAAAAAGAACAGAAAATACGAAAGTGAGAATCAAATACAACAATTATAAACTACAAAGCTAATGTTCTATATAAAAAATCCCATAGGCTCACATCATACAACTAAATTTTTTTATAAATATGCATGCATTAGCTCGTTTGTCTGAAGTGAGTTTAGTTTTATTGGTCTCAAGTAAGCTCAAACGGTTTCCATTAATGTTCTTAGTTAACATTGTGCATTTCCATTATGTTTTTGTAATGGGAGTCCTCAGACATTCACAAAAAGGTGTCCTCTTGTACACACAATCTTAAAAAAACATTAAAAGGTCTCCCTCCATCTCGCAAAGTATTTCATTTTTTTTTTAATTTTTTATGGTCCCAAAAAAGTTCTATTGTCATGAATAGACATAAATGCCCTTACTTTTTCTAACTCTAACCTACCCCTACTTCCTTATACGCCCCTATCGGTACATGTTTTGACACTTTTCAAACCCTAATATTTTTAATTGTCATCATTTCACCTTTGTCAAGCATTTACGACTTCTCCTTAAAGTCAAAATAAGAAATGTTTGAGAGACGAAGTATTTAAAACTTGCAAATGCAAAATAAGCTTAAAGAGAAATGAAGAAAAAACAAAATTCGTCTTATATGACTATGACACATAACCAATCTAGATGCTTTAGAAAATGAAGCATAATTCCATTTTGTGTTGTGTGTATTACATTACCTGTATATGTGTTTGCTTAATATGAATAATCAAAGAATCAACTTTCACCATCTCAAAATTACAAAGCTACATAAAAGAAAATATAAAGAAAAAATGAAAACATTTACCTTGAAAGAACTCTATCATCAAAGAGTGATGTAGACTTCTGCATAGTGAAACAGAGCAGTTTCATCATAATCCAATTAATCAATATCTACTTTTTCAATTAGGCTGCTCTATCCCCAGTTTTATTTAATGAAACAAAAGCTAACAAATTGAAGGAAATAGAATGTAACACCCGCCTTCCGTGGACCCGGTTCACCCACGACCCAACGGACTGGTAGGGTTACATAGGCGGTCCGAGAACCGTCCGTAGAGAAAATCGCATTAATGTCTATTTATTATGAAACGATTGGGTTTAATTGATGGGATATTAATGACTATTTATTATGAAAATTTTTATGTTTAATTGGTGAAATAAATGCTAGGTAGTTAACCCCATAACGTGTGTGATATAAAATGCAGAGTAAAAGCGGAAGTAAATAAATGAGTAAAACGACAAATGGTGGGTTCATGCCCAATTGATTAATTAATTAAACGTATTTAATTATTGAACTTGTCCATGCGCCGCCATTCTTCCCACCATCACTGTCCTCCAGGGTTAGCACCTGCACCGTCATGTCTACCTGCGTGTAGCAAAAACAACTACACGCTCAGCAAAAGCTGAGGAGTGAATCTAACAAAAGAACATGAAGTGATAACCCATATGGTTATACACATATAGATACCTGTACTTAACGTACGGAAAACCACATGTTTGCTAACTGATTAATTTGCACTTGATGGGATATTATTACACATAACAAAATGAATGAAAACCACATTGAATGTTGACGTGACATGAAACATACATAATGACAATATGACTTGATGCATGAATTATGTTATTAGGGACACCCCTGACTTAGTCTTACTTGACAGGATCACCCCTGCACTCCGGTAATGACCCGGGCTCGACAAAACGTCGCAAGTGAACTAGCAAAAACCGGGTGGTAGCCGTAGCCTGACTACCATGTACGTACACAAAGCCCACCTAATGAAAACCTGTTGGATCCCAAAGGTTCCTGGACGGGCCCACTGTAGTAGGCGCACGAAAGCCTGACCTCCCTACAGCGGTATGCACATGATGATAATCCTAGTACATGCGTCTAGAATGAACATAATGAATGCTTGATATATTTACCTTTGGTCAACGCCAAGAATATATCAATTAAATAACATACATGATGAAGATTATCATTTCATGCAAACATACAATCAGATTCTGAGTCAATATGGTCAACGGGGCTTATTCTACAACCTACCCGGAATTCTGCCCGGGAAACGGTCGACCGTACCCTACCGGCGGTCGACCGTGGGCTATGGTCTGGGGTCTGGGTCACAGACGGTCCACCGTGGTCTTCCGTCATGGACAACGGTCAACCGTCCCGGCGGTGACCGTTGGACTGGCCGAGGGTACGGTCCACCGTCTGAAGTAACGGTCGATCGTCCCGGTGACAGTCTTCTGTCCTTGGCTACGTTTTGATCCATTTTGCAACCTTATCACCTTGATTCTTTTTAGAACAATAATACAAACATTGATGAATATATTCCTAGTGATTCCTAAGCCAGTATTTATAAGTTTTACGTAGTGAACATTTTGATGGCTAACCTACGAACATGCATAGATTCTACGTAGGTTGCGTACGATATTCCTATGAATATAACAACATAGATTATAACTTGATGTTCTAGAATTAGAGGGGACAACTACTCACCTCTAAATGAAGGGATTGACAGAATAATGGAACGAGATGAACGAAAGGCGTCTAATGAACGGGTGGCTTCTCGCGTAAACCTTCTTCTCCTCTCCCTTCCTTCCTCCTTGCCTCAACGCCGGATCACCTCGGCTGCTATCACTGCTTGGCCGAACAGAGCAAGTGAGAGTGGAAGAGTTGTGATGTTGAATGGAGGTTACAAGTGTGGTGGAAAGTGAAGAGGGGAGAGGCTATTATATATTGAATGGACATTATGGGGAAATTAATGGGGAAATAATGGAAAATGAATGAGATATTAAAAGGGAATATGAATGGTGAGATGTGGGGTGGCGTGTGAAATGAATTGGGAGTTAAATATGTTTATTTTACTCCGTTATGTTAAAATCTGACTTGAAAGGTATGCGCTTTCCCCTCCCGAATGGGTCCGAATTGAAAACCGTTTACGTATTTGGAATCAGACAGTCAAAACAAATTCAATGACATGTTCAAATAATTTTTCTAAGAACTTTATTTTCAAACTTCTGGGTCCATCCCAGTCATAAATTAATTTATTTAATTAATGTTGAGAGGTCCGTTATTAAAACATCTTTTTATATTAAAAAAACATTAGCTTTGGAAAGCCATCTAATGAGATCAAAATCCCAATATTTAGTATTTAAAACAATGAGTCTCAATAAATAATTAATATTTATTTATTTAAAACTAGGCCGGTTTGTAGGGCGTTACATAGAACTTCCTAATAAGGCACCAGAATGGACAGACTGGACATGAAGGCTGAATAATGGACAGACTGGACATGAAGGCATCATTGGCTTTCAAACATTAATACCTAGACAGACTGGACATGAAGGCTGCTCTATAGTGCTTGGAGGAGATATCTGCAAGTGTTCAATTGATCCAGAATAATGTACATCACCCGTGAAAAGCACACAGCAGGTTTCTTCTTGTACTTTGAGACAAAATAAACATGAAAGAAGACCTTTTTACTTTTAACGATGGTGATTGAATATTAAAATACCAACAGGGGTAAAGTATACCTCAAGAGATGAAAAATGTCTACCACTAAAATATTTGTAGAAAGAGTCAGCAGAATTTTGATCATCAAACCTTATCAATATACTATATCTGTCTTCTATTCCTTCATTCCTAGGCTCACATAAATACAATATACACAATATTCAGGAAGTTCTAACAAATTGAAGGAAGTTAGGAAGTTCCTAACACTAAGTCTGCATTATTCAGCCTTCATGTCCAGCCTGTCAAAAGCTAACAAATTGAAGGAAATAGAACTTCCTAAGACTAAGTCTAAGTGCATGCTCTTTTGTCTTATCAACTATATTTTCAACGATATCAGTAACTTACATGACTGGCTAATTCGATTGGATAACTAAGATGGCATATAATAATTAGCAAAAACTAAAAGTTGACTTGCAGTCCTCATATTTCAGTTTTTATTCCATTTAATTTACTAAAAAGTACATTATGGATGCATTTTTAGACAATATATAATTATCTTAAAGTGCAAGTCAACAGATGTGTGTTCTAAAAATCACACAGACTCGTATAACGTATGGAAATTATTTGTGGTTTTTAAAGGGACTAACAACTTTTTTTACACAATACCATGGAGTGAGAATTAAAAAAATATATTATATATAAAATCATAAATATTATACATAATTAACTCACAACTTGTTATCATCTTGGGACATCACAACAGACATTGGATCCAACGTCTTCAAATATGACAATAGTAGCAATGTCCAAAGTGTCAATTACTCTAGTCTTAAACCGTACATGTTTGTCATCATTCAATGATTGTAAAATCGGTACATCTTGTTTCGAATATAAATCAAGTATTTGTTTTTGTGTAAAATCTAGCTAACACATTAAAATGAGTAAAGATTATAAATGATTTATATATATCAACTATCAATGTGCAAAATTGTTTAAAAATTGAAAAAAATAATTCACTATGCTCCATTTCATATACGAATTATGTACGATTCTACAAAGATGGAATGCAAAAGATTAAAAAATTTAAGAAAAGAGATTAGAGAAGAAACTTGGATTATTGGATGCACTAAATGAGAGGTTAGAACTCGAAAAGTCACTTGAATCAAAGACGACGGTGTTGGAATCCTCATATTAAGGCAACAGACATGCTAAAGTACTCAAAGTGAATTAACCCAAGGCAAAATCATAATTCAACCAAACAATAATTCCATGTTGGATGGTGTTTCTTCAATTAGACTTTGGCTATATGAATGTTTCAATTGCATCATTTAAGATATAGAATCCAAGTTGTGCTCAAAGAACCTTTAACTTGCTTTATCCTATGGAAGTTCAAACCTTTCGTAGTAACAATACACTTCTTCTATCAATCTCTTATGCACCTTAAGTGTGTCATGGGGGCAAATACTATAAAAATAAATTTTTTGCCCATGGTTTCTTAACATATTACTCAATATAACTTTGCTTTATTCATTGAAATTCTATATTTCTTTTAGAATTATCATTTAATCAGTACAACAACACAGTCAAATCCTACCACAGCAAGGTGTGGTTATCATATACTCTGCAATAAAATTTGATATTAGCTAGTTAGCTCAGCCTAGGAAGCATCCGATTTTGAATACTTTAGTGCTACATAGAATAAGTGAAGTAACACAAAGCAATTTTCCGGATAGAATTAAATATTTTGACCAATAATTGAACTTTGATCTACTAATCTAAAACAGCGGAGCATGACCGACCTGAGAGAGAGGCTTGAAGACGGAAGAAGAAATAGAGAATAACAACCCAGCACACCATTGCTCCGGTTGGATTGTCGCAGTTACGGGAAGAAGGACGAAAATGCAACCTTGTGTAATCTCAAACTTAATCAAACGGCTATTCATAATCAATCAATTTACCAAAAATATTAGGGATATCGAGAGCCCAGAATCTAAAATAGCATGGAATTCGAGAGACTAGAATTTGAATACACAAAGTTTTGATTTGAATAAGATTTGCATATGAATTTTAGAAACAAACCTGATTATGGAATTGACGCCGAAGAATAAGCGGATTTTGACATTGTAGATTTCGGAATTGACGCGAAGAATCCGCCAAGAATTAGCAGATTTGGACTTTCCTTCATTGTGGGTGCAGATTTCCTTCGGCGAAGATGTACCGCAAAGAATCAGCGATTTTTTTGGCAAAGAAGATTAGGGTAAAATTGGGGTAGCCGAAGAAGAAGAATGGAAAGTCGAATCAGTACCTAGGATTTCTTTCCTTCCGTGAAAATCCAATGCAGCGAGGAATATCAAATTAGTTTCCTTTGAGCGTGAAGATCCAATTATTTTTAGTTTCCTTCCGGGAAGAACGCGAAGAAGAAGGTCGAAAGAACGATACTGACTGGGAACGCTAATAATTGGACGCGTGTCATCCGAGGTGTAAGCAAATTAGGAGCCTTTCACTTGCCACGTGTCATCATTCTAAGCTATCAACTCTCAAATATTATATTAAAGGATGAGTAATCAAATTGATCATATGATATAATGTGCCATATCATGAATATTATTATACACTTTGTGGATGTATATATGTGTATATATATATGTCTGTGAATCATTCTACAATTCTAGCGTGGTACCACTCAGCGGTTTCGCTGAGCGTGTAGTTTGTATTTTTCGTTGACTACACGTAGGTAACAAGAAGATAATGATGGAACCACTCCCGGAGGGCAATGAGTCAGAGGAGATGCAAGGATGACAGGCAAATGTTTGATCATCAGGATTTTAAATGTGTCATGATTTGATTATTATTGTACTTCCGCATTACTCCGAAAATATTTTTAAACGGGTCGCGATCCAGAGTCTGTAAATTTAACATTTATAATAAATTGTCATTTTCAAATGTCAAGAGAAAGTTTTATTTAACTCCGGTTTCACCTTAATTCGTGTAATTCCGGGTTATACGAATTGGGGTGTTACAGTAGCGTCTTGAACTCCCTCCTGAAATCAGAAAAATCCACGACGTCTTTCATGTCTCATTGCTACGATGATATCGATCGAATCTAACTCACGTGCTCGAGCCTGGAGGGGTGGAGTTAGACGAGAATCTCACTTATGAGGAAGAGCCTGTAGAGATCCATGATTGAGAAGTTGGACAACTTCGGAGCAAGAGTGTTCCATTAGTGAGGGTCTTGTGGCGGAATCACAAGGTGGAGGAATCGACGTGGGAAACAGAAGAGTCAATGCGAAGTCGTTATCCTCACCTTTTTCTGGACGACGTGTCAGGTAAAATTTCGAGGACAAAATTTTTCTTAAGGGGTGAGAAATGTAACGCCCTGGAAACCAGCCTAGAAATTTTAACTTTTTAGTACAAAGAAATGAAAAAAAATATTTCAAAAAAAATTAAAGAAAAAAATATACAAAAAAAATAATAAAATTTATATTTTATAAAAATATATATATAATAAAATAATATGTTACTGTTCTTTGGAAAAAATTTTAAAATTAGAAGTTAAGCCTTAATGAGTGAATTAATAGAGAGGATAAATAAAAGGAGTAAAGTGAACTTTGGTCCTCTCTACTACCTAAATAAAATTATTCTAGTAAAGTAAACTTTTTTTCTTAACAAACAAATTATGTTAAAACGATGTGTGAAAAATATGGAACTTAATGGTATAAGATTTATATTTTTCAGGGAATATTTAATAATTGAAACTGTGAAAAACGGACACGTGATACTGAACCAACGGAACAAGAAAAACCTTTTTGTTTTCCTTCTCACGCCTAAACTTTTTTTGTAACCTCCTTATTCATTTCTCATCATTAAGGGGGTAATGACAAGCATTAGTGATATTTTGATTTTATTTAAAAATAGTAATAAAAAAGGGTTAATTTGTTTTTTTAGAGACCATCCATGTACCCCTCCCCTCCATCTATAAATAGAAGCTTAGGATGGGTAAGTTAGGCTACTTGTTTTGTTAGAGTGTTCGGAGAGGGTAACGTGGCATGATAGCGGGGAGGTGCTGCCGAGATTTTGCCAAATTACAGTTTGTTAGAAAATTTAAGGTGTGCCGTTGACCCTGCCTTTAGATATATATATCATGTTCATATATTTTGTGCATATCGTTTTAAATCTAAATCCTTGCATTCATACGTATAAACTTGCATACATGATTTATATGAATATTCTCTTAGTTGATTTATAGGCTTAGAATTGCATCTGTAACATTCTTCATATGATCCAAGTTGTATCTTGTGTTGAAATGATATTATCCATAAATATTCTTCTAGGCTGTATGGCCCGTGCGAGCTACATTTCATTCATTCCTCAATCTTTCACTGTTGGTGTCACTGTTTCACATCTTGTTTTGTATTGTCACCACGTCGCGATCTTTCAACAGCGTATACGAATGAGTAAATTTTCTTAACTATTTGTCTTGTAAGCATTACTTTATTTCACTAATATTTTCGACGATAAGCAATTAAGTCATTAGTTGCTTCATAACAAGGCGCCAATTCGATCAACAAGGTTGAGCTGTCAAGCATGTTCTTTGAACTTGACTGAACAAGTTGTCAATTCATAGTAAAGGGTAGCGATTCTTGATCATCAGTTTGTTCAAGTTTCTTAACACGGATTTGTTAGTATCCTGACCGTAAGTCAATCTTAGAGAACACAATGGATCCTCTAAGATGATCAAATAAGTCATGATACGAGGTAAAGGATAATGATCTATTTAATTGACGATAGTTGATACATAATCTCGTCGACCCTTCTATATTTGCGTATGAACAAAACAGGTATTCAAAGAGAAAACACTTGATCAGATGATTCTTTGGTAAGAAATCCTTGAGTTTTCAATCTCAATGGAGAGTTATTCAATATGGAATTATAGATATAATATAGTGCAAATTCCGGATCAATACATGCATAATTTTATTGAATAAGGAAACATATTGATGATGACATTGGAATGTTCATCAACGCGATGTTTCACAGCATACACATGTGCATGAGTTCGTTTGTGGATTATTTTCTACGGGTGGATGTCGGGCTGATGTAGAGTAACTTTGAACACGGACCATCAGGATTGGTTTTCCAAGGGTTTGTAAGACATTCTTTTCGGAAATGTCCTGGCTTTCCACAGTCGAGACAAAAGCCTTGTATCATCTAGCATTCTCCTGGGTGGTGTCTTCTACAAGTGTTACACTTCGGATGTTTCCTCACCCTCAATTTATGTTGAGTTTCCAGAGCCTTTCTTCTTTTCAAGTGTGGGGCACTACAAGTTCCAATCAAAGGTTACTTTCCCTTAATAACCGGTTTGATATTTGAACTAGCATTGGATTGACCTTCAATATCTCGGTGGATATTTTGGTTGTCTGGTTCGTTTTGGACAACAAGAGTGAAATTCGATATTTCAATATGAACCGTTGTGTCCATTGTTTGGCACTTGGTTATCTTGTCCGCGAGCAGTTTCTTGACTCATTCTACAAATAGTAGATATTCCTTTATTAGGATGCTTTATTTGAATAGGCAAGTTAACAGACGTCACGAGGGTACACAATAGTGGCGTTGATTGTGACAATCAAGAGAGATTGGGAGAAACCGATAGGGTTTATTAATTCTAAAGGCTTGCGTTTAGGGTCAATGTCCGGATCGTGTTGAGTCCACACGGAGATCTTCGATAACAGCTTCACAGATGGTCAACATAAATCGTTTCATCCGAGTCATCTCACTTTTGTGCGACTTTGCGATGCAATTAAGTTTCGTCATTTGCGATGCGATGCGTGCATTGATAACGTATCAAAAGTTACACATATTTCGTTCATTCTTTCGTCTCTTGCAGAGTACGAAAATTCTACTAGAGTCTACGCTCGATACAATTTCTATATTAATCAATTGTTATCTAATGAGAATTTAATATAGTTAATATTTATCAAGTAAATTCTCATTACCTTTCCTAGAGCAGGGGGATGCGAGAGTCGTGGATGTCATTGACATTTTTTTTACCCAAAATATATATAATATATATATTTTTAAATCAAACTTTGATCCGAAGATCGGGTTTAAAACCATTTGCTCTGATACCAAATTGTAACACCCTAATCCGTCCAGGTCTGCAGCCCCTTTCGAACTAAAGTATTAACTTGGTAATCATAAAATTTAAAACATTTCAATTAACTTTATTCGTCATAAATAAAATTTCATACATAACTATAGAACATACGGAGTGTTTAATAATAATGCGGAAGCGACTTTAAAACAACAGAATCATTTATTTTATCAATAAATCCACCACAACTGTCTCGCCCCTTCGACTTCCAGGAATATGTCAATCATTCATTCTGTCTACCTGCGAGTTGCAAATAAAACACATTACACGCTCAGCGGTGAAGCTGAGTAAGCATATCTAAAGCGTCGAACATTCACATAAATTGAATCTCAATTCATAATTAACCATTTGATATCATGCACACAATATATAATTCAAGCATTAATGATATTCTCACTATTTTATTCCAAGTCATTTCGATATTCAATATCTCAATAATGCTTTTAAATTTTTCTTAATCTAAGGCCAAATCATTTTATAACAAGCTCTTAGCTATTCCTAGTCTAAGGAAATATTTCTAATTAGGCTCTTACACTATAAATAGTCTAAGGCAGAACACAAGAATCAATAATCCATCCTATTAGTCATGTGGATTACGTACCAACCAAACAGTGATCTGTCGGGTGGGTGATATCCGTTCTGGATCCCGTACGTACGTTTTAACCCCGAATTTATGAATTGGTCTAGGAGGTATATCTTAGAATTCTTCTAGATATCCTTAATAATCATCATTAATATACAAGTGGGTATATCTTAGAGTTCTTCTAGATATCCTTAACAATATACACTGTTTTCATAATCACCATTATATTCATTTTCAATCATGATTTAATCATCAATAATCATTCTAATCAGTAGGTATATCATTCATAATTATCCATAATAATTATTCATCATAATGATCATTCAACATAACATTTAATAACAGATAGCGACCTAGTCTCGAGTGTTAACCCCTGAACATACCGTCATGCATCACATAATGTTTTATATGTCAAAAAAATCATTTTTATTGTACAAAATCATATTTATATTGTTCATAATTATTTGGTATCAAAAATAGGATTTTAGAGCTCAAAAATAGCATTTTCGGACAAATTTTCGAATCAGAATTTCGGGAGATCGATCCAGCCCTCTAGATCGATCCAAACTAGAATAAGTACTCCCAGAGGATCGATCCAGACAGTATGATTGATCTAAACAGAGTAGTTTCATGTCACTGTTCATCTTCTTCAACCTTCGGTCCATTTTTTAGAAATACCATTTTTAGTTACCGAACTTCAATTAAATTATATAGAAATGTTCTACAAATTTTATAGATTATTTTGGAATCATTAAATCATATTTTTAACATCAAATTCAAGGTTTACGGTTTTTTGTTCTTCAAACATGTCAAACACAAAACTCAACTAAATGACCATTTATGAACGTAGAAACGACTTATATGAACATTCTAGTCATTAGATATATCTACGGGCTTACCTCGAAGCGTAATGGAGGTTTTGAAGATTTTCCGGCAAAACTTCTGGCAACTATAACTCTCTGCTCCGGCGACCTCACACAAAGATGACAGCACCACTGAACTCTACTCTCAGCAAGGAACAAGATAGAAGAAAAAATGAATTGTTTTGGTGAAGAATTGAAGGAGTTGGCTCTCCTTATATAGCCAAGTGAAGGAGGAAGAAGACACTGGTTTGGGTTGCTTCCGTGATTGTGTGGTGATTTGGATTTTGGAATCGGTGTAATTGAACAGGGCGCCGTTTGGTGTGTAGTCCCTGATTGGGACTAATTTTGGGCCATATCGTCGCTTGGTGGGATAGTTGGTTTATTTATTTGTGACATGCCCAGAGCTATCTTACGCTATGCATATTTTAACACAATTGTTGAAGTAACCAAGACAAGATCATTAGCCTGCTACTCTTAGAGTTGTTCAATACTTGAAAGGGGTATTGGGCAGTGTATCGTTCTTTCTACAAGTAATCATTTGCACCTTACTGGGTGGGTGATTCAGATTGGGCAGTGTGTGCTCTCACGAGGCATTTTTTGACAAGATGATTTGTTCAGCTTGGAAATTCTTCTGTCTCTTGAAAAATGAAGAAAGAAACAACATTGCCCGTTCATCCACTAAGGTCGAATATAAGGCCCTTGTTGGAGTTACTTGTTAGTGGAAATGGTTAAAAGGTCTCTTGCACTCGCTAGGCATTTTGCATACGATCATATGAACATATACCATGTGATAGCACGACGACACTTCATATTGCAACTAATCCAATTTTTCACAAACGTACGAAACGCATAAAAAATCATTCTCACTTTGTTCGTGACGAACTTATTCACATCATGTTCTCACTTCACTTCAACTTGCAGAAATTCATATAAAGGCATTGAGAATGATACACATGTAGTTTCTCATTCCCAAGTTAGGTATTACATTTACACGCTTTAATCTGAGGGGTTGTTAAAAGAAAGAATACATTCCCGTATATATTATTATTTGATTTAGGTGTGCATGATAGTATCCTTGTATTGTTCTGTTTAGTTTATTGTTTCTTTTCATGTAGAGTTTGTTTCTATAAAGAATTCTTAACCCCTGAGATCCTATATAAGAACGTGCCTTGTTCATATTAAATCATTAGAAAATACAAGAGAATTACTTTCTCCTAAGTATTATTCTTTCACGGAGGGAGTAATTGGTAGAGGAAAATGCAATAATGAAGAAATAGCTTCTGGACAACCAAAATAAACGAACTTCACACAAAAGTGGTAAACAATACACATAAATGGCAGAAGAAAGGGGCTGTCCGGCTTTCACCTAGTTAGATAGCACAAAACAATCTAACCACGAATAGGGACACAAACTGTCGTAACAGACTTCCTCTATCCCCTCCATTTTCCTCTTTTTTATTTGAACCACAAACGAACTAAAAAAGGGTATCAGTCTATCATCTAAGCATGATGCTTGACTATAAAGATCCCTAAAACTGTGGAGATGAACCATAACATTGTAGTCCAATCAAATCAGATTCTTTCTCCGTGTAGGAGGGACATATATAGCCCTACAAGAAAACAAATTAATCACCACTGAAACATGTAAACTGTCATAAAGAGACAAATGCTGTAAACAAAAACGTAGAAGATGCATTGCAGTGTGATGAGGAAAACATGTGTATGAATGCTTAATTAGTAACCACATAAACTACTCCACAAAACGGAATACTGTAAAAAAAACAAACTAAAAGACCTTAGCGTGGATCCCACTATAAAAAATTAAGTGCTACTTGCAAATTGGCATTTGCGTGAGCTCCATTTATGCTGCTTATCCCTCTCCCACACCCATGTCAAGTGAAAACCGGCAATCCATTATCGATGCGGTTACTGAAGTAACACCCACTCAGATTCCTTCCCAACACAACATTTTCATTCCTCCTCTCTTTTCCATGCCCATTCATTTCAGCACTAGATTTTCTAGCAGGCTCAAATGATCCCAAACCAGTGCTCGAATTTCTCCAGCTCACACTACTACTACTTCGATACAGCTTCCTGTTAAGCACCCCTCTAGCATCCCTTCCTGCTGGGTCTTTTGAAAAGGAAACTTCTGCTCTCTTACACCTACCATCATCATCTTCATCCTTGCTCCCACCACCTCGCCGATATAGAAAACCAAAAATATTCCATGCCCACTTCTTTGACTTCTTCATGCCCTTTCTCTCAGCACTATCTTTCAAACTAGTCAACTCTAAAGTCTCAGAGCAATCGTCCCTCAAAGAATTGGAATATGAAGCTGAATCCTTGTCAAAAGCCAACGTCTTCGCCCTGTTAACCGAATCTGATTTAAGCAAAGCCTTAGCACTGGAAGCTGCTTTCATCTCATCAATTTCAGCTACCACAGCTGCTGCGGTCTTCCTGATAGAGTTAGACCTATCAAGACTCTTTCGCCTCCTCGTGGAAGAATCCAAATAGTAGTCCCTAGTTTGAGTGGAACCACCAGGAAGAATTGCATCGTCACTGGCGGACTTCATCATAACAGCAGAGTCCACAGCAGGGATTTGAGTATCGGACTGCGGAACAGCCACCCCTGGAGCATCCTCTACCACTGAAACCATAGGTGCCGTCCTGGGGAATGTTCTCCCAATCAAATGCCCATCCAAAGAAGCACGTGGCTCATCAAGGGAGTATCTTGGGCCATCAAAGCTAATCCTAGCAAAATCCAGTGAAAATCGGGGGTCGCTGTCACAAGATCTCCTTCCTAATCCATATTCTGCTGTCTCCGGTTGGATCTCTATGTGTTTCATCATAGACACAGGAGGCGTCTCAACAGAAAGAGAAGAACTTTCGGCAGTGTCTTGTTTCTTCTTCATCTTCTGCTTTTTTCTCCATTTCTGCCATTTCTTGCTCAAAACAGCAGTTGACAATATGCCCCCTGCAAGTCGGGACGAAGACTTTTCCATCTGTGAATCAAGATCAATATGATCCTTCATAGGCTTCGATATATTACCCTTAACCCTATTTTTTCCAACAATCTCCAAATTGACCGCTCCTTTCACAGGCCTTCCAACATGGGGTTCTTGAAGATCAGTGACTTCTTCAATTATATCAGCTGCACTTGTATGTAAAGTCAAGTATTGATTGTTATCAGGGTCGTCGCTTTCTTCTGCTTCTATGAACTCTAGAACGGGCTTACTGGCAACAGTATCAGCAATGCCTTTTGAATGACGGTTTTGGGATCCGTTAAGATGGATTTGCTCGTCTAAAGAGATGATTGTATTACGTGACCTGACGTCACTGGACCTGCGTTGGGGCTCAAAACCTGTGGCTGCGGACGAGCTAAAAGGGTCATTCTTTGAAGCGGAGAGTGACTTGGTACGGCGGAGGTAAGAAGAAGAGGAAGAAGACGAGGGCTTGGTGAATAGGGATTTGATGGCACCTGTAACGGAGGAGGAGGAGGTTGTAAGATTGTTGCTAGATGAGGATTGGTCTAAAGTGGTGAGGCGTTCGCAGAGGCAATCTGAGCAGAACCCGGATAACTTCTCACCTGGGTGGCGATCGCAGCTGAAGGAGGATCGCGGCGGCGGCGGTTGGGATGAACCCGCAGCGGTTGGATTCATACCCGGCGGTGCTCCCAAACTACAGTGCCCACCTGGCTCATTTTTCAGTTCCGATGACTTTTTTGGTTACATCTGAAAAGAGAAGCACGAGGACGAAGGAATAAAGAAAAGAAAAACATCACGCCTCTCCAATTCTGAATTTTTTAAAGTTAAGGTAGTGTTTGCTTTCGAGAAAATATTTTCTCCAAAAACTTAAATTTTAACTTCTTGTGTTTGGTAACATGAAAAATATCAAAAAAAATTCTCATAATAAAAATTGTTTACTTTTGAAAAAAATGAGTAAATCTCAATAACTATTATTTTTACAAATTAGTCTCAAAGATAAACTAATTGTTAAGATGTTACTCGACAATTGAAAATAATACATAATTTAGTCCTCATGACTAACAGCAATCTAAACAGCATTAAAATCACATTAAATTATACACTATTTTTCCAAAATTATCTTTTCAAATTAGATATTTTTTTAAATTGATCTATTTTTGAAGTAAAAATTCATCAAGTATGAAAAACCAAAGCAAGAGTCTTCCCTTTTAAGTTTTTATTAGTTTTTATTCATTAAGTATGAAAAACCGAAAGATCATTTTTTATTAAGTTTTTATTTCAAAAAATGGACTAGTTTGGAAGAGCATCGAATTAAAGATGGCTATTTTGGGAAAATTAGTATATGTTTTAATACCGGTTTGACGGTTGTTAATCATGGAAACTAAACTGAGTATTGTTCTCAATTAACGAGTATCATCTCACTAGTTAATCCATCTAGGAGACGAATTTAAAAAAAATATAGCTATTGAGTACCACTTTGAGAATTAACTCAAAAACATTCTATTCACTTTCAACCATTGCCACCCACTCCCCACCCCCTGCTTCTTTGTCTACACTCAAACCCTGCCCTCCACCCCAATCGCGGTTAGTCATATCCCACCCGCCCTTGCCCCTCTACTCCTCGCTTCCATCCTACCTTGTTATTTTCAAAAAAATTAAGGTTGTTTAAGCACAAATTTTTTTTTAAGTTTTTGAAAATATGTAATGTTCTCTTATGTGAATAGACTATAATTCTTATGCGTGAGTTGTTAAGAGACCTGCAAAATATTTTCATCATTAGACGTTAAAGTTTATTAAAGTGCATAATGTATTGGCGGTTTGTGAATAGATTATGCATGGGAGATAGAATGAAAGAAAGATTCGTTCTTTTATAAACTTTTTCATCTTTTAGAATCATTGTTTGAGCGCTTGAGGTGAGTTGGGGTTCAAAGTGATCCAAAACCCTTTGAATTACATGACTCCGGGCCTTATAGAGAGCTGACGATCTTCTATATGTGGTCAAGGATATTATTCAACTCAAGCCTTTGAACTATTTTCTATTTTTAAGTGCGTAAGTTACGTAATATATTGTCTCCGTGCCTATTTTACATGTAATGTTTGACTTGTGTTTGTTCTCTTTTTAATTTTGTTTCGGGTTCTTGGCGGTGTTTCTTGGGTTACCTTAGTTGGAGAAGTTGATTATCTTTAGAGCGTGTTTTCCCCCATTTTATCAAAAAAAACCAAAAAAATAAGAAAATATAAAAAATCAGAAAATATTTACTGCCACCAAGACTATAGAACAACCATTCAATTTTCCCGCTCCCTCACGCTGCAACCTCTAGACGTGTAAACAAATGTTAATCGGATCAGATGTATCATTATCAAATTTATATCTGTTTACTTTTAATAGATATAGAATTTGAATACAGATCATGGCGGATGTTAAATATCATAATTGTATCTGCTTCCGTTGGATAACGAGCAGATATCGGATATATCCGTATTTATTTCCAATTTTTTGAAGTTAAATTGAACTATACAGTATATAAATAATTTTAATATAGTCATCCAATTTGTTATGAAGTAATATTTTTCTTATCTTTTTGGTAATTTTTATTATTCTATGCAAAATTATGATAAAAGCAATTACATACAACACACACATATTTGTATGTCTCTACACGCACATTTTACATTTGAAGATGTCTTGTATATAAAAAGAATTGGATAAACAGATAAATGGTTACTTAAACGAGTGTGCAAGCAAAGTGATTATAAACGGATTAGATGTATGATTAACAAAGCTATCTTTGTTAACCAATCAGATCTTATTAATTGGATACGAATAATAACTGCTTTAAACGGATGTGAATATTTTCTTTGTAAACAGATACAAACAGTAACCGAATTACCATTTATAGCCATACCAACCTCCACAATGTGTAATGGGTAGAAGCTTTGGGATCTTGGGTATTGAGTCCACCTGACTATCTAACAATCCTGGTTGGCTTATTCTAGTGTCGTGATCATCTTCATCTTCTTGTTGAGTTGATATTCATAGACTAGGTCAGCCACCATCTCCTTCCATCCTTGCTCCATTTGACCATCCTCCTGGATGCTCTACAACACGAGAGATAGAACTTGTACCCTGAGCTCTTGTCGAGAGGTGTTTGGATCCACGATGATGGAAGGGACTGAAGGCCAGCAACGATCTTGGCTAGTCTTTCTACCACAGTGGACAATAGTGTGACGTTGTTATTCAGTGTCGACTCTAACCCAGTGGAATGAAGAGTCCAAGCTCTTTCTGCAATTCCTGCAATAACCCTCTCGAATTGTTTCTGCTCAATGAAAATACCAAATGATAGATTTTAATGCATAAAAAAAAAATAGTGATTGTATATTAGGTATTCAATTGAGCTCTCCCTTCCACATTTAGGATGTTCTATTTATACATCTTTAGGGGTAATTCATCCATACCCGTCGTGCACTACTAGAATGCAGCAATTGTGACTAACCACAATTGACTGATTCTTCCACCTCGATCAACCGTAGTCAATCCACCATACGCCCTGTTTGGATGTTTGCTACTCCTCTTGACTTTTCATATTTTGGCTTTTCAAATCAAACAACCAGATGAAAAAGTCATTAACCAAACAATAATGTGACTGTTCGATTAATTAAAAAAGTCAAAATCAGTTAAAGAGGCCAAAAACTATTCGAAAAATTGTTTTCCAAACACAATCATAATCTCGCCAATATCTAGGCTTTACCATCTTGGTAGCTAACATGGCCCTCAGTCAACTTAATCCCAAGGGAGCCACCCATTCACGAGCCCGCCGCTATATTTAATTAGGATTATCCTATTGGGCTTGCTTATCAATAATCTACCAAACCCAATATCCATCACATAAAAATATGAAACTTCCTACGAACTTGACCATTGTAAAGGGCTCAGATATAAGTCTTGTTAAAGAACAACTTTTTCAAATGGGATTATAAATAATCTTTCTTTTAATGGCACAGTGTAACTTCCAAAACCCTATTTCAAAATGCTAAAAGTAATGTGGAAACAATCGTCAAGCGGACACATGATTATAGGAAGCACAAAACGGACACATAATTGTTGAACACGCAACGCTTGATCAAGCAAGCGGTAGAAACCAGTACTACTCCGTAGTTCATTACTCTTCAGGCCGCTATTTATTTCGCTTGTCTTTGGGCAAACTTTCCCGTATGTAACACAAAGCAAAGACACTACCAAAAGCAACCAAAACAAAAATCTCCAACCTGTCAAAAACATGAAACAGATACACCACTACAAATACAATACAAATCTAGCCAAATGCATGATGGATCCTAACCCAGAAAAAGGTTAAACATCAATAACTTACAAAGAAGACAACATGAGAAGTCGACAAGAAATCAGAGTTTTTAAAGGAGCAAGGATCTTAGAGCACACTTAAGTATTATCTTCAGCCTTAAGGATTACACCCTTTGGAAAGCCGGGCAGTTCCAAGGGTCGAATTATTAGGGTTAGAAGCACTTTCAAATAAAATCCCATTTGAACCCCTTGAAGTTTTAATGGATTCTGAAATCTCGCCCTCCCGTCCAGGTTCGGCATCCCCTTTCGACGAAATCCCATCTGAAGTTTCAATGGACTCTGAGATCTGTGACTGCAACTTCTCATACTCATCTTTCAAATCAGATCCTTCAAAAGCCTCCATTAGGCGTTGCTTTATTTCCTGTTGCAGAGCCTTAATTTTAATGGTTGACTTCTCATCTTGCGTGTTACCTGCCTTGGCTACTTCCCTCTTCAACAACTCAATCTTGTTTTTCAAATCAGTCGATTTCACAACATCATCTAGGAAATGACGAACTCTTTTCTGATATTTATGTATTTTCACATCTAAAGCTGAGGGTGGACCAACATGCAGACCTGAAGCTTCAAGAGCATCTGCAAATTCAGATTTTATCTCACTCTGCAATTCAGCTAGCTTATCCTTCACATCTTTGTCTAACTCCTCTTGTTTTGACACCCCACTATTCCTGATGATAGCCTTTATATCCTCAATCTTCTGCTTCAGATCAGCCCGATTTACGACTTCTTTGTATTTCTCATTAATCTTCCACTTCAAGCCACCTGCTCCGCAACTTTTCTCTACGAGATCCAGAGCACTTAATATTTCTTTAATCATGTCAATCTTAAGTTTTATGCCCTTAAAGTTACGAGATTCGAGAAGCTTTTGGTTGAGGTCATTTTTCAGCCGGCCAAGCTTTTCAATAAAAGCCTGGCGGATGGATGGGTTATTGGAGTTCCTCATCTCAGCATACTCTGTGCTTAGCGTTTCAATTGTTTCTCTAAGACCCAAGACCTCAGCAACCTCAATATTTTCATAATCACACTCTCTATAAAGCTTCTCTAACATCTCTTTCAGACTAGAACGAGAAATCATTGAAGCTGATTCATTGGCATTAGATGCCAGTAATTTCAGCCTCTCAACCTCACTCATCAACTCCAGTACATAAGTTTTCTTGGGCACTTCTTTCAATTTGAAGTTGAATGCCAAATCCGGATCTAAAGGAATTCCCTCCTGGACGTGTTTACCAGTTCCTATTCTCCTGAACTTGCGCATCCTGTGCTGTAACAGCTCTTCTGTTTCCAGTTCTTTAAGTTCCTGGAGAAAAGGTTATCAGATTTTTATTTTATTTCCTAATAACAGATGCTAAGAAATAGACGGGAACTAAACAGACTTACATCCATTGCTTCAAGAATAGCAGCTTTAATCTGCTGGGATGTCCAATATGGATCACAATGTGCACCACCAATTGGCTCCTGTAACAGGATAAAGTCCAAATCAGATGACACAATAGATCTCACGGATTCAAACGGAATGATGTAGAAAAAATGACTACAACATGCTACTCCATATATTTCACAGATTACCTACTAAATACTCACTAATGTTTAATAAACATAAAAAATTTTAAAAAAAACAACTAAGCTATCGTACACTGAACGACCCTCATTCCAGTATAGTACACACCCTACCGAGAAAGACTTATTCCATCAGAGAATATTAGACACAGGCAAAATGAAATTGAGCGGAAAAGTCAATAACTGCCATGCACAAGACGTCTGAAATTAGGATGAATGTACAATAGAGGAGATATATTACAGGGATAATGCCATCAGCGATTTTCAGCTTGCACAGTTCTTGGGCGGTAATTCTAAGCCTCTTTGCAGCCTACATTGCATGACAACTATAGTGAGTCATAATATTTCTATATAGGAAAGTATATAGCAGGAAATGTGTGTGTGTAGCATTAGGTCCAAATGAGTAAGACTTTTTAGTAGAGAAAATGAGAAGGACCACAAGAGCTGTGCTCAGTAAAGCACATACTCTTTACACTAAAAGTGTATTACGTTTGCATTTGAGATGATTTCTATTGACCATAAGCTCCAGTCCATTTACAAAAGGATGTCCATATATTTATATAAATGTCCCCACCAAATTTTTTAAAAGGGGCATGCTTGTAATTGATTTCAACGCAAAGGCATATCTTTTATACTACAAGTAGAGAACGTTTATACTTTAGGTGCAACATTAATGATCATTTAGAAAGTAAATTTTAGCTTTTGATTTTAAAAAAGAATGTAGTAGGTTTATTTGTTATTTCTCCCTTGGGAAGCTATTTTGGACCAAATGAGTATAATCCTTAATGAGAGAAATGATAATGCATACAAGCATGAAATTTGAAAATTAATGAAAATGAGAATGCATAATGTCATCTCAGGGCTATGAATTAATGAAAATTTAGAAAGACTTCCAAAAATGGGGCAATTTAGTAAATAAGTCAAACTTTTCTATCACTGTAAAATACTCCGTATGTCGAATCTCAAACAAAAAATGTGAAATAAACCCAAAATGCGAGCGCGCGCGCGCAGCCGCGCACACACACACATATATTGGAAACACATGTTGAACCTTTCCAGCAGCCTTTGAATCCTTGTACAAAATTGCTGCACTTGCCTCCGGACTAGATGGTAAAGAACACCGATACAAAGATAAACATATGAGAGCAATTATAAGCATTATGAAGATATAGAATTCTTCAAAAATGGTAGATTGCCAAATATTAATAATAATAACAATAATAATAGTAATAATAATTATTATTATTATTATTATTATTATTACAATAGTAATTACAGTTATAATAACAACAACAAGAGTAACTACTAGTAATCAAGGTTTTGAAAGGCGAAAACTAGCCTTGAGGCAGTGGAGCAAAACGTCTTGAGGCGTAAGCCTCGAGGCGGAACAAGGCGTAAGCCTCAGTTCAATATGAAAAAAATAATACAAAAATATGTACACTGAGGTAAAATGAAATGCATAATCCATTTTGATGTTAAATAGATGATAAAATCATAATTCCTGAATTTTACAAAATATGATACCCTATCTTAATTGTTAAAACACAAAAAAAATTATAAAAATTAAACACAACATAAAACACAAATGTCTCAAACCCATCTTCAAACCTTATAAATATTAAATATGGACAAAAGTTTCACGCAAAAAAAAAAAAAGTTACATCATTCTTTGAAGATTGAACTGAATTTAAAAGAGCGAGAGGAATGTTGGAAAGAAGGAACCAGAAAAATTAAAAGTAGAAAGAAGATGAAAGAAGTAGAAGATAAGCTATTAAATATGAAGCAATTGCCTTAGTGGCTACCACAAGAGAGAAGTTGTGCCACTGAAGTCTGAGGATGGAGAGAAGTACAATTGAAGATGGAGAGAAGTATGATTGAAGATGGAGAGATGAAAGTTGACGCTTAAGTCTTGAAAAGAAGAGTTAACTATCTACTAGGTTTATTAAGTTTTTCTTAAGAAACTATAGAGTGCATTGGCCCAAAAGAGTTTTTGTAAAAGAGGCCCAATAGCTTTTTAAAAAAACCCTTATAATTGTTGAAATTCTTACTAAAAGTGAATCTTACGCCTCGGTTACGCCTTACCGCCTCAGACTGCCTCGGACTGCCTCAACATTGTGAGGTGTACGCCTCAGGTATCCCTATTGAGGCTTAAGCCTCAGAGGCGAAAATGCAACCGCCTTACCGCCTCACAGCTTCAGTCGCCTTTTAACAGCTGCTAGTAATACAAGACCATTAATTGAGAACCCAAACAAGAATTAAAATAAGTTTTAAGTACCTGGCAACAAAGAATACTCCATTTTCAAGCATGAGCACTTTATTGGCACAAGCAATAGCCAGAGCACCTCCTGATCCACCTTCTCCTATAACAACAGAGATAATTGGAACTTTTAAACCAAACATTGTTCTCAGGTTTTGAGCTATTGCTTCGCCCTGCACAAAGCAAAATTAAAAATTACATCCAAAGTGAATAAAAACACAGAAGACTTCAATGGACCAGTGCTATTGACATACTTGTCCCTTTGCCTCTGACTTGGTGTCCGCAAAAGCCCCTGGAGTATCAACAAAAGAAACAATGGGGAAACCATGATGATCTGCATAGTGCATCATACGTAGAGCCTTCCGGTAACTATTGAAAACATATTTGGAAAGTTAAAAATTGAATAATGATAGTATTTCCTTTAAAATAAAAATGCAGATGAGTAGAGCATACCCATGTGGTGTGGGCATTCCAAAGTTTCGTTTTATGTTCTCCTTTGTGTTGCGCCCCTTTTGATGGCCCATGAACATAAACCTTTGACCATCAATCATGCCAAGACCAGTAACAATAGCTGGGTCATCATATCCTGCTCGATCACCATGAAGCTCTACAAACTGTACTTAGCATAGAAATTCAAACGCTTAACAAGTTAAAAAGGTATGCAAAATAAAAAATGAATTAAAGGTGAGTGAAATTCGCAAAGGCATAACAAGACCTTATCAGTAATATTGAAAACATGATCAAGAAATGTTGGCCTGTTAGGATGCCTTGCAATATTAACTCGTTGTATAGGTGCCAGGCGCTTGTAAAGATCCTCGCGAAGCTGAAAATAATTTCAGATGGAGACAAATGTGAAAAGAGATATCGACAACAGCAAGGCTTATATCTAATCTCATCAACATTGAAAAGAACTGTCTCAAAAAATTCTAGATCACTTTTCTCCAGTGATGATCTACTTTGTGCTTATGGAATTTCTACAAAATGGAAGCATGGTTCTCAATATCAAAACTTTGGGTTTTCACATATGTAAAATCCAACAAAATTCGGCATACCATAATACCATTAGACATAAACAATACAAAGTAGTGGGCCATGATCCTAGAAGAAAATGAATATTAGCATAAGAGTACTCAAATTATCAAACTAGACATTTGATTAAAGTATTTGGATTTGGAATATTTTGGATATGCATTTATTAAAACAAACCTGCTGATATTTGTTTTCCAGTAGTATAATTTGATCACTGAAGTCAAGGCCAGTATCATTCGCCATCTTCTGAACCTGTAATCAAGCCCAGTAGTATATTTTTAGCTTGTCAGATAAAACACAATTTAAAACCAATATGAAAATTGATATACACAGCATGCCAGACATATAGTTAATAAAAGGAACATACATCAATTATCTTCTTCTGTAGGTCAATAAGTGGTTTCTCAAAGTCCAATATGACAGGCTTTGGCTTCTCTTTCAAAGGCTTGAAAGGAGATAGATAGCGAAGCACTCCTCCCTTAACATTTGGATCGATTTCCTGTGGTTGTGGCCATGGATAGTCATGTTTTTTTCTCCGCTTCCTAAGCAATGCAGTGACTGCAAAATCTCTATTCTTGGATCCCAACCTCACTCTACCCAGGGCCTTCAAAGGCACATCACAAACAAAATCTCTAGAAGAATGGAGGAAGTCTGAAGCTGAAAGTCCAGATGCCAAACTTCCAGCAAATACAGCTGAAGGATGATGAATTGTTGAAGCCATTACCCAACTCCACAAATCTTGAATTCTTGAAGATTCAAATCCTATTTCACGATAAGTTGTCTTCAACAGAAAACATGCGTGAAAAGATTAGGGTTGGAAAGCATTCTTACAGATATATGAACAGCTTTTCTCACACTTTCCTCAAAATAAAAAGAAGTTATGAACTGTTAAATATCACTGTGATTTGACTCACATATAATGATTACGTAGTATAATTTCCATCGAGCCATAACAAGAAAAAAATAACTATAATGCTGAGCAATTTTTAGTTCTCATATGACTATCAAATTTCCATTATATATCTGACATCAAGAACCACTATTAATTAACCAAGTCTCTAGACCATAGAAGATGTGTTAATGCCATTCAGAAGAGCCAAGCCAAGTAATGCAATTTTTTAAAAAAAAATAGCTCGAGAAAAACTCAATTGCAAAACAGTACGGTTCCACTACTTAGCTAAGCTAGAGCATCAATTGCTCGATATTGTAGGAAAAGAGTTTTGAATAGGTACCAAAGACGGATCAAGATCTGCTCAAATGGTTTTTATCTTCACGCTTCTATAACCTTGGAAACAGATTTTAACAGAGATTATCGAACCAGAAAAAAGCATACAAATTTTGAAATAGGGCGACATTTCCACTCTGATGCACCCTACTTCTCACAACATAGGCAACATACTTTTACAAGTCACAACTACTAGTAGTAAAAAAAGACTAAAGGAAAAGGGAAATCATGCGGAAAAGGGAAACTTGCTTGAACAATTTAACACCCACAAAAAACCGTAGAAAAGAGTAACACCAATTACTTAGCTACTGGAACAGGAAAAACCTGGAATGCGAGACGCGTAAAGGCGGAGAGACAGATTCTGCAGATTGGCAAAGCAGATCTGAGGAAGCGGCGGGAAATGAGAATCGGAAGAAGAAATGGAGAGAAAGGGTATACTTAGATCAAGAACAAGGGAGAGAAGAGGGAAGAAAACGAGGAAATGAAGGGTGTCTGACTGTCCGGTCGTTAATTCTTATGCAGCTGCTGCGCACACTCCTGGTGGTTCTTCAATTATTAAAATTAAGAGCAAGGGTATACCAAATGTGTACCCCATTTGTCTCCCACCCTCTTCTCCACCATTCATTTTTATTTACTTTTTATTTATTTAATTTTTTTAAAAATTTTTGCCCATTTTTGTGGTAATGGAGGGGGTGGGGGACAAATGGGGTACACCTTTGGTGTACCCCTAGCATTTTTCTAAAATTAATGAGCCGGCTTTTTCCGGTTTGGGAGTTTAGCCATGATTCCCATGAACTTACAGCTCTTCATAGCGGGTTCAATCGGCTATGTTTGGGAAGAAGGCATTGTTAGTTAATACGTAGTATTTTTGATAAAATTTTAATGATGTCAATAAATTTTGAAAATCTTACTCTATTCGTCTATCATAGATGATGGGAAATAATACGTGGCTCGGCCCACATTTCCCAATTATTTATGAAGAACGGTCAAACCAGGCCTGTTTAATAAAATGGAGGAATAAGAGAATATTCCTCCGTAGATGCTCCAGCTACTCCTATAAAAGGAGGGCACCCCCTCAATGTTAAGGGAGGTCATTCTTACATTCTTCTCCCTGCCCATTACATTTTCTCTCTAGAATTCTTGTATTTTCATTCTTCAAGAAGCTTTGAAGCTTCCATTAATGGCTTCTATGCCTAAATTATGTACCGTGTATACACCCCCGATATTAATAAAAATCCCCCGTTGGCAAGGTACCGCCAAAAAAGGCCCGTGGTTTTCTCCCGATTTGAGTTTCCACGTCAAAATCCCCGTGTTTATATTTTGGTGTATTTTTAGACTAGTTTATCGTTTTAGCCGGGCTAAAAACGGTATACCGGTCGATAAATTACACCATCATTTTGGCGCCGACCGTGGGACCCGATGGAAAGGCTATGTTATGCTCTTCCTATTCTTGCTACCTTTGAAAAATGGTGATGATGTACTCTATTCCCCCCACGGAAGCAAAAAAAATGAGAAAAAACCAATTATGATTCCAAACATGAGTCAGTGGCTTGATTTCTTATCGCCATTTTGCCAAATCAACAACCACCTTGCTGCAAATCCACCATCACCACCGCAGACTAGCTTTGTTGTCACCGCCGTCACCGTCGATTGCTGCCTTCACCGTCAGTCGTCACCGTGGCTCAGGTCTTATCGGGGACTGGCCCGTTGAGGAGCCGGCGGTAGCCCCTACAAAATCCATGGAAACCGCCGCCAGAGTCTACTCTCACCGCCGCGGGTCACCTACTGCAGTGGCGGCCCCTAGAGTCTATTGCTACCAGTCGAAAATGGGAGAAAAGACTGCAACGTCGCTACCGCTGAAGCAGATCACCGTCGAAGCCATTGCTCTTTGTCACACCGCCGAGGTAAATTAAATGACAAAGGCCGATTCGGATGACAAACATCGGCTAAAACCGGAGAGCCTATCTCTTGGGCGAAGAACAAGTCAGAGCCGGAGAAATGCAGTTTTGGGACAAAAGCAAAACGAAGGAAAAACGCCGGAACAAAGTAGACCAACCATCAGACCACGCCGACAGAACAGAGACACCGAAATCAGTTCTCGGGGAAAAAAAAAATTCACCGCCGAGCAGACAAAAAATCAGCGGACAAAGAAATCCAGATCAGCAGAGCCGCACGGACGAACCTTCCTCACGGAAAATAAGGCACGCAGATCGCCACTCATTACTACCATCGATCTGCGGCAGTTAAGTCATGGCGCACCCGCTGGAGACTAAAAGTTTGTGGTTTCCATGTTCCAGCTATATCTGTAGCACTGAAGGCCTCGCCTACGGAGTTGTACACCATGCAAGTCCACCGCCCATTGAACGTCGTTGGAGAAACAGGTCACTAGAGTTTCCATGTGGCATGTTCTTTCCAATAGTGAGATCCAGAAAATAAGTTTGAGATGGAGAGAGGAATCCAATGTTTGAGATGGATGAAGATGAGTTGATTTGTCATGACAACAGGAAATGGATATGTGAGGTGACCTCCACTTCGGTCCATTATTTTGTGACTTTTGGGCCCACCACTAAGAAAGGGCATGGGAAAGCACAAAAAAAGTGAGGCTCACGAGTCATGGGAAGCAAGAATAGGAAGCCACATGGTGGGACCATTTATGATTCCTCCAAGCATTATATATCTCTACAATATACAAAAACAAGTCACTCCATTGCGAAAGGAAGAATCCAAGAAGGCTCACTTATTCTCACTTATTCTCACGGCACATCAATTAATCATTTTGGTAAGAGAGGTGCATTGAATATTGCGGAGGAGGAAATAAGTTCCCCACTTATTCCTCATTCGGGCCCACCACTAACATTTGGTGGAATGGGTTAGCATTATGGAGTAATAATTTGGGCATTTACACATGCCCTATGGACGAATTCGGAGGGAAGACTGAGACACAAGTCGAGCTTGGTACGCTGGTTACAACACCGGTCTTGCTCAGTATTTAAAAAAAAAGAGGAAGACTGAGACACAGGCCCGGCCTGGCAAGCTGGTTACTACACCGGTCTTGCTCAGTATAATAAAAAATATTAAAATATGTGACACAGGCCCGGCCTGGCACGCTGGTAAATATCATTCTTGTGCGTGAGACAGGCCAAGAATGATATACACACCGGTCTTGCACATATTTTCTCGTAAGTCTGACCCCAATCGAATTGGGTACACCGGTGGCTCAGCTGAGCCCTTATCGGGGACGCCCTATTCTTCAGGCCCTTTGAACAAGGCACTCCGGAAGTGGTCTCTACATTACATGAAGATATTTGCATCAGTTAGCCGGGCTAACATCGATCTTCGACAAAGTTGCTACAACATACTTAATTCGTATTAAGTAACATCGATTACTTCGATATACTAATTTCGCAATGTATCGTTTACTTAATCCGTACTAACACCGGTCTCGACGAAATAACTGCTTGAAGCACCGCCGCTTCATCGTACTAACTCCGGTGTCGTATAACTACTCGAAGCATCGTTGCTTTATCGAACTGACATCACTCTTGTTACGATAATTATTCACGCGAATTTTAACCACCCTAACACCGAGCTCCTCGGTAAAGATAATAATTTTTTGAGCACGGTATAGGCCGGTCAAAAAAAAATGTTGTACATATTATTTTTGCAGGAAAAACTTCTGATTCAAGAAATTAGAGAAATAATGAAGACTCGGAGGACTAGCAATAATATCAACCGATCAAGAATCCAAAGTACGAAGACTGAAGATAGCACTCGGAGGACTTATTTACTTTTTTAAGTTGATGATTCTCACAACTTAAAAAAGTGGAGGACTTCTTGATGGGAAATAATACGTGGCTCGGCCCACATTTCCCAATTATTTATGAAGAACGGTCAAACCAGGCCTGTTTAATAAAATGGAGGAATAAGAGAATATTCCTCCGTAGATGCTCCAGCTACTCCTATAAAAGGAGGGCACCCCCTCAATGTTAAGGGAGGTCATTCTTACATTCTTCTCCCTGCCCATTACATTTTCTCTCTAGAATTCTTGTATTTTCATTCTTCAAGAAGCTTTGAAGCTTCCATTAATGGCTTCTATGCCTAAATTATGTACCGTGTATACACCCCCGATATTAATAAAAATCCCCCGTTGGCAAGGTACCGCCAAAAAAGGCCCGTGGTTTTCTCCCGATTTGGGTTTCCACGTCAAAATCCCCGTGTTTATATTTTGGTGTATTTTTAGACTAGTTTATCGTTTTAGCCAGGCTAAAAACGGTATACCGGTCGATAAATTACACCATCAATAGATATTCTCAAATTGAATTTTTATAGATTTGAAGGAGAGTTAAGAAAATATAAAAACATACTAAAATATCCTTAACGAAAGTAGGTAGATGTATATTAAATGAGATGAATAAAAAAGTGAGAATAGTTGTAATATTTTATATGTTAAAAAAGGCAATGGAAAGATCTTTTCTGGAAAAACAAAAAAGGCATGTGAGAAGATCTATAACGGTCGGAGTGAGTAGCTAAACGTTGTCGATAGATAGCATCTTCAAAATGCTAACTATAAACTCTAACGATGTGATGGAAAGAACTCCATGCCACCAGATGATCTGATACATGACGGCGGATCAGATTATCGAATGAGAAGAGTAGTGAAAAAAGCATAAAGCTTGAGAACATGAAGAACGATGCAAGTATTAATTAGTTGTCTTGAGCTTGAGGACTACAACGGCATCTCGCCTATATTTATAGGTATACTATTTGAATCATGCATGGGAAGTGCTAAATATGGTAGTCAATCATAGTCTGGTATGGTGTTCCTCCGGCGTCAATGCTAAGCAAAGCAATCTCAATTTGTCTGCGATCGGAGCGGTCAATCACGAGAAGGACATGACTTCTCTTCCCAATCACGCGACTGGGCCAGGCCCAAGCCCTTAGATCAATCCCGGCGTATTTGGTCCCGAAGGGTTGACGAATCGTATGGATGGTTGGTTTTGCACCTTCTTTAAGATATACAGGTGTTGGCCGGGCTGGGCCTAAGCCAATTGGCCTATTAGGCTATCATAAGCCCCCCACTCCTTAAGCTTAAAACAGGCCATTTCAGGGGTGAGGAGTATGTGAACGTTGCCCAACCACTCTCACTCAGGTCGCATGTGTGTTTTAAATCGTGGTGAATGCCATGGATATGGTGGGGCCTAAAATCGTGGTGGCTCAATGGGGTCCAACAGACACCACCCTTGACGCCCCCGAGGGTTATTTTACTATCCATATCTGGTCATTGAGGCGTGGTCTCCATTTCCCGCTTCATAACTTAATTGTAGAATACTTAAACCACCTTAACCTCCTTCCGAGTCAGTTAGTCCCCAACTCCAATAGGTATCTTGCGGTTACCTCATCAGGTGACGGGAAACTAGGGTGGAGCCTTCCCTTGAACCTTACATGTTCATGTTCAAGTTGACGAAAGGAGCTGGGAAATGGGCTTCCTATGCTTCCTTATCACAAAGGTCTAGCAAGCTTTTCCACATGAGGAAGAAAGGGTCAAGCCACAAACGGAATCCTTCCTTTGTGTTCGTCTTGACTGGTCTCGGATCTCCCTTTACGGCATCTGGTCATATGCTCTTCTGCCATGTGCAGCTGCATGTCTACACCGTCGGCCAGGTTGATGAGGGCCACCCAGAGGCTTTGCCGGGGGGGTTATATATATGAGATGGAAAAGTTGGTCCGGGATGAGCACCAACACCATTCGAGGCTGTAACGCCCTAGATACCGGTATAGAAGCTAATCAATAATTAAATAAATAAGAATTATTTATTTATGAAAATTTATTTAAAAATACTTTGGAGATTCTAATCGTCCCAATATATCGTGACTGATCTAATTTAAATGTTAAGATTTAAATTAAAAGACTAATCGGTATTAATTAATCGAAAGAATTAAGACAGACCATATGGAACTTATAAATACTTATTGTGTGATAATAAAAATTATATCCTTGGGTAAGGATTGACGAATCAAATCCAACAACACGAATGAATCTCAATTCGGAGCAAGCTCGAAAAGTGTGTTCTTCAGACATGTTATTTTAAATTACGGGGCACAAAACCCTAGGTATATAAATAGATTTATTTGTCCCTAATCCATGACACTATTTTTCTTCTTCTTCGATTCTCCGACAGTAGCTACTCTGGCTTCCTCTTCGATCAGTGACTACGGTCAGGTCAAAACCCGCCGAGAATCTTCCCCTCTCCCTCCATGCTTTGCATCTCCAGCCCTGCCCAGCGAATCCGGCGACCCCTATTTCGGCGACCTTCTTTCTCCGACGTACTCCGAGAAGCAATGACCCCAATTAGAAACGAGGAAGACATGGCTCGCTCTCTTTCGTCCTCCTGACCTCCAGCAACCTCTGACGCCGGCGATCTCAATCGTTGTTCTCCCTCTATAACACCCTAATCCGTCCAGGTCTGCAGCCTCTTTCGGACTAAAGTATAAATTTTGTATTTGTAAACATTCAAAATATTTTAAACATTTTAAAACTTTATTTCATAATAAATCATTCAGGATAATAACGGGGTAATTTAATGTTACGGAAGCGTAATAATTCACAAGTACAAAACATAATAATTTTGTCTCTTTTAAATAGTAATTCATTTCACACATTCACCTCGACCATCTCGCTCCGTGTGCCAGGAACAATCAATTCATTCTTTCTATTTCCCTGCGTCTAGCAAATAAAACATATTACACGCTTAGCAATGAAGCTGAGTAAGCATATCTAATGCGTCGAACATCCATATAAACTGAATCTTAATTCATCATTAAATCATTTGATATCATGCACATAATATATAATTCAAGCTTTCATCTTTCATGATATTCACAATATTTTAATTCAAGACATTTCATGATATAAACAATATTCATTATTCAATATTTCAATAGTGCTCTTATATTATTCCTAATCTAAGACCAAGTCAAGCTCTTAAAATATTCATAGTCTAAGGCAATATTTCTAACCGGCCTCTTAAACTATAAATAGTTTAAGATAGAACACAAGAATCGATGATTCACCCTATGAGTCTTGTGGATCACGTACCAACCGAATAGTGAACGGTCAGGCCGGTGATATTCGGTTTGGATCCCGTACGTACACTTTAACCCCAAATTTCTGAATAGGTCACATAGGTATATTTTAGAATTTTTCTAGATATCCTCAATAGTCATCATCAATTTCAATTTCAAATGAGTATATCTTAGAGTTCTTCAAGATACTCTTAACAATACGTATTATTTTCTTATTCATCGATGTATTCATTTTTACTCATAAATCAATCATTGACAATAATCATTTTAATTAGAATATTCATCAAGTTTTAAATCATTAATCATAACAATCAATAATAATTATCATAATATTCAATAACAGATAGCGGCCTAGCGTCGAGTGTTAACACCCTAGCTTACTGTCATGCATCAAACAAGATTTTATTTAAAAAAATTATTTTTATTTCAAGAAATAAAAATTGACAAATTGTATAGAGTTAGAAAATAAAAATTACATATTGAAATACTAGGTCAAAAGATCTATAAAACTAGTAGTGACAATAATATTTTATTTTACCAAATTGCTAACGAAAATAGAGAAAGAAAGTGAATGAAGTTTGACTCTATAAATAGTAAATTAAACATGCACTATAAATTGGGACGAAGGAAGTATCATTTTAAAAATTATTTTATTTATAAATTGCTATAAAAATAAAAAGTACAAATTATATGGTTCAAAAGTACATCAAAAGTTCACAAATAAGACATGATAAAGATATTTGATATTATCAAATAGTTAATAAAAACATGCAAACAAACTAAAGTTGAACCCGGTTCCATGGCCACTGGATTCCAGTGGCCACGGAAGCAACTGCCCCTCCACGGAGGTGCGTTCATAAAATTAATGATCCCTACCCCCCTAAGCCCCCGGTAAACCTCCCCGTCAAATCCCAACCTAAACTAATCACCCCACCTATGTCAATTGCACCTCGTAAGTATAATTAACTTTAAAATCAAAAGTTTTGACTTTATACTTACGAGGTGCAATTGACGTAGGTGTGATGATTAGTTTTGGTCGGGACTTGGCGGGGGGGGTTTACCGGGGGGTTAGGAGGGGTAAGAATCATCAATTTTATGAACGGAGCTCCATAGGGGGCAGTGGCTTCCGTGGCCACTGGAATCCAGTGGCCATGGAACCGGGCTCACTAAAGTTATCAAAAACCCAAATTAATAACTAGGACAAGGAAGAAAGACCAAAGTAGGACTAAAACATTGAAAATATACCAAAATAGGGCTTCCATGTATTTTTTCTCGAAATAGGACTTACATTACCAAACATGGTCATATACATTACCAAAAAAGTATAATAATTTGCACATGTACACTGCCACATTACTACAATGCAAAGTCACATTACCACAGTGCAAAGTCCTATTCCGGGAAAAAACATGAAAGTCCTATATTGATACTTTTCTCTATGTTTTAGTCCTATTTAGGATGATTTCTACTACGACAAAGGGAATAAGCCAGAAAAACCTTTCCAAAAGTAGAAAGAGAACTATTTTATTTGGGATGCTCTAAAAAAATAAAGATTATGAATTAGAGACGGAAATAATATTACTTAGGGGCTGTTTGTTTCAGCCTCTTAATGGTTCAGCACTTAATGGTTCAGACTGTTTGTTTCAGCCTCTTAATGGTTCAAATGTCTGAATGGTTAAGAGATTTGTCTCTGAATGGTTAAGTATTATACAGAGTCTGAATGGTTAAGACCTCTTATTTGAATTGATCAGACATTTGCCTCTAAATAGTTAAGCAATATACTAGCTCTTAATGGTTCAGATCTCTTACTGGTTCAGCACTTAATGGTTCAGACCTCTTACTGGTTCAGCACTTACCTATTCAAAAATTGCCAAACAGTCCCTTAGTCATTTAAATTTCTCTTGTTTGACTTAAGTGGTTCATTTTTAAAATTTTTCTTGTCCGAGCTTGTACTTTATTTATGACTACTGTTTTAATACGGAGTATGCTTTTTAGAGGATGCTTCTTAAATTTTAGACTTTAAATTTTATTTTTAGTTTTAAATTTTAGATTTTAAAGTATAAATTTTAAGTTTACCAAAATGGAAGTGTTATGGAGAAACGAAAGAAGTGAAAGAAGAACTCTTTAAAAATAGAAATGATTTTTTTGAAAAAATATTTTTCTTTCTACTAAACAACGGAAAATATGATTGGAAAATATTTTTCCTTAGAATACATTTTCCTTTGTAAAATATTCTTCATTGAAAATATTTTACACTCAACTAAACAGAACCTTAGGGTACAATTTTTCGCTAAGTAAATAGGGTGGAGTTCTCATGACATTGGGACCCCATTAGACATGGCAATCGGGTCAATCGGTTCGGTTCCGGTTCGGGTCTCATTCGAATATATGTTATAATTGGTTTGGGTCGGTTTGGGTCAGTTCGGTTCCGGGTTAATTTTGGTTTGACTGGTTTTCGGTTTCAGTTCGAGTTTGTATCGGTTCAGGTTTGTATCGGATCGGGTTTGTATCGGTTCGAATTTGTATTGGTTCGAGTTTATATCGATCCAGGTTTGTATCGATTTAAGTTTATATTAGTTCAAATATATATCAAATACTACTAATAAATCAATAATATCACATAATAAATTTAATCAATTTGTGATATACTCATAATTATTTTATTATTTAACACGGACGTACATAAAATTTAATCAATTTCGGGTCTAATCGATTCTGGGTTTAATCGGGTTCGGGTTTTATCAGTTCAGATTTTATCGGTTCAGGTTTAATCATTTCGGGTTTAATCGGATTCGGATTTGAATACATTCGGTTGGGGTCATTTCAGGTGTTCGAGTCTATTTCGGTTCTTCAGTTTTCGGGTCAAATCAAGTTTGGTTCCGGGCTATTAGGTTCGGGTTATCGGGTTCGGGTCAGTTTTGCCATGGGATCGTCATGGGATGACCCGGGGGCGCTCCGGTGCCTCGTTCGTAAAATTGACGATTCCTACCCCCTAACCCCCGGTAAACCCTCCCACCCCACCCCGACCCGAACACACCCCCCACTCCCTCAATTGCACCCTACAAGTTGATTTTGACTTTGGAGTCAAATTTTGACTCCAAAGTCAAAATCAAGTTGTGAGGTGCAATTGAAGGGGGTGGGGGTGTGTTCGGATAGGGGCGGGGTGGGGGTTTACCGGGGGGGGGGGGGGGGTTAGAGGGGTAGGAACCGTCAATTTTTGAACGGGGCACCGGAGCACTCCCGGGTCATGGGGACCGTCCTCAAGTAAATAAGGTGTGTGAACATTTAATTGTGTACAGCCCAAGAAGAGAAATAAACAAACTAAATTCAAGATGGAGAAGTGCTTTACAAATCAACCATTATACTCGGTATGCCGCATTTTGTTGTTACTAGAGATGCAGACGAAACAAGAGAATGTCAAGAGGTTTTCAAAAGATAATACAAAAAGGGGGTAGTTTCCCATAAACGTAAATACATTGGACCGAAAGGTAGTTGTACTTGTCCTCTTTCTTTCATCATCCGTAAAAGAGATCATGAGAACATGTTTTTGCAAAATCAACAATTACATTGGCCGACCACCACCCAGAAGTCCTCCTACCAGACTGTTCACCTGCATAAAAGCATTTAGGATTTAATAGGATAGCAGACAACGAAAAATATGTGACGTCATTGTCATTGGCAATGCAGTAAGAAAAACCATAGATTCTTTAAACAGCACAGTTATAATGACACCATTTTGGGTGTCATATTATGACACTCGCACGAGAAATGTTCAAGGGGAAGTTCGTTTGCCTATTGCATTGGGCCATAAGCAGGGGGCAAGAACTCTGATTATAACAACACTATCCTCATGTAATTTCATCTTATATTTGCTGGAAGTCTGTTGCTCTAAAGAAAATTTAGGATAAAAAGAACTTAACAATACGAATGCAAGTTTATTAAGGCAACAAAAAAATGTAATCACCAAAACAACCATCCATACAACAGTCTCCATCAGAAACAGCAACTATCGAAACACAAACCTCTGCAACAAGCTCCTCAACTAGTTTATACACTTAATTTTAAGGATGATAATATAACTTGTTTCATGCATTATATTTGTTGACAATTACTCTCACATGGCATTATTACATTTAATAGTCGCTCAAAATTGTTTGCTCCCATACATGTCTTTTGTGATGAGATTAAATATTGAATTCACGTTCACGTATGTATTTTACATTGTGATAATGCACATGAATGTCTCTCTTATCCATTCACATCTTATACGGGATACCATGGTATGTTTCGCCAAATATCATGTGCCAATACACAGATACTCCATAATAGAATAAAGTTGTTGAGCAACAAAATAAACAATAACTTATTTGCTTGAAACAGCAACCACAAATTCATTCCAAATGCATTGGTTACTGCTTCCTTTTTATTAATCAACTACACTCCTCAGTCCATAATGGTAAAACTACACATCAAACTAATAGAACTCAAGATAGACGGGGAGAATTAAGGAAGGAAAATCTTTATCAAATTATGAAACCAGAATTTAACTCCATAAAATAATCAAGATGAAGGAAAATCTTTATCACAAAATGAATACAACCCAGTAGAATCTCACCCACACAGGGTTTGGAGAGGTTATGTGTACTCAGACCTCACCCCTACTTTGAAAAGTAAGAATCTTAAACTCATATACAATAAAGCCCAAAGAGAATCTCCAATGATAAATATTGAATTAAATTCTAAATGACTTCTACAAAATATGAGATTCAATATTTCTAGAAGCCAAATAACTACCAATCCCTAACTAGCCCACTAACACACTTAATAACAATTCCACAAATTTAGGCCCACTTACACATAGAGCTGGCAAAACAGAACCGGAACCGATTACCCGAACCGAAATATCCGAAACCGAAACCGAAATGACCCGAAAAATGAAGATCCGATCTATAACCGAAAACCCGAAATGATCCGAATCGAACCGAAACCGAACTAAATAATTCATATCCGATTTAAATCCGAAACCGATTAGATCCGAAACCGATAATATCCGAACCGATTAAACCCGAAACCGATTAGATCCGAAACCGATAATACCTGAAACCGATAAAACCCGAAACCGATTAGATCCGAAACCGATTATATCCGAAACCGATTAGAACCTACATAGATAATTTTGGAAGTATGTTTTCCTTTCAATAAGCATATTATGCTTTTAAAATTTTACTTTTATTTTACCATTTGAACTAATTATATTACTTGCTCATTCCCTCATAAAATGGATTACATGTTTTAGAAATATTACAAAAAATAGAGCAAATGAGCAATAAAATAGACATTGTAATTGGATTACTTAAAGAGTTATTCTCTTATTTATTTAATGTGAGTTTTATTTTTTAATATAATACGGAGTACCATTTTTAAATAGCTATACTTATAAAAAAAGTATGCGAGTCAGTGCAAAGCACGAGATAAAAACTAGTTACTTCGACTCATCTTCCCCAAAAAGTGGTAACACAATCCTAATACGATTTGAATTTATCTTTTATCTTTTTATTTATAAAGATAAAACTAATGATATTAATAAATTTGTACTAAATAATACTAAAACATAATTACTTTCTTAATCTAGGACTTAAACTTTTTTATTCCTTAGAGAAAACTTAATAATGTCTTAGTGGGAGGAATAATGCCCAGTAATAAATTAATAATGGACATTTACTTGAATAATGACTAATTAATAATGACCAAAAGTCCTACATTGGGAAATAAAAACATATGGTCCTATATTGGGAAAGTCATTGTGTTTTAGCCCTATTTAGGTAAATTACTCATAATATTATTTGAAGTGATAAAATTTTAATATATCAAAACTAAATTTTAAAATTAATATTATGATATTAAATTTATATCATCATAAAATATATTTTTTCATAATTTGTAGTCCACTCGATCGAATATATCCGAAACCGAAATATATCCGAACCGGACTAGACCCGAAACCGAAATATATCCGACTCAAATTGTATCCGAATCAAAATCTATCCGAACCGATTCATAACCGAACCGTATCTGAACCGACTCGAAACCGAACCGAACCGAAAAATGTATAGAACCGAAATCAAATCCGAACCGAAATTTAACCGATCCGAACCGAACCGATTATAACATATAACCAAAAGATATCCGAACCGAAAAAGTTCAATCCGGAACCGATCCAGTTGATCCGATTGCCACCTCTACTTACACATTAGTTTCCACTTAATAACTAAAGTGTATAAAATAAACATTTGACCTAATAAAAAATGTCCCAAACTGACTCTACTAAATAAATCTTGATAACATAAAATGACTGCATATTGGGTACTCATCATTATCCCCTCCAAAATTTGCCTTGCCCTCAAGGTAAAACCTAGGCAATAACTCCTCTGTATATGCATATGTTTGGGTAGAGGTGCTAGGAAGACAATATAATCAACTTCAAAAAAAGGAGTGGTGCAGCGAACAAAAGGGTGCGAATATGACATCAAAGCTTCAGGGATAAACTGATGCATGAAACAACTATGCATATGATGTTAAATTTCATTGGTGAAGATGAAATTGTAAAACAAACGCAGGAAAATTCCATTAAACTGAAGCTCAAAAGTGTCTCTGAAAATCTGCCCTAACGGGGAGGAAGAAACTAGCTATATAAACTACCATAACTAATCAAACAGAAAGTCCAAAAAACAAGGGAAATTAGTTAGAAATGACAGGTGGCACTAAGTGGTTAGAAGTGTAAGCTGACTGCGCAGCTTGATCCTTCACACCCCCCCTCAAGCTGGGTGTAGGAGAAACCATGCCCAGCTTGGACAACAAAATCTGAAACTTATCAGCAGGCAGAATCTTGGTGAGAACATCAGCAAGTTGATTAGTGGTAGGGAGATAGGAGAGCTGAATTAAGCCTTCAAGAACTTTCTCTCGTGTAAAATGACAATCGATGTCGATGTTTTTGGTTCTCTCATGAAAAACTGGGTTCTTGGCAATATGAAGTGCTGATTGGTTATCACAATGAAGTGTGATTGGCTTGAGATTGGAGACGCGTAGTTCTTCCAGTAAGCGCAGCAACCAGGTAACCTCTGAAGCAGCCTGAGACATGGCCCTATACTCAGCTTCAGAAGAAGATTTGGAAACAGTGCTTTGTTTCTTGGACTTCCATGAAATTGGAGAACCTCCAAGAAGGACAATATAGCCAGTAACAGATCTTCTGGAGAAGGGACAGGAGGCCCAATCAGAATCAGAAATGGCATGAAGAGATAACTGGTCAGAAGCTTTCATTAGAATGCCTTGATTTATGGTACCAAGTAAGTAATGAAGAAGATGAATGGCACCCTTCATGTGATCAGCCTCAGGAGCTTGCATGAACTGAATCTGGACTGAATATGAGATATCAGGCCTGGTGTGTGTGAGGAAATGAAGCTTGCCTATCAGACTCCTATACGGAGTGGGATCAGAACAAAGAGAAGATGTACCATGTTGAAATTTGAAGTTCTGAGGAAGAGGGGTTTTGGCAGGTTTGTCATGTAAACATTGGTGCTCAGCAAGAAGTTCCTGGACAAATTTTCTTTGAGAAAGTACAATCCCTTCTGAAGTATAACTGAGTTCAAAACCAAGAAAGTAATGAGCAATACCAAGATCCTTGATAGTAAAACGATCATCAAGGAATTGTTTGAGGGAAAGAACAGCTTGAGGATCTGACCCAGTCACAAGTATATCATCAACATAAACAGCAGCAAGGGTGATATGGTTGTTGGAGTATTTGATGAACAAGCTTGGATCAGATTTGGACTGGACGTATCCTTGACTGTAAAAAGCAGTAGAGAGCGTGTGAAACCATTGTCTACTAGCCTGACGAAGGCCATAGAGAGATTTCTTTAGTCTACATACTTTGGTGGAAGGTTTGGGGAATCCCAAGGGAATCTTCATATAGACTTCATCTGTCAAATCCCCATGCAAGAAGGCATTGTTGATGTCAAGTTGAGAGAGCTCCCAATGTTTAGAGGCAGCTAGAGCTATAATGCAGCGAATGGTAGACATTTTCACTACAGGGGAAAATGTTTCAGTGAAATCAATCCCATATCTTTGGTGATTTCCTTGAATGACAAGCCTGGCTTTAAACCTTTCTAAACTGCCATCAGATTTGAGCTTTACTTTATAAATCCATTTGCTAGAAATAGCCTTCTTTCCAGGAGGAAGGTCAACAAGTTCCCAAGTATCATTAGCCTGCAAAGCCATTATTTCTTCATTCATAGCAACAATCCACCTAGGATCCTGGGAAGCCTCAGAATAGGAAGTAGGTTCAGTGTAGGAACAAAGGTGGGTGAGAAAAGCTTGATGATTGTGGGAGAGGTGATTAAGATGAACAAAGTTGCACCAATGAGATGTTAGAGATTTAGAATTAGAAGGAAGAATAGAACAGCTGTATTGGTCAAGGTAGGAAGGAGGTTTCCTGAGCCTTGTTGAAACCCTAGGTTGGGTAGGAACTGAAAGGTGAGGAATAGGTGTGGAAGAATGTGGAGGACAGGTTGTGGTGGAGGAAGAGGAGGAATCAGGAGAAGAGGAAGGGGCTGACTGTATATGAGTGGAAGGAAAAATGGCATCAAGTGGAAGAGAAGATGGAATGTCAGTATCATGTGTGGAATGGAAGAAAATATCAGAGGAAATAGGAGGGGGGTTAGGAAGAATGGAAGAGGAAGAAGAACATGAGAGATCATGAAAAGGATAATAATTCTCATGAAACTTCACATTTCTGCTGTAGAATACTTGCCTGGTTTGAAGATTAAGAAGTTTGTAAGCCTTCTTATGGAATGGATAACCAAGGAAGACACAAGGCAAGGCTCTAGGGGAAAATTTGGTTCTGTGAGATGCCAAAGTGGTAGCAAAACAGAGACACCCAAAGGATTTGAGATGATCATATGTTGGTGGAGTTTTGAAAAGTATTTCAAATGGGCTTTTATCATTGAGGACAGAGAGAGGGAATCTGTTTATGAGATAGCATGCTGTCAGGACACAATCTCCCCAATATTTAGTAGGAAGTTTGGCCTGAAAAAATAAGGCTCGAGCTGTTTCAAGAAGGTGTTTGTGTTTCCTTTCCACAACCCCATTTTGTTGAGGTGTGTCAACACAAGTGGTTTGATGGATGATCCCATGGGTTTGATAAAAAGTTTGGGCTGAGGTATCATCAAATTCTCTCCCATTATCTGAACGAATGACCTTTACATGAACATTAAATTGCTTCTTAATGTAAGCAATGTAACTGGTTAGGGCTGAGAAAGCATTGGATTTGTGGGAAAGCAGTTGAACATAAGTAATTCTTGAGAAATCATCCACAATGGTTACAAAGAATTTATGACCAGAATAAGTTGCAGTTCTATATGGTCCCCAAATATCAACATGTAACATTTCAAAAACACAAGTTGTTTTTATCGAACTGGAAATGAAAGGAAGTTTATGCATACGTGCTTGAGGACAAACATGACATACAGATGAAGATGAAGAATCAATACAAGGCAACTGAACAATGTGTTTTATTCTATTGGATGGCAAATGCCCCAATCTACAATGCCACAGCTCACTAACAGACATACAAGACAAAGGAAAGGTGGAAGAGACATGTGAAACTGGAGGTGTGAGCTACTGCACAAAGTATAAACCCCCATGCTGTTCACCAACCAGCAAAGTATTCTTCTTCGCATGATCCTGAATCAAACAGTGGGAGGGATAAAAGATCAATGAACAAGACAGCTGTGAAACCAATTTTTGGACAGAAAGGAGATTAAAATGGAAGTCTGGGACATGAAGTACATCAGAAAGTACAATTCCATTTGGTAACTTCACATTTCCAATATGAAGCACACTGGCTTTTTGGCCATTGGGTATGGTGATGGAACAGGGTTTGGAAATGGGTTTGAATGAAGAGAAATTAGTCAAATGTGGGCTAATGTGATCTGAGGCTCCACTATCAATGATCCATGGTGTATTGCCATATGAAGAAAAGAAACAATGGCTAATACCTGCTAAGTGACCACTTGAGGCCATGTGACTGGAAAGAAAACCAGGAACTCCACCATCATCTCTGTCTGAAAGATTGTCTTTATTTAGGAGAGCAATCAGTTGATTATATTGAGCACTGGTGAGAGACATAGGCAGCTCAGCAGAATGATGAACCTGATTTGTGTTGACAGTTTGCCTAGTCATGGCATTCTCTGTTTCAGAGACCACATTCCCAGCAATCTTCCTTGCCTGACTCCCTTGATCATTTGAAGAAGTGTATCCTTTACTTGATTTAGGATAACCATGGATTTTGAAGCACCTTTCAACTGAATGACCATAGATTTTGCAATGTTGACAGAAGTATTTGGACTTCCTTCCACTAGGAGTAATTCCAAACACAGGTTTGTTAGAGCCAACAGAAACATGATTCAAGGAAGCCAAAGCACTGGACTCACTGCTCAACGGACTAGAGCTGCTGCAATCCCTTTGAGTTTCTTCTTGAGCAATCAGTTTGTATGCTTGGCTCAAAGTAGGAAGGGGCTTCATCATAATGATATTACCTCTAGCAGTTTTGAAGCTATCATTAAGTCCCATTAGAAATTGCATTAATTGTTGATTCTGAAGCAGTTTAATGTAATTTCCAGCTCCTTCACACTTGCAATGTGGTAGAACTATCATCGTTAAGTATGTGTCCCAAAGTCCTTTCAGTTTGGTGAAATATTCAGAGACAGAATCAGAACCTTGAACCAGAGTCACTATTTCCTTGTGCAGCTGAAATAGCTTTGGTGCATTGCTTTGACCAAAGCGATCATCAAGATCCTCCCATATTTCCTTGGCAGATTCACAGTATAACACACTATTCGCAATTCCAGATTCAACAGAGTGTAGAATCCAGGATATTACCAGATTATTGCAACGATTCCATTGTGCGAAGTTAGGAGAAGAGACATCTGGTGATTTCGAGCTTCCATCAACAAAACCTAACTTGTTTCTGGCTCTCAACACAATTTCAACAGATCTTTTCCATTGCGGAAAGTTTTTTCCGTTCAATTTCTGTGATGCCAGCGAAAAATTTGGTGAATCAGTGGGATGCAGATACAATTCACTTTGTATGTCGATTGGGATATGCGAGGAAGAATTCTCTGTCGCCATGAATATCTCGAACAATTGCAGAAGAACTGAATATGATTTCAAGCCGTTAGAAGAATCGGAAATCTAGACGCCATTGAAGATAGGCTCTGATACCATGTTAAATTTCATTGGAGAAGATGAAATTGTAAAACAAACGCAGGAAAATTCCATTAAACTGAAGCTCAAATGTGTCTCTGAAAATCTGCCCTAACGGGGAGGAAGAAACTAGCTATATAAACTACCATAACTAATCAAACAGAAAGTCCAAAAAACAAGGGAAATTTGTTAGAAATGAAATGACAGGTGGCACTAAGTGGTTAGAAGTGTAAGCTGACTGCGCAGCTTGATCCTTCACATATGAATTCGATCAAAGCGACGTAGCAAGGTTCGATGAAGCCTTGTCAACGATGTAGAATTTCCTAGGATGGTGTTGACAAATGTGTAAGCATTTTTTACCCCAAATTGGATGAATTAACATCTGTACTTGATGTAAGAATCATGGTTCCTTATATAGCCAACTTTATAGATGAGAATGAAGAGGTTTGACAGTGGCAACCAATACTAATTATACATTCGTATTGGAAAAACAACCCCGACTCAGTCATCGTCCATGAGAGATGCTCTAGTCGGAAATCGGAATTGTGGAGGGGCAGTGTGAAGCGAACACGTTTGCGTTCACTATTAGGGGCCGACTTAGAGTTGCAATTGAAGAGGTTGGCTGCAAAGTTTAAAATGAATTAGGCAAAGTGTGAAGCGAAGACGTTTTCCAGTTTACCCACATGACACCTAGGTGACTAGTACATGAATTAGGCAAAGTTTAACATCCATATGAAAGAAAATAGAGTTTATTGCACCAACACCCCCTATGGTTTGGTAAATGTGCACCATTACCCCCATGGTTTCAAGACTCACACTGTTGCCCCTCGTGATTCTGATATTGCTATGCGAATGCCCCTCTGGACAAAAATATCCTTCAAATATTAGGTGAATAATTGTCCCCTACGGTTTTGAAAATGGGCTCCAACTCCCCCTCTTTTTTCTCTATTGTTTTTTTTCGTTTCTTTTTTTCATAAAGAGAAGAAAAATGTTTGTGTGTGAAATAATGGAAAAATATTTTTTCAAACCTACATTTTAAAAAAAGCTTTTAAAAAATTGCGTTTGAAATAAAAAATTTAACATATACTTCATTTGTCAAATTAAATATTCTCTATTTATATTAGGAATACTTTTTGGACCAATGCGCAAAAGATTTTCTTCATGACTTAACTTTCCCTATTCTATAAAAGTATTTTTTCTTTTAATTTTATTTTGATTAAAATAAAAGAAACACTATAAAATTAATGAACAGAAAATGAGAAATGAGCTTTAGTAACAAAAAGAGAATATTTCATTGATTTTTGTATGATGAAAATGAACCAAGGACATCTTTTTGACAAAAAATGAAAATGTTTAATTTGAGATAAATGAGGTATACATTAGTTCTTGTTATTTAATTGATTTTTATTGCAAACACAAAAAAAAATTGATTATTAAAACATTGTAAAAAATAATTTTAAAAAAGAAATTTAAAAAATTTTGGAAAAAATAGTTGAAAAAAGAAAAACAATATCGAAAAGAGGGGGCGTTTGTGCCAATTTCCAAAACCATAGGGGGCAGTAGAGCTATTCACATAATATTTGAAGGATATTTTAGTATAGAGGGGCATTAGTGTAGCAACTAGCAATATCAAAACCATGAGGGGCAACGGCGTAAGTTTTTAAATCATAGGAGGTAACAATGCACATTTAGCAAACCACATAGGCCATGATGCAATAAACTCAAAAAAATATGTAACAAAGACTAAAAAGTCCTAAAGAAAGTTAGAATCGAAAACACCATTGCTCGCATTGTCACCACCATGATGAGGAGTATGTGGTTCTTGTCTAAAGTCACCTTCCACATTTTCATCATCATGTGGATTACATAGATAAATTGAAGAAAAAAACATTACCGACTTGGATTGGAAATAAATTAATCATTAAGGCATTAAGCATTTTCATTAAAAAATTAAACATTGAAGAGAGGTACTTCAAATGAAATATGGGAAAAAATACTTACTACAAAATACAAAGAAATAGATAACAAAGATAAATTGAAAAAAAACATCAAATCGGTAATAAAGTAATTATAAAGCATTAAAAAATAAGGCACTGGATGGGTTGATTGGATTGGAAGTTTTTTAAGGTGGATGGAAAGCTAATTACTCTGTAGAAACCATTTCAAAAAAGTGAGATATGCAATAGAAGACCAAAAGAGAGAGATGCAAACTATTAGGGTTAGAAACTTGCAACTTATTAGGGTTGTGACTTGCAATTGAAAACCAGAGGGAAGAGAAGCAAACTATGATGACTTTCTATATTCCCAATGTCTAGTTGTCCACGGCGCTGCGCCAAGACACCATGTCGTATGAAAACTGTTGTAGTTGAGGAAGGGGAAATTAGACGAGTCGATCTACCATAGTGAGAGTAGCATGGCGCTGGGGTCCCAAGTTGAAGCTTAGGCAATGTCGTTACAACAATGGATACACTTGAATATAAAATATTAAATGATAAAAATGTTTTTATGAAGCTATTTTCTTCTTACTCTATTTGAATATATACTGCTTCCTTTTATAATGATTTCTTGGATACATCATTTAAATGTTTGTTTAATCTTTTTAGCATTTTCATATATTTACAGGTTGTATTTTTTCTATAATAATTTGATATTAATCTCAAAAACTAAATATAGATGCAAAAGAGATTATAATTATCTTATAATTGCTAAAAGTTAATATTCCCTCTATCCGAAAATAAACTCCCAGTCTTATTTTTGGGTTGTCCCGAAACAAACTTTCGATTTCCAAAGGGGGTAAGTTTTTCTTTTATAACTCTTCCCCTAACTCCACCTTATTTGTTAAAATTATTTGTTCCTATAACATTGTGCAAAAAGCCTTTGGGAAATTTATTTGGGATAAAGGAATTACTCCGTATTATTTAATTACTGAAGTGCTGAGAAGATTTTAGTCTAAGGATTAAAATTTCAATAACATGTAAATGCATACAAGATTACAAGTGCAAATAAATCAGACAAATTAGACCTAATATTTTACATTCAAAAATAGGGTTTCGGAGGCAAGATGTACACAAACTTATCTCTACCACAACCAATAGAGTGTCTTAGAGGGGACCCCAACAATCAGATTTGTGTACAAGCGAAAAAAAATCATAAAGGATAAAATGTTAAGTAATCAACATACCTGCCAGTATTTGGAAACACATCGGTCAATACAACTATTTTCACCCATGTTCAACTCAGATTCTTTGTACCTGAAGAAATTCAAGAACAACTTCCCAATATAATCATGAAGCACAGTGATAAGGCAAGTAGAATGTATCAATGGAAACATACTTGTTCTCCACGCACTTTTTGAAACATGTATGGGTCAGCCTGAAAGAAAGTGAATGATGAATAGAGGGATTAAAATAACTACAGGTTACAAAAGCATTTTCAGATCACAAAAAGGAAAAGATAACAATTCATAAAATAACATGGGAAGAATCGAAAAAAAAGACTGCTGCATCATTGTTTTTCAAACAAAAACATCAGAAAAGTATATGACCACATCAAAGCATGAGTTATGACTTAGCCACTTAGGTTATATTCTATTTGCAAAACTTGTCATATAAGGGATCCAACATATCATAAACCGTATATCAAATTATCAACATACACTATCTTTATTTTTCTACACCTCAAATATTTAGCACACCATAATATAATCGTGTTTCCTAAATATTCCTACACATGGTCCAAAATTACTACAGAAGAAAAGGGAAGACAAATAACTATTCATGAATAGTAACTAGTTTGCAGCATGCTTTCTACACATAATATGGAAAAAATAAAATTAATCACAAAAATCTAGGACAGTCCTCCTCCCCACATGTCTCATATGTCATGGCCACACGTTAGAAGGAGAATAAGAACAAAATGAGATTTATTCTTGAATTAATTAGTAAAATGTTTCAGTTTAGCTTTTGTTTAATACTCCATCTGTCCCACTATTTTTGTCCCTTTTAACCTTTTCTTTTTCTTCTGTTCCACTATTTGTCTCATATCACATTTGATCATATTTGTGTAGTTCACGTTCATACTTACAATATCTTACTTTGTAACATCAATGTTGGCCATACATACTTACTTTTTCTTAATTTCCATGTCACCCCCTCATGTCCCAACAATAGTGGGACATTGGAAGTAATAAACAGTCCATGGTGTATAAAAAACTGCTATGGCCTGAATTTACTATGTAAATTCGTGTAGAGTGGTTTTATTTCTAGTCATTATAATGATTGGAATGAATACCTATAAATATGTTTTCCTTGGATCAATTAATACAAAAGTTGATGTTTGAAAAAAATCTAGGTTTCATACTTAGTAAAATTCTTTTGAGTAGTGTGATTCTATTCACACTAATTTCCTAAATAATATCACTATCATGTGGCATATTAGAGTGCAATTAGAAGTTTTATTAGGACTCCTTATCTTTTATGTGACTCTTGACATACCTAATTAGATAAAATCCCTTATTAATTCTATATTAAAAATCCCTACAGAACTCTTTTTGTTTTGAAATTCCTGGCCTTCTTGGTTATTATCGAATAACAATTTCTTTTCTAATGGTTTCGCTAAGAGGCAATCTCTCACAATAGGAGCAAAACAATGTTCTTATCTCTGAAATAGGAGGGACATATCAATTATCATTATCCTCAAAAGAGGACTATTGCATTGTTATAATGTGCCACTGTATATTTGCTTTCCATAGTGTTTTTTATTATTATATGTTGGCAGTGTTGGCATTATAAGTCCTTTTTTGGATAAAAAACATGAATGTTTTCTTTTGGTTTTTTCAAATGTTTTACTCTTATTTTAATCTTTCTCCATAGCTAAGACCCCTTAGCACGAGTCTCAATCGGCTATAATTTCAGAAGAAGAAAGTGTTAAATATGTTATTATCCATGAGAGTTTGTTTAAAAATTAAAAATCACATTGTACTCCTGGAAACAGATACAGTGTGAGCCATTACAATGTGTCCTTTCTGGGATTTCAAATCATACCAAAATGCTGTAAAATACTTACTTGTTGAACAACTCTACCCTGTACTCCATCTCTCTCTCGGCCATCACATAAAACTGCACCCATTAAGAAATATAAAAACAAAAACATCATACCCTATATAATTCCGCCTCCATATTAATCAAAGTAATGAATGGAAACTTCTGATTCATCCAGATTCTAATCAGCTGATTACTCAACATAGTGATAATTGAAGGTAGTATGCTGCAGATATAAAATAGAAAGCGCACCTGCTCTTTTTCTGAGGCAGAAGGGGATTTTGAAGTAGCCATTGCGCCTTTGAGAGCAGGAAGTGTTCCCAGAGTTGTCTAAGGGAAATGTGGATAGTTTATTTGTGTAGTCAGAATCAGAAAAACCCTAGCAAACATACGAAGTAGAAGAAGGGACGATGTGGACCAGTAACTCCATCAAAGATGTTTGAGAGGGTATGTAGTACAAGGTTTTATTATATTTGGTCGGAGGTAGATAAAAGTTTTATTAGGTAGGTAATGGTAGGTAATTGAAGGTAGATAAAATAAGGTAATGAGTTAAAAAATTGTGTTTGGATGTTTATTAGGTAATGTGAGGTAGAGAAATAATAAAATTACTAAAATATCCTTGTTATTTTTCTTTATTTGTTTAGGATGTATTTATATGAAATTACATTCACATTATATTCTTACTAGTTTTACCCCGTGCTTTGCACGGGCTTTTATATTCGTACATAAAATATATATACAAAATTATTTTTACATCAATTCTAAACATTTTTTTATTTAATTTATTAGAATTTATTTAAATTTTAAATGTAAAATTATAAAATTAAATAAACACTCTGGGACGAAAAGTGAAAAAAAAGTGAACGAAAGCTTGAACTGGAAATTGAGCATAAACTGGAAATTGAAAGCAGAATTGAAGGAAGCAAAAAAAGTGAAGTAAAATTGAAAATCTGTGCAGAAAATTGAAAGCAAAATTGAAGGAAGCAAAAAAAGTGAAGTAAAATTGAAAATCTATGCAGAACCAAAATATGTGAAGTAAGCAAAAAAAGTGAAAAAATTGAAGTGAAGTAAGCAAAATCCGTGCAGAAAGAAATAATGATTCAATGAGCAAAGGTAGAACGGAAAAAAAAAGTTCCAGCCAAACAACAAAAACCCAGAATAAATTTCAACCCAGAAGGAAAAAAGGCAAGATCTTTGAGCATTCATGGAGGAAACCTGGCAAAAAGCCGGTCCCTTTTCATGGTCGACGGAATGACGCAAAGGCAGAACGGAAAAAAAATTGAAAATTGAAGTGAAAAAATCGGAATACCTGTCTGGTTGGAGATGGCTATGGGAAGACGAGGATGGCGATGTGAAGATGTGCGGCGATCGGATAGCTGCGGAAAATACCGTCATATTTAGCCACAAATGATACTCCATTACACACATCAGTTATACACAAACATTTTGATGGTTTACACCGACACAAGTGTTGATGCGTTAACAAAAATTTACACGGACACAAAGTGTCGGTGCATTAACAAAAATTAGTTTACACCAACAAAAAGTGTCGGTGCAAACCTGCAGGGTACAAAGTGGGGTATAAAAGTTGGGGTACAAATAGCTTTATCCTTAGCCAAATTGGCTGTCAACCCTACCTCCATTTACCTCCCACCACCTCTCTTGATCATAGACCTTATAAATATCCTAGTGAAATTTATACTAAATAATACTAAAACATATGTTATTTTCTAATTTAGTATTTAAACATTTTTATTTCTTAAACAATACTTGAATAATATTTAGTGGCAGGAATAATATCGAGTGATGGTGGACATTTAGTTCGAATAATGTCCAGTGACGGTAGACATTTACTTGAACAATGACCAGTGGACAATGATTAGTAGTACTACTGATAGATATCGGGTCTGAGAGACCCGACTCCAGGCCCAGTAAAGGCCCATAATGGTACGAGATGTATAAGGCCAGGTGGAGGGTAACGGGCCGAGCCCGTTACCACGCATGTGGCAGATGGAAAAAATGGCCCAATCATGGGTTAAACCAGGATGACCCGGTCTAAGGAAGGAATGGGACACGTGGCCCACATCATTGAGTTGTGGACGAGATGGGAAGAGAACGAGACTGGAAAAGAAGGAATCACCACCCAATGATCTCCATAATTTCTCCCATTTTGTGTAATTTTAATTACAATGTTAGAAGTACTATAAAAGGGGAAAGAACCCGCCATTGTAAAGGGGGACAACTCAAGTAATTCAATACTTAATCAAAGAATATTACGAGATTATATATTTCTGATCCACATTACGTTCTTGGTCCGCCATCTGATCGGGTTAATCCCATCATTGGTGCTTTCATTGAGAGATAACTGTGAGATTATGGCCGGACGAAGGACGAGACGTAACACAACTGCTTCTGCCCAATCGACGGTGAGGAGTGACAACCCTAAACAGGGCATGATCGTTCATGTCAATGGGTTGGAGACAGCATTGAATAATGTGGCTAACATGATGGCCAATGGTGGTCCCAAAGTGGTGAGTTACAAAGTCTAGAGGGGGGGGGGGGTGAATAGACTTTGTTACGAATTTAAATTTTTTTTTTTCGTTTCTTTTGAAAACGTGAAAATGAGTGTTAATCTAGAGTTCTTGTGAACTTTAGATTATGTGTGGAAGTTGGTGGGTAGAGTGAACAGTAATCAATATGGATGGGTTAGTTTTCTCAGTTAATATAATTGCAAGCAAGAATAAAGATAAAAGAGAGAGACACGCAAACTTTAACGAGGTTTGGAGGTGGGGTAATCCTTCTACGTCCTCAAAATCCACTATGTAGTTGGTTGTTGAATAATGAACCAACAATTACACTTGTGTGAATTTCTGCACGGTATATCTTCTGTAACACCCTAATCCGTCCAGGCCTGCAGCCCCATTCGGACTAAAGTATTTAACTTGGTAATCGTAAAAATTTAAAACTTTTCAAACACACTTTATTAATCCCAATAATATTTTTCAATACATATACAATACGGAGTATTCAACAATATTGCGGAAGCGATTTTAATATTGACATATCATAAATTATTTCAAAACTTGTCACATCCATCCCGACAATCTCGCCCCATCTGCCGCCAGGATCACATTCTGCTTTCTGCTTACCTGCGTGTAGCAAATAAAACACACTACACGCTCAGCGGTAAAGCTGAGTAAGCATATCTAATGCGTCGAACATCCATATAAACTGAATCTAAATTCATAATCAAATCATTTGATATCATGCACACAATGTTCATTTCAGACATTCACAGTTTTGGTATTGTTCAGTTCATATCAATACATTTTATTCAATTCAGATACTATTTCAATAGTGCTCTTAAATTATTCTTAATATAAGGCCAGATTATAACAATGCTCTTAGCTATTCTTAGTCTAAGGCCAGATCATAATAATGCTCTTAGCTATTCTTAGTCTAAGTTAGATCATAATTTCTATAACCAGATTCTTAAAAGGCAATCATTAATCAGACACTTAAACTATCATTAGTTTAAGGCAATCGATTTCGGACACTTAACTGCAGTCAGTTAAGGCAATCAGACATTTAAACTATCACTAGTTTAAGGCAAATGATTCGGACACTTAACTGTAGTCAGTTAAGGCAACAACAATATAGCGATTGATCAACATTAGATCGGGCATTCCCAAACGAGTGATCCTCTAGTTTGGTCTATGAATCCCATTTATGCGTTTTTATCTAATTCATCAAATGTTCATGTTTTCATAAGCCTGTTCTAATACAAGATCTATTCTAGAGGTCTTCTAGATAGCCTTAACATCAATTAACTAATAGGTATATCTTAGAGTTCTTCTAGATACCGTTTAACAATACAAATCGTTTAATAATTATCAATATATTCATTACTCTCATGGCTGAATCATCAATAATCATTTTGATCAGTTAGTTCATTATTCATGATCATCCATAATAATCATTCATCATAATCATTAATCAACATAACAATTGATAACAAATAGCGGTCTAGTTTTGAGTGTTAACACTCAAACTTACCGTCATGCATCACATAATGTTTTATATGCCTAAAACATCATTTTTATTATACAAAATCATATTTGTATTGTTCATAATTAATTGTTATCAAAAATAGGATTTTAGAGCATATTTTCAGGAATATTTTCGTAGCAGGATCTCGAATTGAGGAAAATAATTTAAAATAATCATTTAATTTATAAAAATTTATTTATATAATTTTAAATAATCCATTAATTCATAATAATCGATTTTTAAAATTTAAATAATCAATTAATTCATTATAATCGATTTTTGCAAATTAAATAATCAATTTAATTAATTTTAATTGATTTTTACAATATAAATAATCGATTAATTCATAAAAAATCGATTTTTACATTTTAAATAATCCATTAATTCATAATAATCGATTTTTACAATTTAAATAATCAATTAATTCATAATAATCGATTTTTACAATTTAAATAATCAATTAATTAATTTTAATCAATTTTTACAATATAAATAATCGATTAATTTATAAAAAATCGATTTTTACAATTTAAATAATCCATTAATTCATAATAATCGATTTTTACAATTTAAATAATCAATTAATTCATAATAATCGATTTTTACAATTTAAATAATCAATTAATGAATTTTAATCGATTTTTACAATATAAATAATCGATTAATTTATAAAAAATCGATTTTTACAATTTAAATAATCCATTAATTCATAATAATCGATTTTTACAATTTAAATAATCAATTAATTCATAATAATCGATTTTTACAATTTAAATAATCAATTAATTCATAATAATCGATTTTTACCATATAAATAATCAATTAATTCATAATAATCGATTTTTACAACATAAATAATCGATTAAATGGTACTGACTTCAAACCACTGATCAGAATAAAATTCTAATCGATTTTTAGTAAGTAAATAATCGATTTTCGGCCACTGTTCATTATCTTCTTCCTCGGGTCAGTTTTAACATTATCATTTTTAATCACCAAACTTCAATTTAATTATATAAAAATGTTCTCCAATGTTCACAGATCATTTTCGAGTCATTAATTCGTAATTTTAACAACAATTTCATGGTTTATGATTCTTGGTTCTTCAAATATGTCAAACACAAAACTCAACCAAACGACCGTTTATGAACGTAGAAACGATCTATACGAACATTCTAGTCACTAGATATATCTACGGGCTTACCTCCAAGCTTATCGAAGGTTTTGAGAATTTTCCGGCGAAACTTCCGGCGACGATAACTCCCAACTTCGGCGACTTCGGTGGGAACCAACAATATCAGACTGCTCTCCTCACTCTTATGAACACAATGGTACTAAAATTGTAAGTTTTGGTGAAGAATGAGAATGTTGATGATACTCTTATATAGGGAAGGGAAGGAGAAGGAGACGCAGTTGTTGCTGAGTCATTGACGATTCACGCTAGGCTTAGTGCGCTAGGAGGCGCCGTTCGCACAGTGTCCTGATTGGGACCAATTTTGGTTCCAGTCGGGATAGACTTTTTGGTCCAACTTTCTCCGAATTAAAATCCGTTTGCACCGTTGCGATCAGACAGTCGAACTCTATCCAACGATATAATTTTTATATTCATTCGTTATACTTTTTCTGACACCACATTTTGGGTGTTTGACTTTAACAGAGTCAAAATTGGTTTAATTGACCTTTCTCATAAAAGGTTCTCTCATTTAATTCACATCAATTATTCTCATGATTTATTTCAACAAATCATTTCAATATTTACATTCTAAACAAATTCTTTATTTACTCTTGATTTGGGTCTGTACTCAAGTTTCCAATCAAGACCACACAAATAGTCCACATATTGGATTTATCTCTATGAGACTTATCTAGATTTTGATATTAGATGTCAAAACAAATTTCATATCGGCCCAAAGCCCAACAATAATTTATTTTAATCAAAACAGTTGTGATTAATTGATTATTTATTCATTAATAATTCTAGGGTATGTTTTGGGGCGTTACATCTTCGCAAGCCAATGTTGCTACTGCACTCGTGCTGGCTTTGTTGTTCCTTCGAAGGTCACGCTTCTTCAACAACTGCAAGGTCTGAACAATAGGACTTGCAAGACCAACTTGTAAGAAAGTTGACCTACCCCCTTTCAATCAATAAGTTTGATCAAAAGTTGTATCCTTCAACGTGGTGTGGTACTTGAGGCAAGGAAACCTTCAAGTATTTACACTATAGCTTTTTGGAAGGAGGAGAAATTTGCTTCTGGATAAGGAGTTTAGAAATCTCTCTTTATCAAGCTTTTTGGGCTAACTGTGAATGAGGTAGCCTCTTTGTGGTTGTTCTTCTTATCGTTGATGAGTTGTTGTATATTTTTCTCCAGTCTTCCAAGGATGCTTCTTAGATAATTTTCTAAGTCTTTTCTCACTTGTCCGCTTTTTGAGAAATCCGGTCTTCCTTGAGGCATCCGGTTCTTAGCTGACAAATCCGGAAGAGTCATACTCAGTCTTCCGGGTGAGAAAGAAATCTGCGCTAATCTTCCGACTTAGCCTTCAGCGGGTTGTAACGAGACATCCGGTTCTCATGTAATATTCCAGATAGGAGGATTTTTGTCTGCTTTGAGAAATCCTTACTTGTCTCTGACATTTCCGATCAAGATATCCAATTTCCAAAATTTCTGAATTTGATTAAGTCTTCAGGCATCAAACCGTTTAAAGAAATATCACAACTTTATTGGAAATCTCAAGAACTTGGTTTTAACAATATTTCTAAAAATTACATTGAATATCTGGGGAGACCTAAAGTCTCTATTACATTCCAAATATATCATCATCAAAATCTATGATATTTTTCCCAACAGCCAACATTATGGAACGGTTGGATAAGGCTCTCCCTGGTCCATCCAGTACCCGGGACGTCCCTGCCGGGCAACCCCGCCAGGTCCTGCGTACTGCGAGTTCTCCCATCCTCCAGGAGCTTCATGATCCGGAGGAGGTCGAGAGGGAGAGACAGGCCGTCGCTAGATGTCGGGCAGAGGAGTTTGCCCGGAATAGTAAGTTGAATGGAGACTGGGCCAAGGCTGCAAGCCAAGTCGTTGGCAATGGAAACGGAAACCCGCGGGGAACTGTCTTTGAAAGGATATCTCACCAGAAAGCTCACATTAGTGAGAGGCTAGGGAAGAATCCGGACAAGGCACCCCAGGGTTGGGTACGACCCCAGGCCAGCCAGGTGGCATCTTCTAACCGCGAACCCCGGCAGCGAATCGGCCGTGGTGGGAGCCAAGCTCCGGTCCGGTCATTGGTGGTTCTGGATGAGGACGAAGTTCAAAGCGAAGTCAGGGTCCCAGCACCACAGCGCCTGGGGCCGCCGGTACCGGAAGCGGGCGAATTCCAGGATCTGAGGCAGCAGATCCAGGAGATGTAGAGGAAGATAAATAGGGGACGAGTATTCACTACTCGGACGAATACTCCCTTAGCCCCGGAGATATTTGCGGAACCATATCTGCAGGGATTCAAGATGCCGTTCGTTAAGCGTTATGATGGGGAGTCAGATCCGCAGGAACACATAAATAGCTATGTCCAGGTGATGATTGCCGTTGACGCCAGCGATGCACTAATGTGCCGGTGCTTCCTACAGACAGTTGATAGCAAGGTTGCAGATTGGGTCAACCACATTCCTGCTGGATCGATCCGGACATGGGATGAACTGGGATTGCGGTTCTTAGAGCATTTTGCTGGGAACTGCCGTCCCAAGAAGCATTTCACTCATATGGCTTCAGTGCGGCAGAAACACGGAGAATCCTTGAAGAATTTCCTTATCTGATGGAGAAAAGAGTCTAGGGAGGTTGAAGGAACCGACGACAAATCCAGGTTGGCCATGTTCACGGCGGCATTACAAGACGGACTCCTTCACATCGATCTTACAACTCATCCCTCGGATACCTTCGAAGAAGCAATGGTCCGGGCCGGGAGGTATGTGACCCTGGAGGAGAGAAAGGAGGAGAAGAAAAAGAAGACTCCTAAAGAAGAAGAGAAGGCGGGAAATAAGAAGCAGGGTTTCCCGGATGGCCCAAAGGGCACAATCCCTAGGACCTCGGAGAAGCACAAATCCGCCAATCCAGTCTTCACGTTGCCGGTGGCTGAGGTCATGGCCCATGCTGCACAGCAGGGACTCATCACTTATCCAACCTATTCTCAGAAGGTCTGCAATGTGGAGAACACTGGAAAATGGTGTGCTTATCATCGCAAGAATGATCACAACACAGCGGATTGCTATACCCTGAAGAATGAGATGGCGAGGCTAATCCGCTGTGGCCATCTAAAGAAGTTTGTACAAGATGGTGACGCGGGAAATCCTGGGAACGCTCAGAATGGGAAGCATAGGGATAAGGATGTGTTAGAATAATATACCAACGCTAGAGGGGGGTGAATAGCGTTTGATCAAGAAATCGCAGGAATAAAAAATGAATAAACGAGAAGTAAAAAGAAGAGTAAGAGGCACACCGATTTTACCCTGGTTCACCACAACTTGTGGCTAATCCAGCCTCCCGAGAGACTCTCTCGAGCTACACTACTATCTCGTTAAGCTTAACGGTTCTTAACAAACCCGTACAACTTGAGAGTTCGAGTCACACGAACCTCAACAAACCTTCGAAGGAAACAACCCTTCCTTCGAACAACAAGAGAGAAACTTTCTCTTGTCAAGAATCTAAAAACACTAAAAACTCTTGAGAACAATACTCTCTTTTAGAGTGGATAATGAGTAACTAAGAACGCTCAAGAATGCAACACAAGCTTCACAAAAATGGCTCTCGAAAAGCTATGAATAAAGGATGAATGATTTGCAATGAAAGAGTAGGAGTTGTGAAGTAATGTGATGTGTAAAACAGACCCAAACACCCCATTTTATAATAGAAAAATATGTTAGACGCCTCGCACACCTCTAGAGGGGGGGTGAATAGAGGTGTTGCCCAAAAGACCAGTTTTTTTGCGCGGAAACGTTCTTCACGAATATTCAATAAAATCAATGCACCATAAACAAAGTAAAGTGAAGGATAAGAGCAATGCACACACGATATATACTGGTTCGTCCTAAATGCATACATCCAGTCCCCGAAGCAATCGTGCCCAGGCCTTCACTAACCCGTCAAACTTAACGGAGTTTGACAATCCGAATACAACTCGAGAACTTGATTTCACAAGCCTCTTATCTTACCACCGAAGTTTTGATTTCACAAAACTCAGGATTTCTTCCACCTAACGTTTGATTTTACAAACCGTTAGGATTTCTACCACTTGGTGTAATCCCAACACCAAGAATACAAATCCCTTACAATAAAGTAAGAAAACCAACCGCAACCGAGTAATTCTCCCAACACGGAGTAGATTGTTGCAAATACAATGAAGTCCTTTAGAATATGGAAATATCTCTCAAAGACCCAAGCAATGAGGAAAAACTCAAGCAAGAAATGATTTAGCAATCAAAACAATTGCCTTGCTTGGATATAAGGAGGGGATTGAGTAGAATCTCTTTGGATATTCAAAGGATATGTTCTTCAAAGTGTTCTAAGTGTTCTCTTCAAGATAATCACGAAGAGGGTTGTTTATAGAAGTTAGGGAGTGGATAGAGATGAATAGAATTCAAAAAAACTAGCCGTTTGGTAGTTGAAACTGTCGACTTATTCGAAGAACTCAAGAACTATTCGAATAGTTTGGATCAATCGCGTGGCTTGAAAAACCAGTTCCTATTCGAATAAATCAGGGTGAAAAGCTAGGACTTATTCGAATAAATGGTTATTTATTCGAATAAAACAGGTTAATTTCAGTCACAGGAAAGATCACGACTTTCTCGAATAAACTAAAGATTATTCAAATAGAAAGGCAACTTCTCCAGACAAAGGCTGATCTAAAATGAGTTTTAAAGGTAGGATGATAAGGGAATGAACCTTAGAGATGCCATACTCTTTAACACATAATCTAAGACCTAAAACACTACCCAACTAAGGAAACAACCTCTTCGGTCTCGTTCCTTCCACCGATGCTCAAGTCCCTTCTTCACAGGCGGATATGAACTTGTTGTAGCTTTGATTCTTAGCCTTGATGTACAAAATGATGATGATATTTTGTCACTCTCTTGTCATTATCAAAACCTAAAAGACAATGAGCAAAGGACAATGCAAAAATACATATTCATGATAACACATTGTCCAACAATTTCCCCCTTTTTGATAATGACAAACCCATTAGGAGATATGCATCATACAAGGCTAGTTACCCCTCAAGTATAGCATCATAAATCAAACAAAGACATACAAATCTATACTATCTTCCCCATTAAGATATGCACAAATACAATTCCCCCTGAATATATGCATATCTACACAATCTTCCCCCTTTTGACATTATCAAAAAGAGATTGGCAAAAAGATATATGCTCATGCAAATAGATATCAAACAAACAAATAATATCACATTGTCCAACTAAAATATAAATCAACATTAGTTGGAATTAATAAAGTGAATCAACTTCCCCCTTAATTGATGCTTCACCCAATTATGTGCTTGGTGCATCTACTTCAACTCAAGTCGAAGTGTTCAAGCACACCTTCCTTAATGAATCTACGAAGAAAATCTTGGTACCCAATGCCTTTTGGGTCCAGGGGTATTATGCCAATAATAAAAATCATATGAACGATGCATCACATTCTCTTGACTTAGAAACAAGTGCCTATAGTTAGTGTAACAAACTGGTGTGATGTGTCCTACTTTATTACAATAATGACACCTAACACTAGGGTTGTTCATGTTTCATGTTGTCTATCAAACTTAGAATTCCTAGAATGACTTAGATTATTTCTAGGTGATGTATAGTATTTAATCTTAGAGGTAGATTTTAGTCTAAATTCATTTTCAACTTTCTTCATATCTAATTTCAAATCGTCTACTTCTTTCTTAAGTGCTTCTATCTCAAGACTAGAAAACTTACATGAAGAACAAGGTGAATCATTTAATTTCAAATTAGTCTCCTCAAAAGTCTTATTTTCAATTTTGAGGGAATCAATTTCTTTTAGCAAAATATTATTTTTCTTTTGCAAGAGGGTGATTTTATATTCCAAATCTTTGGCAATAGATGAGACTTTCTTAAATTCTTTAAATAAATCACCAAATGCTTCTTGTAGTTCTTCAAAACTAAAAGGATCGTTAGAAGAACTTACCTCTTCGGATTCATTTTGAGCCATAAAACAAATGGCTACTTCATCATCGGATGAGGAAGAGGAGCTAGAGTTGGATTGCTTTAGGCGTTTGGACTTCTTGAATTTTCGATTAGGGCAATGACCCTTGATATGTCCAAGCTCTCCACATCCATAGTAAGTAGGCTTTGTACTCTCATTCAATTGCTCAAGCTCATTTTGCAAGAAGTCATTAAATAACTCGAGAATGTCACTTTCTCCAGAGCCGCTTGTCTCGAAATGTAACACCCTAATCCGTCCAGGTCTGCAGCCCCATTCGGACTAAAGTATTTAACTTGGTAATCGTAAAATTTAAAACTTTTCAAACACACTTTATCAATCTCAATAAAATTTTTCATAACATATACAGTACGGAGTATTTAACAATTTTGCGGAAGCGAATTTAATATTGACATATCATAAATCATTTCAAAACTTGTCACATCCATTCCGACAATCTCGACCCATCTGCCGCCAGGATCACATTAATCTTTCTGTTTACCTGCGTGTAGCAAATAAAACACACTACACGCTCAGCGGTGAAGCTGAGTAAGCATATCTAAAGCGTCGAACATCCACATAAATTGAATCTCAATTCACAAACAACCATTTGATATCATGCACACAATATATAATTCATTCATGATATTCTCAATATTTTTATTCCAATATCTTAACATTCAACATTCATATTCAATATTCAATATTCAACAATATCCTTAAACTATGCTTAGTCTAAGGTCAATCTTTTTGATGTTTACCAACTCTTAAACGAATTCTAGTTTAAGATAGTTAAACTATATTCGAGTTTCAGGTACTTCTAACCAATTCTTAAACTAATTCTAGTTTAAGGTACTTCTAACTAACTCTTAAACTAATTCTAGTTTAAGGTACTTCTAACCAACTCTTAAACTAATTCTAGTTTAAGGTACTTCTAACCAACTCTTAAACTAATTCTAGTTTAAGGTACTTCTAACCAACTCTTAAGCTAGGTCCTTAGTTTAAGGTACATATTTCCGATTGATTTACCAACTCTTAAACTAGCCTTCGCTTAAGGTACAAATCCAGAAAACCAAACAGTAGGATACTAATTGTCGGGTTGGGTGGCATCCCCAAACGAGTTCCTCTAGTTTGGTTATGGATCCCGTACGTACGTTTTAACCCAGGCCACCGAATATTCATAATTATACCCGCAAGGCCTATTTCTAAGTCATCTTAGAGGTCTTCTAGATAGTCTTAGCAACCAACGTCAACCTAGGTATATCTTAGAGTTCTTCTAGATATCCTTAGAATTCAAATCATTTCATAATCAACAACGTATTCATTTCAATTCATAATTTAATTTTCAATAATCATTTTAATCAGTAGTTTCATCAAGTCATAATCATCATAATAATCATTCATCATAATCATCAATCAACATAACATTTGATAACAAACAGCGGCCTAGTCTCGAGTGTTAACACCCGAACTTACCGTCATGCATCACATAGTATTTTATATGCCAAAAACATCATTTTTATTATACAAAATCATATTTATATTGTGCATAATTAATTGGTATCAAAAATAGGATTTCATAGTTCAAAAATCATGTTTTCTAAACAATATTTGATTAATATATGATAGGAAACTCAATTATTAACTATTAGCTTCATTTTCTTCAATAGTGTAGGGAGACAGTGTACTGTCACTTCTGATAATCTACTGTCTGATATTCAGAATGGGCTGATAATCGAGTATCACACTCTGATAATCGATTATCAAACTTCAGAGAGGGCTGACAGTCGATTATCACATTCTGATAATCGACTGTTGCTCAGCTTTGTTCAAAAAATCTGCAGAACGATGAATAATCGATTTTCAAGTTGATAATCGATTATCCATCGTCTTCTACCTCGATCCAACTTGCGGAAATGTCACTTTTACTCACCAAACTTCAATTAAAGTATATAAAAATGTTCCCAAGGTTCATGGATCATTTTAGCATCATTAATTCATAATTTAACATCAATTTCATGGTTTATGATTCTTAGTTCTTCAAGTATGTCAAACACAAAACTCAACCAAATGACCATTTATGAACGTAGAAACGACCTATATGAACATTCTAGTCATTAGATATATCTACGGGCTTACCTCGAAGCTAAACAAAGGTTTTGAAAATTTTCCGGCGAAACTTCCGGCGAGTATTTCTCCCAACTCCAGCGACTTCACACCAAATTGACAGCATCTATGTACTCTCCATATTCATAGCTCTTATATGAAAGAAGAAGGAAAAATTTTGGTGTGGAAATGAGGAAGAGGAGAGTAGCATTTATAGCTAGAGAAGAAAGAAGAAGACAATTGGTGATCCTGGTGATAATGGATCGATTAGTGCGCAGGGCTGCGATGCTGATGAATTTCTCACGATTCTTCTCTGATTGAGACTAATTTGGTCCCAGTCGGGGTACACTTTTTGGTCCAACTTTCTCCGAATTGAAATGTGTTTGCACCGTTGCGATCAGACAGTCGAGCTCTATCCAACGATATAATTTTTATGTTTATTTGGTATACTTTTTCAGACACCATATTTTTGGGTGGTTGACTTTGACAGAGTCAAAATTGATTCAGTTGACTTTTATTCAAAAATGTTCTCATATTTAATTCGTATTAATTATTATCATGATTTATTTCAGTAAATCATTTTAAAGTTCACTACATAACTAATTTCTTTATTTATTCTTGATTTGGGTCTGTACTCATGTTCTCAATCAAGACCACACAAATACTCAACATATTGGATTTATCTCTATGAGATTTATCCAGATTAAGATATTGGATATCAAAACACATTTCATTTTGGCCCAAAGCCCAATAACTATTTATTTTAATCAAAACAAATTTGACTAATTGAATATTTATTCATTAAAAATTTTAGGGTATGTTTTGGGGCGTTACATTTCTCCCCCCCTTAAAAGGAATTTCGTCCTCGAAATTCTTCTAAGGTTCAACGTTCAACATTTTGTTGTGATCGTACTTACTAATGACCGTGTCATGTTCATTCGGTTAAATCATAATCACGTCATTATCCACACGGATATGTATTCTCAACAGTCAATGTTACCAAACTCGTTCTTTCTTGAAGAGATTCACAATCTTTGATTAAGCAAGGTATCCAACGATCCTTTTTGCAGGTTCCCATTTAGATTCAACGTCCATAACCAAGATTCCTTTGGAGGGTATAACATCATATTTTGGAGCATACTTGACATATTTGTACATCATTTCGTTCATTCACAAATCTCGATTGTATGTCATTAGTCAACAACATTCTTTCTTTGATTGAAAGTCCCTTAGCAGCATTTGTAGTTTTGAATCACAATAGATGTAGTGGGAGATTACGAGGTTGTTTCAATCCATACGTTTTAGCGAAATCATCCAAGTCATTCAAGACATCTTCACATTATTCATATAGTTCAGAAACGATTTGTAAGTAACATCAAATGGCTTTTCGTGGTCCAAGATTTTCAAGATATACATTATGAGGAGGTACTACTCGTTGTACAGTCATTATTGATCTCGTATTTGAAACATTCCTTCGTTCACCTTCGTGATAGTTCTCATTACCGTTAATGAGCCTTCGTAGCAATTCACATTCGAGCTTTGTATCGTATTTGTTTAATCATATTCGACTTCCTTACTTTGATCAAGATATAATAATGACAGGTTAGTTTTTAGCACTATGGTTAATCTCGTTTCGAGGGAAGAAGAAAATATCTTCAGTATGTGATTCAATTCACGAATTTATAAGGTAAGGAATCTTACGAGTTCTTATACCAATATCGCATATAGGTTCGGAATTTTTGCTTGAATGATTCAGTTTGATCCTTGTGACGTCATTTCTTCTCTGGTTGTTGCACATACATTCCCTTAGTAGGGTCATAACGGAGTTTGTTTGGTCAAATGAGATCATCGATAATAATCTTTAGAGATAACGTAATCGCATCAACCATTTTGTGGTTCACAAAGAGAGACTCAACATAATATTCCAATCAGAATGCTTTTACTGTAGTTCATAGAGTGTAGTTTTTAAAGATCGGTATAACGTATCTTGATGAATTAAGACAAGTTCCCAAGGGTTTAATATTTTGATACAACAATGGAATTCAATCGTTGATCAAGTGGGATTTTTTTTCCAAGGGTGTAGTTTAACACAGCAATTTTGAGTAATTCAAGGATATGAGTCACAAAATACAGAGATAACGTTTGTTACTAATTGTAGGTTTTCATCCTTCAATGTTTCATTCTTTGGCAATTACTCAAGGGGTCGTTGTCTTAGGAAATAGTCATTTTGACTTTGCGTCTTGGATTTGAACGTGTTTTAGGACAGCGAATCTAACTGTTCAAGAGTCTCAATACGTCGTATCGTCAGCAGACTATAGTATTAGCGAGTACGTTCTCGTCTGCAGGTAATTTGAATCCATTTTACTGTACGTATTTTGGCTGGTGATAATTATTTTTCCATCAATGGTCCGGTTTTAGAGACTATATATATCACGATTATGGAAAGAGTATCTCACATTCTCACAATATGGAAGGAACTTCTCGAACACTTCCTTACACCATAAGATTTGTTGGTCTACTTGGAAGTCATTCTCTTGGTAGAAATCCAAAGTTTATGGCTACGGCGGTAGATTTAGGAAGGGAATTGTTAAGACGAGAAATTAATCTTGCCTATGGAGGAGGTAGTGTTGGCCTTTAAGGAGCTGTTGCTTCAACAGTCTTTACCAATGGTGGTCTCGTTAGAGGTTTCATTCCTGGGTACATAGAAACACGACGAGTCTATGGACCTACATACGGTGTAGAGCACACAGTTTCCAGCAATTACTACAAATATTTTGAGATGAATCATGCCGTGGAAGCTTTCATTGTTCTTCCCGGAGGAGTTGACACTATGGAAGGTTTGTTTACCTTGATCTCGTGGGCTTCTAAAGGGTTACACAATAGACCCATTGGTCTTTTAAACATTGACGGTTATTTCAATAACCTTCTCAAATTCTTAGACGATGCGGTGAGGCAGAACTTCATGGCTTCCAGTCAGAGGAATCTTTTTATTTCTTCTTTCTTTGTTGACGAGCTTTTAGACAAACTAGAGTTTGCTAAAGCTTTCCCGGGTCCTGGGGCTAGTTATGACGAGTTTGCAAATTCTGGGATATTATATTTAGAATTGCATTTGTAACATTCCTCATATGATCTAGGTTTTTTTTGTTGAAATGATATTATCCATAAATATTATTCTAGGCTGTATGGCCAGTGCGAGCTATATTTTCTTCATTCTTCAGTCATTCGCTGTTGGTGTCACTGTTTCACGTCTTGATTTGTATCGTCACTACGTTGCAATATTTCACGTCAATAACGCATACAAACGAGTCAATTCTCTTAACTATTCGTCTTGTCAGCATCACTTCATTTCACTAATGGTTTTGACGATAAGCAATTACGTCATTAGTTTCTTCTTAACAAGGCGTCAATTCGGTCAACAAGGTTCAGCACGTTCTTTGAGTTTGGCCGAACAAGTCGTCAGTACGTAGTAAATGGTAGTGTCATTTTCTCCATCTTTCTTAACAAGGATGTGATAGTATCCTGACCGTAAGTCAATCTTAGAGAACACAACGGATACTCTAAGCTGATCAAATAAGTCATCGATACGAGATAAGGATAACGTCAATTTCCTTGTAGGATAGTTCAACAAAGTTTTGCAAGGAATTGTTTCTAAATGAACGATTTCGATTCGTATAATATAATCGCAATATTGCTTCGTAATGAGTTAGACATCAGAATGGGATACTTTTAGACAACAGAGTTTTATTGATTCTAAACGTTCGTGTTTAAATCAGCAATCCGATCATCTTCAGTCCACATGAGGATCTTTGACAGCAGCTTCGCGAATGTTATTCAACATTAGGCGTTTCTTCATAGTCGTCTCACTTCTTTGCGACTTTGCGAGATAGATCAGTTTTGTCAATCGCAATATGATAAGTACGTTGATAACGTATCACAATTTTTTTTTATTCTTTCGTCCCTTCACCGAGTACGAAAAATCTACTTGAGTCTATGCTCGATATAATTTCAGAACTAACAATTGTTATCTAATGAGAATTTTAACAACGTCAATATTTATCGAATAAATTCTCATACCTTTCCTGGAGCAGAGGGATGCGAGAGTCGTGGATGTGACTGACACATTTTTTTAATTCATATTTTGATTCGAAGATCGATTTTAAAACCATTTGCTCTGATACCAAATCGTAACACCCTAATCCGTCCAGGTCTGCAGCCCCATTCGGACTAAAGTATTTAACTTGGTAATCGTAAAATTTAAAACTTTTCAAACACACTTTATCAATCTCAATAAAATTTTTCATAACATATACAGTACGGAGTATTTAACAATTTTGCGGAAGCGAATTTAATATTGACATATCATAAATCATTTCAAAACTTGTCACATCCATTCCGACAATCTCGACCCATCTGCCGCCAGGATCACATTAATCTTTCTGTTTACCTGCGTGTAGCAAATAAAACACACTACACGCTCAGCGGTGAAGCTGAGTAAGCATATCTAAAGCGTCGAACATCCACATAAATTGAATCTCAATTCACAAACAACCATTTGATATCATGCACACAATATATAATTCATTCATGATATTCTCAATATTTTTATTCCAATATCTTAACATTCAACATTCATATTCAATATTCAATATTCAACAATATCCTTAAACTATGCTTAGTCTAAGGTCAATCTTTTTGATGTTTACCAACTCTTAAACGAATTCTAGTTTAAGATAGTTAAACTATATTCGAGTTTCAGGTACTTCTAACCAATTCTTAAACTAATTCTAGTTTAAGGTACTTCTAACTAACTCTTAAACTAATTCTAGTTTAAGGTACTTCTAACCAACTCTTAAACTAATTCTAGTTTAAGGTACTTCTAACCAACTCTTAAACTAATTCTAGTTTAAGGTACTTCTAACCAACTCTTAAGCTAGGTCCTTAGTTTAAGGTACATATTTCCGATTGATTTACCAACTCTTAAACTAGCCTTCGCTTAAGGTACAAATCCAGAAAACCAAACAGTAGGATACTAATTGTCGGGTTGGGTGGCATCCCCAAACGAGTTCCTCTAGTTTGGTTATGGATCCCGTACGTACGTTTTAACCCAGGCCACCGAATATTCATAATTATACCCGCAAGGCCTATTTCTAAGTCATCTTAGAGGTCTTCTAGATAGTCTTAGAAACCAACGTCAACCTAGGTATATCTTAGAGTTCTTCTAGATATCCTTAGAATTCAAATCATTTCATAATCAACAACGTATTCATTTCAATTCATAATTTAATTTTCAATAATCATTTTAATCAGTAGTTTCATCAAGTCATAATCATCATAATAATCATTCATCATAATCATCAATCAACATAACATTTGATAACAAACAGCGGCCTAGTCTCGAGTGTTAACACCCGAACTTACCGTCATGCATCACATAGTATTTTATATGCCAAAAACATCATTTTTATTATACAAAATCATATTTATATTGTGCATAATTAATTGGTATCAAAATAGGATTTCATAGTTCAAAAATCATGTTTTCTAAACAATATTTGATTAATATATGATAGGAAACTCAATTATTAACTATTAGCTTCATTTTCTTCAATAGTGTAGGGAGACAGTGTACTGTCACTTCTGATAATCTACTGTCTGATATTCAGAATGGGCTGATAATCGAGTATCACACTCTGATAATCGATTATCAAACTTCAGAGAGGGCTGACAGTCGATTATCACATTCTGATAATCGACTGTTGCTCAGCTTTGTTCAAAAAATCTGCAGAACGATGAATAATCGATTTTCAAGTTGATAATCGATTATCCATCGTCTTCTACCTCGATCCAACTTGCGGAAATGTCACTTTTACTCACCAAACTTCAATTAAAGTATATAAAAATGTTCCCCAAGGTTCATGGATCATTTTAGCATCATTAATTCATAATTTAACATCAATTTCATGGTTTATGATTCTTAGTTCTTCAAGTATGTCAAACACAAAACTCAACCAAATGACCATTTATGAACGTAGAAACGACCTATATGAACATTCTAGTCATTAGATATATCTACGGGCTTACCTCGAAGCTAAACAAAGGTTTTGAAAATTTTCCGGCGAAACTTCCGGCGAGTATTTCTCCCAACTCCAGCGACTTCACACCAAATTGACAGCATCTATGTACTCTCCATATTCATAGCTCTTATATGAAAGAAGAAGGAAAAATTTTGGTGTGGAAATGAGGAAGAGGAGAGTAGCATTTATAGCTAGAGAAGAAAGAAGAAGACAATTGGTGATCCTGGTGATAATGGATCGATTAGTGCGCAGGGCTGCGATGCTGATGAATTTCTCACGATTCTTCTCTGATTGAGACTAATTTGGTCCCAGTCGGGGTACACTTTTTGGTCCAACTTTCTCCGAATTGAAATGTGTTTGCACCGTTGCGATCAGACAGTCGAGCTCTATCCAACGATATAATTTTTATGTTTATTTGGTATACTTTTTCAGACACCATATTTTTGGGTGGTTGACTTTGACAGAGTCAAAATTGATTCAGTTGACTTTTATTCAAAAATGTTCTCATATTTAATTCGTATTAATTATTATCATGATTTATTTCAGTAAATCATTTTAAAGTTCACTACATAACTAATTTCTTTATTTATTCTTGATTTGGGTCTGTACTCATGTTCTCAATCAAGACCACACAAATACTCAACATATTGGATTTATCTCTATGAGATTTATCCAGATTAAGATATTGGATATCAAAACACATTTCATTTTGGCCCAAAGCCCAATAACTATTTATTTTAATCAAAACAAATTTGACTAATTGAATATTTATTCATTAAAAATTTTAGGGTATGTTTTGGGGCGTTACATTTCTCCCCCCCTTAAAAGGAATTTCGTCCTCGAAATTCTTCTAAGGTTCAACGTTCAACATTTTGTTGTGATCGTACTTACTAATGACCGTGTCATGTTCATTCGGTTAAATCATAATCACGTCATTATCCACACGGATATGTATTCTCAACAGTCAATGTTACCAAACTCGTTCTTTCTTGAAGAGATTCACAATCTTTGATTAAGCAAGGTATCCAACGATCCTTTTTGCAGGTTCCCATTTAGATTCAACGTCCATAACCAAGATTCCTTTGGAGGGTATAACATCATATTTTGGAGCATACTTGACATATTTGTACATCATTTCGTTCATTCACAAATCTCGATTGTATGTCATTAGTCAACAACATTCTTTCTTTGATTGAAAGTCCCTTAGCAGCATTTGTAGTTTTGAATCACAATAGATGTAGTGGGAGATTACGAGGTTGTTTCAATCCATACGTTTTAGCGAAATCATCCAAGTCATTCAAGACATCTTCACATTATTCATATAGTTCAGAAACGATTTGTAAGTAACATCAAATGGCTTTTCGTGGTCCAAGATTTTCAAGATATACATTATGAGGAGGTACTACTCGTTGTACAGTCATTATTGATCTCGTATTTGAAACATTCCTTCGTTCACCTTCGTGATAGTTCTCATTACCGTTAATGAGCCTTCGTAGCAATTCACATTCGAGCTTTGTATCGTATTTGTTTAATCATATTCGACTTCCTTACTTTGATCAAGATATAATAATGACAGGTTAGTTTTTAGCACTATGGTTAATCTCGTTTCGAGGGAAGAAGAAAATATCTTCAGTATGTGATTCAATTCACGAATTTATAAGGTAAGGAATCTTACGAGTTCTTATACCAATATCGCATATAGGTTCGGAATTTTTGCTTGAATGATTCAGTTTGATCCTTGTGACGTCATTTCTTCTCTGGTTGTTGCACATACATTCCCTTAGTAGGGTCATAACGGAGTTTGTTTGGTCAAATGAGATCATCGATAATAATCTTTAGAGATAACGTAATCGCATCAACCATTTTGTGGTTCACAAAGAGAGACTCAACATAATATTCCAATCAGAATGCTTTTACTGTAGTTCATAGAGTGTAGTTTTTAAAGATCGGTATAACGTATCTTGATGAATTAAGACAAGTTCCCAAGGGTTTAATATTTTGATACAACAATGGAATTCAATCGTTGATCAAGTGGGATTTTTTTTCCAAGGGTGTAGTTTAACACAGCAATTTTGAGTAATTCAAGGATATGAGTCACAAAATACAGAGATAACGTTTGTTACTAATTGTAGGTTTTCATCCTTCAATGTTTCATTCTTTGGCAATTACTCAAGGGGTCGTTGTCTTAGGAAATAGTCATTTTGACTTTGCGTCTCGGATTTGAACGTGTTTTAGGACAGCGAATCTAACTGTTCAAGAGTCTCAATACGTCGTATCGTCAGCAGACTATAGTATTAGCGAGTACGTTCTCGTCTGCAGGTAATTTGAATCCATTTTACTGTACGTATTTTGGCTGGTGATAATTATTTTTCCATCAATGGTCCGGTTTTAGAGACTATATATATCACGATTATGGAAAGAGTATCTCACATTCTCACAATATGGAAGGAACTTCTCGAACACTTCCTTACACCATAAGATTTGTTGGTCTACTTGGAAGTCATTCTCTTGGTAGAAATCCAAAGTTTATGGCTACGGCGGTAGATTTAGGAAGGGAATTGTTAAGACGAGAAATTAATCTTGCCTATGGAGGAGGTAGTGTTGGCCTTTAAGGAGCTGTTGCTTCAACAGTCTTTACCAATGGTGGTCTCGTTAGAGGTTTCATTCCTGGGTACATAGAAACACGACGAGTCTATGGACCTACATACGGTGTAGAGCACACAGTTTCCAGCAATTACTACAAATATTTTGAGATGAATCATGCCGTGGAAGCTTTCATTGTTCTTCCCGGAGGAGTTGACACTATGGAAGGTTTGTTTACCTTGATCTCGTGGGCTTCTAAAGGGTTACACAATAGACCCATTGGTCTTTTAAACATTGACGGTTATTTCAATAACCTTCTCAAATTCTTAGACGATGCGGTGAGGCAGAACTTCATGGCTTCCAGTCAGAGGAATCTTTTTATTTCTTCTTTCTTTGTTGACGAGCTTTTAGACAAACTAGAGTTTGCTAAAGCTTTCCCGGGTCCTGGGGCTAGTTATGACGAGTTTGCAAATTCTGGGATATTATATTTAGAATTGCATTTGTAACATTCCTCATATGATCTAGGTTTTTTTTGTTGAAATGATATTATCCATAAATATTATTCTAGGCTGTATGGCCAGTGCGAGCTATATTTTCTTCATTCTTCAGTCATTCGCTGTTGGTGTCACTGTTTCACGTCTTGATTTGTATCGTCACTACGTTGCAATATTTCACGTCAATAACGCATACAAACGAGTCAATTCTCTTAACTATTCGTCTTGTCAGCATCACTTCATTTCACTAATGGTTTTGACGATAAGCAATTACGTCATTAGTTTCTTCTTAACAAGGCGTCAATTCGGTCAACAAGGTTCAGCACGTTCTTTGAGTTTGGCCGAACAAGTCGTCAGTACGTAGTAAATGGTAGTGTCATTTTCTCCATCTTTCTTAACAAGGATGTGATAGTATCCTGACCGTAAGTCAATCTTAGAGAACACAACGGATACTCTAAGCTGATCAAATAAGTCATCGATACGAGATAAGGATAACGTCAATTTCCTTGTAGGATAGTTCAACAAAGTTTTGCAAGGAATTGTTTCTAAATGAACGATTTCGATTCGTATAATATAATCGCAATATTGCTTCGTAATGAGTTAGACATCAGAATGGGATACTTTTAGACAACAGAGTTTTATTGATTCTAAACGTTCGTGTTTAAATCAGCAATCCGATCATCTTCAGTCCACATGAGGATCTTTGACAGCAGCTTCGCGAATGTTATTCAACATTAGGCGTTTCTTCATAGTCGTCTCACTTCTTTGCGACTTTGCGAGATAGATCAGTTTTGTCAATCGCAATATGATAAGTACGTTGATAACGTATCACAATTTTTTTTTATTCTTTCGTCCCTTCACCGAGTACGAAAAATCTACTTGAGTCTATGCTCGATATAATTTCAGAACTAACAATTGTTATCTAATGAGAATTTTAACAACGTCAATATTTATCGAATAAATTCTCATACCTTTCCTGGAGCAGAGGGATGCGAGAGTCGTGGATGTGACTGACACATTTTTTTAATTCATATTTTGATTCGAAGATCGATTTTAAAACCATTTGCTCTGATACCAAATCGTAACACCCTAATCCGTCCAGGTCTGCAGCCCCATTCGGACTAAAGTATTTAACTTGGTAATCGTAAAATTTAAAACTTTTCAAACACACTTTATCAATCTCAATAAAATTTTTCATAACATATACAGTACGGAGTATTTAACAATTTTGCGGAAGCGAATTTAATATTGACATATCATAAATCATTTCAAAACTTGTCACATCCATTCCGACAATCTCGACCCATCTGCCGCCAGGATCACATTAATCTTTCTGTTTACCTGCGTGTAGCAAATAAAACACACTACACGCTCAGCGGTGAAGCTGAGTAAGCATATCTAAAGCGTCGAACATCCACATAAATTGAATCTCAATTCACAAACAACCATTTGATATCATGCACACAATATATAATTCATTCATGATATTCTCAATATTTTTATTCCAATATCTTAACATTCAACATTCATATTCAATATTCAATATTCAACAATATCCTTAAACTATGCTTAGTCTAAGGTCAATCTTTTTGATGTTTACCAACTCTTAAACGAATTCTAGTTTAAGATAGTTAAACTATATTCGAGTTTCAGGTACTTCTAACCAATTCTTAAACTAATTCTAGTTTAAGGTACTTCTAACTAACTCTTAAACTAATTCTAGTTTAAGGTACTTCTAACCAACTCTTAAACTAATTCTAGTTTAAGGTACTTCTAACCAACTCTTAAACTAATTCTAGTTTAAGGTACTTCTAACCAACTCTTAAGCTAGGTCCTTAGTTTAAGGTACATATTTCCGATTGATTTACCAACTCTTAAACTAGCCTTCGCTTAAGGTACAAATCCAGAAAACCAAACAGTAGGATACTAATTGTCGGGTTGGGTGGCATCCCCAAACGAGTTCCTCTAGTTTGGTTATGGATCCCGTACGTACGTTTTAACCCAGGCCACCGAATATTCATAATTATACCCGCAAGGCCTATTTCTAAGTCATCTTAGAGGTCTTCTAGATAGTCTTAGAAACCAACGTCAACCTAGGTATATCTTAGAGTTCTTCTAGATATCCTTAGAATTCAAATCATTTCATAATCAACAACGTATTCATTTCAATTCATAATTTAATTTTCAATAATCATTTTAATCAGTAGTTTCATCAAGTCATAATCATCATAATAATCATTCATCATAATCATCAATCAACATAACATTTGATAACAAACAGCGGCCTAGTCTCGAGTGTTAACACCCGAACTTACCGTCATGCATCACATAGTATTTTATATGCCAAAAACATCATTTTTATTATACAAAATCATATTTATATTGTGCATAATTAATTGGTATCAAAAATAGGATTTCATAGTTCAAAAATCATGTTTTCTAAACAATATTTGATTAATATATGATAGGAAACTCAATTATTAACTATTAGCTTCATTTTCTTCAATAGTGTAGGGAGACAGTGTACTGTCACTTCTGATAATCTACTGTCTGATATTCAGAATGGGCTGATAATCGAGTATCACACTCTGATAATCGATTATCAAACTTCAGAGAGGGCTGACAGTCGATTATCACATTCTGATAATCGACTGTTGCTCAGCTTTGTTCAAAAAATCTGCAGAACGATGAATAATCGATTTTCAAGTTGATAATCGATTATCCATCGTCTTCTACCTCGATCCAACTTGCGGAAATGTCACTTTTACTCACCAAACTTCAATTAAAGTATATAAAAATGTTCCCAAGGTTCATGGATCATTTTAGCATCATTAATTCATAATTTAACATCAATTTCATGGTTTATGATTCTTAGTTCTTCAAGTATGTCAAACACAAAACTCAACCAAATGACCATTTATGAACGTAGAAACGACCTATATGAACATTCTAGTCATTAGATATATCTACGGGCTTACCTCGAAGCTAAACAAAGGTTTTGAAAATTTTCCGGCGAAACTTCCGGCGAGTATTTCGCCCAACTCCAGCGACTTCACACCAAATTGACAGCATCTATGTACTCTCCATATTCATAGCTCTTATATGAAAGAAGAAGGAAAAATTTTGGTGTGGAAATGAGGAAGAGGAGAGTAGCATTTATAGCTAGAGAAGAAAGAAGAAGACAATTGGTGATCCTGGTGATAATGGATCGATTAGTGCGCAGGGCTGCGATGCTGATGAATTTCTCACGATTCTTCTCTGATTGAGACTAATTTGGTCCCAGTCGGGGTACACTTTTTGGTCCAACTTTCTCCGAATTGAAATGTGTTTGCACCGTTGCGATCAGACAGTCGAGCTCTATCCAACGATATAATTTTTATGTTTATTTGGTATACTTTTTCAGACACCATATTTTTGGGTGGTTGACTTTGACAGAGTCAAAATTGATTCAGTTGACTTTTATTCAAAAATGTTCTCATATTTAATTCGTATTAATTATTATCATGATTTATTTCAGTAAATCATTTTAAAGTTCACTACATAACTAATTTCTTTATTTATTCTTGATTTGGGTCTGTACTCATGTTCTCAATCAAGACCACACAAATACTCAACATATTGGATTTATCTCTATGAGATTTATCCAGATTAAGATATTGGATATCAAAACACATTTCATTTCGGCCCAAAGCCCAATGACTATTTATTTTAATCGAAACAAATTTGACTAATTGAATATTTATTCATTAAAAATTTTAGGGTATGTTTTGGGGCGTTACACGAAATATTTTGACAATGAAGCTTTGAGTGCTACTCCTTTGAATGATAGATTTTGATCCCTTTTGATCTCCGCTGCACAAGAAAAGTTAGACATTTCATAAGTGAGTAGTTTACCTCGAAGTGCGTCATATGTTATTGTATTGTAATCTCGGCCTTCTTTGATAGGATTGAATGTAGACTTCCATTCCGGTGTGAGACTTCGAAGGATTTTTCGAACGAGAACATGATCCTCATAATGCTTCCCAAGTGTATCCAAATTTGAGATGATAGTTGAAAATCTCTCGAACATGCCATCTATTGTTTCATTTTCCATCATCATGAAAAACTCATACTCATGGGTGAGCAAGTCGATCTTTGAGTCCTTCACTTGACTTGTTCCTTCATATGTGACCTCTAATTTGTTCCACATCTCATTCGCCGTCTTGCACCTTGAGATTTTCCGATAGTCATCCGGGTTCACGGCACAATATAGAAAGTTGATGGCCCTTGCATTTAGTTGCATCTTCTTCTTGTCATTTGAGGTATATTCGGTCTCTAGCTTTGGAACAAGAACCCTGTCAACAATCTTGGTGGGAATCGTCTCGCCATGCTTGATCACCATCCAAGAATCATAATCATTTGATTGGATGAATATTCTCATCCTCTCTTTCCAATAAGCATAATTTGTGTCGTCGAAGAGTGGTGGCCTTGTCGTGGATTGTCCTTCGGCAACTCCGGGTTAAAATGTTCTTCTGGCCATGATCTTTTTAAATTTTCAGCAGCAAAGCTTTGAAAATTCCTCGCTCTGATACCACTTGTTAGACGCCTCGCACACCTCTAGAGGGGGGGGGGTGAATAGAGGTGTTGCCCAAAAGACCAGTTTTTTTGCGCGGAAACGTTCTTCACGAATATTCAATAAAATCAATGCACCATAAACAAAGTAAAGTGAAGGATAAGAGCAATGCACACACGATATATACTGGTTCGGCCTAAATGCATACATCCAGTCCCCGAAGCAATCGTGCCCAGGCCTTCACTAACCCGTCAAACTTAACGGAGTTTGACAATCCGAATACAACTCGAGAACTTGATTTCACAAGCCTCTTATCTTACCACCGAAGTTTTGATTTCACAAAACTCAGGATTTCTTCCACCTAACGTTTGATTTCACAAACCGTTAGGATTTCTACCACTTGGTGTAATCCCAACACCAAGAATACAAATCCCTTACAATAAAGTAAGAAAACCAACCGCAACCGAGTAATTCTCCCAACACGGAGTAGATTGTTGAAAATACAATGAAGTCCTTTAGAATATGGCAATATCTCTCAAAGACTCAAGCAATGAGGAAAAACTCAAGCAAGAAACGATTTAGCAATAAAAAGAATTGCCTTGGTTGGATATAAGGAGGGGATTGAGTAGAATCTCTTTGGATATTCAAAGGATATATTCTTCAAAGTGTTCTAAGTGTTCTCTTCAAGATAATCACGAAGAGGGTGGTTTATAGAAGTTAGGGAGTGGATAGAGATGAAAAGAATTCAAAAAAACTAGCCGTTTGGTAGTTGAAACTGTCGACTTATTCGAATAACTCAAGAACTATTCGAATAGTTTGGATCAATCGCGTGGCTTGAAAAACCAGTTCCTATTCGAATAAATGGTTATTTATTCGAATAAAACAGGTTAATTTCAGTCACAGGAAAGATCACGACTTTCTCGAATAAACTAAAGATTATTCAAATAGAAAGGCAACTTCTCCACACAAAGGCTGATCTAAAATGAGTTTTAAAGGTAAGATGATAAGGGAATGAACCTTAGAGATGCCATACTCTTTAACACAAAATCTAAGACCTAAAACACTACCCAACTAAGGAAACAACCTCTTCGGTCTCATTCCTTCCACCGATGCTCAAGTCCCTTCTTCACGGACGGATATGAACATGTTGTAGCTTTGATTCTTAGCCTTGATGAACAAAATGATGATGATATTTTGTCACTCTTTTGTCATTATCAAAACCTAAAAGACGATGAGCAAAGGACAATGCAAAAATACATATTCATGATAACACATTGTCCAACAAAATAGGCTCCAACGGACCAAAACATTTAAGGGGTTATTGGCACAATTTGTGGTATTTGATTAAATTTGAATCTGCTAAAATTCACCTAGACAGCGATGTCCTAGTCTTGGACATCCTTGTTCTAGGCTTGCGTTTTGAAAATTGGGAAGCAACGGTCAGGCCAACAGCGATGTCCAAAACTCCTACATCGCTGTTTTGGCTGTTGACTTCCAAACAAGGAAAGTTTTAGCCTTAAATTTCTTCCAACGGTCAGGTCCCTACATCGATGTTCAATACTTGAACATCGTTGTTTAGGTCTGACTTTAAAGGTGGAGTTTTGGCCTGACAGCGCTGTTGCTGGGTCAACATCGCTGTCCAAAAACTTTCTGCCAATGCACTATAATTTTGGCTTAGGTTGGACATCGCTGTAGGGAAAGCTACATCGCTGTTCTAGATGTTTCTGGGAACCCAACCTTGGCTCAATAGCGATGACTAATATCCAACATCGCTGTTGGAAGACTTAACGCAAAACCATGGTTTTCAGCTACCCAAGCCAGAAAGCGTTGTTAGTTATACCAACATCGCTGTTGTGCTAGTTTAGCCAGACCCATGGTTGGTTTAGTCATGCCGTTAGCCGATGTCAAAAATGTAAGTTCTCCAAAATAAAAAAACCAAGTATTGAAAACATTTGTTTATTGCATTTTGCTAAGAAATCAAGTAAAACATCTTAAGAACCACGTCATTTAATTGAAAACCACGGCTAACCAAGTTTGTGCCGTTTCACATGGTTTTCACTAACCAAAGACGGAAGGTGGTTTTTGAAGCGTTTTGTTGGAGAACTATTTAAATATGCCCAAAAGTAAAAACCAATCATAAAAAGTTGAAAGCCACTTGGTTGGTTCGGACGCCAAAAACCAACGCCGAAAACGGAAAGCCGAACGCCAGATGGCTTGGTTTTTGATTTGAGCGAACTCCAAGTGTTTTTAGGCATGTTGAAAACTTGTGAAAAACATTTTTGAATTTGTAAAAGGTATTTTGATGAAATGAGCCTAGAGAGCCAAGGTTTGAAAGTTTGTGTCTGTCTTGATCACATTAAGACCGACTCAATACAATTCTAAATCTTCGTTCTGGTTCTTGGTTCTTGGTTCTCAAATCATCATGCCATGTTCCTTCGCCTTGGTTTTGTTCACTTTAGCCTTGTTATGCCACGACGGTTTGGCATTATCAAAACCTGTCATAAAACGAACACAGTTTAGTATGACGTAGGCGTAACCCGTGTTCCAACAGGATGTGGCCCAGGCTGAGACCCGGGAAAACGCCACATCGGGCTCGAAGATGAAGAGGAGGATTCGAAACCCGCACCACACCGTCAGAAGAGACACAACGAGTGTAACTTCATTATTGGAGGGAATACTGGCGGAGATTCAGCCACGAGCCGGGAAAAGTGGGCCAATGCGGCGATGGTCAACAAGGTGCTGGTCCCAGAAGGTAAGAAGCTGAAAACTGAGCCAATTGTATTTTCTAATGTTGATCTGCCAGAAACAGGGGTCCCCCATAGGGACGACCTGGTGATTACTATTGATATAATGGACTTACTGATCCATAAAACCCTTGGGGATACGGGAAGCTCCATTAATATCATGTATATGGATATGTATAAGGCTCTTGGTTTGACAAGGGATGAATTATCACCCATCAAAACTCCACTGACCGGGTTCACTGGTGACTCTACACTATGCCAAAAAAAGGTGTGAGACAACTATTGATTAACTACTGTTTATGGAAAAACAGTAGTTAAAAAAATCAAACTACCGTTTGTTGTTGTTGGCTACAAAAGTAGTAGTCTAGCTACAATGCTTAAAACTATTTTTAAAGTTTCGAGAAACAGTATTGTAATATTAGTTGTGTGTGTCATATCAAAATTTAGTTTTTGTTATCACAGTTGTCAATAATAAGTTAAGAATACTCTTTTTAAACAGTAGTCTTGTTATTCAGTCTAGAACTGTTTTCAAAGTAATGAGAAACAATAATCTATTGCTAGTTGTCTGTGTCATATAGTATTTTTGGCACTATTGTTTATAACAAGAATACAATACTCTTTCTTAACAATAGTCTAGATACTTAGCCAACAATTATTTTTAAAGTTCATAGAAACGGTAATCTATTAGTAGTTGTCTGTGTCATATCAAAATATGGTTTTTGTTTCTACAGTTATCTATAATAAATTAAGAATACTAATTTTAAACAATAGTTGGGCTATAAAGCCTAGAACGTTTTTTAAAGTTATGAAAAACGGTAATGTATTACTAGTAGTCTGTGTCACACGGGTTTTTTTCACAATTGTCTAGAATAAGTTAAGAAAACTCTTTTAAAGAGTAGTGTGGATAGTAAGCATAGAACTGTTTTTAAAATTATGAGATATAGTAATCTATTACTAATTGTCTGTGTCATATGATTGTTTTTCTAGAGTTGTTTATAATAAGTTAAGAATACTCTCTTTAAACGGTAGTTTAGCTATTAAGTTTCAAACTTTTTTTGAAGTTCAAAGACACGATAACCTTCACTACAATAAATATGTGTATGCCATCTAACGTTACTTTCGTAATTTTGGGCGAAACTTTAGACAACAATCAAATAACCGCTGTTTAAAACAATTACTACGTATCATTTTTAAAAAATAGACACTTTTATTGAAACAAAATAAAAAGTACATGGACAGGCTGTGTAATGTCCCGCTACACACAAAGGGAATTGGGAACCCATACAATCAATCAATCTCACTCATAAAAGAAAAAAAGCAAAAAGAAGATGGCGAACCAGTCAGCTACAAGGTCCACTTGTTGGCCGAGATAACCCAAGTTCTTCCAAATACCCCAACTGAAAGGGTCAAGAAGAGACAAAGGGCAGCCTACCAGTAGGACCTAATTGGAAAAATAAACATATAACTCGGCTCAAAATCAATTGGTATTACCTCCAAGAATGAGGTAAAACTGAGGACCAACAGGAGGAATCAACACCCACGCTGTCCATATCCATACTCCAATTTCCAAGGAGGACAACTTAACTCCAAAGTGACCCCACTCTGCCATACAAACCCCTCCCCTAGGTCTACGGCCAGAGTGTCCCCTAGGTATTTGGAAAGCGTCCCCAACCAGACGAGGCACAAGTTCACTAGGTTGTCCCATGAGCCTTCATCTACTATTGCCCTCGATTGAGTTCAGAAACAATACGTAGATAGGCAGGACACCAGCGAAAACAACCTCCCAAACCCGAGAAAAAGCCTAGTTAGCCAGAATAAAAACTTCATAGCCAAGATAGCCCTAGTTCTTCGAAAACCCCAACCGAAAGGGTGAAGAAGATCATCAGGCAGCCTGCTAGCGTGACCAAAAGCAATGATAAACATAAATCCCAGCTCCAAATGAAATGGTAATACCTCCACACATGAGGCAAAATCGGGTGGACTTGAAGGAGAACCTGCCCAAACAAGGGTAGGCCACCAAGAATGAATTCAGCTCCATTATGCTGCCCACAAACTGCCCATCAATTCCATTTCATTTCCAAAATCCACACACTGATTCAAGGCACACAAAGCAGCAGCATTCATCTTAAGGCAAACTCAAGTTGCCATAAGTTTGATCATGCTAGGCAGCCCCTCACAGTTCCAACATCAAAAACAACCAGTTCATCATCATTCCAGCCCCTGGAAACCAAAACAGCAGTGCCCAAAACCAAAACAACAGCAGCATCCAATGGTTTTCCAGCCCTATTGAGCTCCAATTTCCAGCCCCTGGTTCCAGCTTCTTCTCCAGCAAAAATACCTCAAAGACCAGCTGCATGACACGCCAAACCATGTCCCCAAACCTTAGTCACGCAGAAGTAAAACAGCACTAATTACTATCCATTCCAGCAAGGTAAAGCCTCTGTTTTTAGAGGCATAAGAACCAAAACTCAGCCTGGTTTTAATCCCAGCACGAAGTTCACAGGTCCCTCACAATCAGTTCACCATCAGTTCACCATAACGAGAAGCAATGGTAGAAAGAAGAGAACCACAACAAGTGCCAAGTCTGCCCAGGAATAGCATGCCACAGATTCTACACTTTCCTTCCAGCATTGGTCGATTCCTCCACCCCAAAACATCCCTAGTTGGCTCTTCCATAACCATTAGCGGGGGTAGGGGGACAACATGCCATTATGCAGTTGATAGGTGCAGCACCATAGGCAATGTAATTCAGTGGCCGTTCTTCATGGAATTGAACCCCAGAACTCAATAAATTCATCCCTCAAAACATGGTTCACAAAATATCCCATAGTTCTAATATCAACATTAAAACAAACAAAATGACCAGTAACAGACACAAACCGCTTCAATTGATGTTGAAATCCAACTCCATAGAGTGGAAGAGGATTACAAACCGCTCAAAATCTCAGAAAATTAACCATCAAAGTTGCCCGGATCAAATTGAATCAAAGATGCAAAACCGCGATTGAACAGTGTCGGGCATAGCGTTGACCTTCGTTTCTTCCAAAAAACTTCTCCAAAATCAGCGAAATAACCTCAAAGCAAAGGAGATGAACAATGACGAGTTGGGCGTTGACTTCCAATTCGCATAGCTTCTTCTCACAAAATCCCAAATTAAGTTCATTATCATGTGCGCCAGCATGAAATTTACCCGGGTTCCAAAAATCAAATTAAATGGAGCAATCAATCAATGGAAGAATGGAAGGGAAGAAGGCAGTGAACAGTGTTCCGCGACACGGCCCAGTGTTCAACATATGGCTGTGATTTTGAAGAAGACAGGAAATTATCTCTATCTGAGAAGAGATATTCTGAATGGGACTCCATAGACCTAATTGCGAAATTGGGGGCGCATATTAGGCGGGCAATGGAAAATTTGGAGGGACTCTAAAATTTGAGATGAAATTAAAAAAAATTTAGAATCAGCAATCTAATTTTTGAAACAAAAAAGTTTTTTGGTCCATAAATTTTCTCAAACTTATGTACCACTTTAAATTAGGGGTACATTTTTTTGTTAATTGAATTTCTGTTTTTGTCCGATTTGATCTGATTAGGTCCGATCTGATGCATTTAAAGATTATATCAGGCAATTATGACACAACCTATACAAGTAAATAGATTCCTGTGAAAGTTTGATATGATCTTATTACATTCAAAATTCATTTGATCCGATTAGATCTGTTTTGGTCTAATTTAATCTAATTAAGTCTGATCTGATGTTTTTAAAGAACTAGGACATAACGTATACAAGTAAATAGATGTTTTTAAAGATTTGATCTGATCTTATGGGATTTGAATTTGATTTGATCCGATTAGATCAATTTTGGTATGATTTGATCTAATCATATCGATCTAATGCATTTAAAGATTATATTAGGCAATTGGGACACAACATATACAAGTAAATAGATCTTCTTTGAAGATTTGATCTGATCTTATTATATTCGAATTTCATTTGATCAGATTAGATCTGTTTTGGCATAATTCAATCTAATTAGGTCCGATATGATCCTTTTAAAGATTACATAAGGAAAATAGGATACAGCCTATATAAAAGTTTAGATTTTCTTGGTAGATTTGATCTGATCTTATTGGTTTTGAATTTGATTTGATCCGATTAGATCTGTTTTTGTCTGATTTGATCTAATTACGTACGATCTGATGCATTTAAAGATTAGATCAGGGAAATATAGGACAGAACGTATACAAGTAAATAGATCTTTTTGAAGATTTGATATGATCTTATGGGATTGGAATTTGATTCGATCCGATTAGGTCTGTTTTGGTCTAATTCGATCTAATTTTGTCTAATTCAATGCGTTTAAAGATTAGATCAGGCAAATAGGACAAACAACCTATATAAGTGAATAGATTTCCTTCAAGTTTTAATCTCATCTTATTGGATTTGAATTTGATTCAATCCGATTAGATCTGTTTTGGCCTAATTCGATCTAATTAGGTCCGATTTAATGTGTTTAAAGATTAGATCAGGAAAATAAGACACAACCTATACAAGTGAATAGATTTTCATATTGGATTTGATTGAATATGCGCAAGCAATAAGATCTGATTGAAATTGATTTGATCTTATCTTATCTAATCTGATTAGATCTAATCTTGACTAATCTAATTGGAATAGATCTAATCTGCTTGATCTAATTGCAGTTATATTTAAAACTCTTTTAATTTGATTTGATTTAATCTAATTTGATGATATATGATTTGATTAGATATCATCTAAACATTATATAAACATGTTAAATTGAGATGTAGTTATCTAATTTGGTTTAATATTATCTGTCTGTGTTTTTATGAAATACAATAAGTATAAACATGTAAAACTGAGATGAAGTCTAATAATTTAACCAAAAATTGAGGGAATACATAATTTTTTGATGAAATGAATTGAAAGGTTAATATACCTTGAATCTATATTGTGTTCCCCTTACGCAGATTAGTAAACGGGGGTCTCGCTGCCCGGTCAGCGAGTCAGGGGGTCAAAGGGGGCAATGCCCCCTTGCTTGGGGGGCGGAGTCGCCCCCGGCCCGATAGTATGCTATGTTGTATTGGGCTCTGTGTGTCTTTACGCTTTCTGTTTACTTTGATTACTCAATTATATTACGCTTTCTGTTTACTTTATAAAATATTTCAAAATATTATTTTATTTAAGTAATATACAATATATATTTTATTTAATTTTAGATCAAAGATTTAAAATGATTGATTGCAAAAAGTAAAAATTGAACAAATATTCAAAGTCTAAAAACTAAAATATTTTGCATCCCCTTCTCCAAAGCAGCGGTACATTTTGACAACTTCCTCCTCAAAATTTAGAATTCCTCTTCACTTTTGTTTTCAAAATCACCTCAAATTTCATATTCCCTCCTTAAATTTTCAGAATCCCTCCTTTTTATTCTTTTCTCTTTTGCTATCTAAGAATTCCTGGTCATCCTTCACACTCTTGCGTGCACCCAACATAATGGAGGCGAGGTTTCTCTCTCTAGGAAACACGAATGAACAGTGCCACGAGGCTGTTCTTCGCCATTTCTCCTTCATTTTGAGCTCTTTTCTTCTGATTTTTGGAACTCTGGCTTCGCTTACAACGGGTGATTCCATATTAGAGGTTGAATCGCTGATTTTGTGGCTGAATTATGAATAATCGAAGGTCAACGCTTGGGATGGTACTGTTCACTCGCGAACTTTGCAGCTTGATTCACGTCGTTCCAAGAACTTTTGATGGCAAATTTTCTCAGATTACGGGCGATTTGTGATCTTCTTTCAAGGTATGAGAGTGGATTTCATTCCCGTTTGATTTTTATTCGATTTGTGGATTTTGAGACTAGGTTTACCCTGTTCATTTTGCGACACTAGAGTGCGATTGGCACTGGTCCATGCCTGATTTTGGGTCCAGCTTTTGTGGGTTCTCATTGACGATGTTGAGGACTTGTTTGTGATGATTTTGGTCTTGCGGTCCAGCAAACTTGTTTGTTCTTCATTGATGAATGACTTTCTGGATTTGTACTACTAGGCATAATTAGGCGTGTGTTTTTGTTATTGTTTCCTTCTAGTTGGGTTGTGTATTAGGGGTGGTGTGGATTCTTCTTGCTGTGATGAGGGGGTGGAAATTTTCTAGGCAATGTCATAACATTTGGTACAGGTTTGCCATTTTACCCTAGCCCAGCCCCGATTTCCGATGGAGTAGCAACGATGTACAATACCGTGCATGGGTAAGGAGAGCGACGGTTTGCAGCGACCTGAAGATGATTTAACAGCATGTCCAGCCCTAAAGTCCGAAAAAAGTAGCATCCATGGTTGTTTCTTGGTATAATCTTCAAATTTGGTTTGTTCTTTATATGATTCGTCCTTGATTAGGTTTGATTTTGTGTTCATCTTCTATTTTAGTACAATTTCTTATGTTTAAGTGCTTCAAAAGATCTGAAATTGGTTTTGGTTGTGTTGAAAGGTTGGTTTGATTTTATTTTGAATCTAATATGAGTTATGTGTGTTGACTTTGGGCTTTCAATTGTCACTTTAATCACAGGATTTGTTTGATTATTAAAAGAATGAATATATTAATCTCATTTTGTGGTACCATCTCAGAGTTTTCATTTCTTTTGCTTCTTTAGGCTCCTGTTAAGGTTCTTGTCATACTCATTAATGAAGATAAAGTGTGAGAAGCGGGGCTTGGGGAGAACTTACGAGTCCGAGTATCTGGGATTGAGGAAGATGATATCTTATCAGGCTCTGTTCTATGTTGTGTTGGTAAATACCATTCAATTATTTTCTTTGCTTAGTCTACTTTTTCAATTTTCAAAGCTTTATGTGTGGACATGGTTTGCTCAATTTGTCCATTGTTAAGCTTATTTGGAAGGGGTTGATCAAGTTATCATTATGTTCTTTTATACCTATATAATCCTGTCTCAGTTTTTACTGAAATGGATCTGTGTCTTGGTGCAGTAAGGCCAGTCCCTGCTGTTACACGGTTTGTTGCGCACTTGTCAATCAAGGAGTTGCTGGATAATGTATGAATTAAAACTTAGCATTTTTATTCTCTTATTTGCTTGTTATAAAACTAGGTTTATTGTATGTCGCATTCAGGTTGGCTTCTTAAGAGCACGACTTCTGCTATGTGGTCTTCTTATATTGTGCAAATAGATGAACTTCAATTGTTAAATAGATGTATATGAACTACTTTGGAGGTATTAAGCTAGCAAATAACTCCAAAAAGTTTCAATTATTTTTATTATGAACTCTTTCTTGTTATCAACAAACATTCATTTTAATTATTCAATGGTATGCAGATTGAGGACTAAAGTGGATGCTTTACAAGAAAATATTGCTAGAGCAAGAGATGTATTCAGAAATGTTATTGAGGGGACAAATAACTAAATTAGGCATGCCGAATGGACAATTAGAGTGTGATTTTAATTATGTAAATATTAAATTATTGTTTGTTATTTAGACTTGGGTTGTATGTATTTAGATATTATTCAATATATTCTACATTTTAGAATTTATTTTTGTTTCTTGATCAATATTTTGGAATTGAAATAAATTTTATTTATTAAATATAAATGTAAATTGAAATATAGTAGTCTTTCAAATAGCTTTAGAATGTATTAAAACAATTTTCTAAATTTTTAAAGGACAACTACACAAACCTGTACTGTTAATAAACGTTAGACAATAGAAATAAACAGTTGTGTGAAATACAACAAATATAGTTGTTTAAAGATTACAAATACAACACAGAATAGCAGTTGTCTTATGCAAAAATATTTAGTTGTCTTTGGAGCAGTAGTCTGATTCACAATCTCACTACTGTGTAAAAAGATAGTTTGAATATTTCATGGACAACTACAAAAAAGCGTAGTGTTATTGAGCACTATACAAGTGAAAGAAACGGTTGTTTAAAATACAACAAAATTAGTAGTCTACATTTTAGAAATATAACACAAAATAACAGTTGTCTGATGCTATTTTTGTTTAGTAGTCTTCCAAGCAGCAGTCTGATATATCTTTCAACCACTTTTGAAATTAGATGTCTATATTGTTGAACGACAACACCACGCAATAGGAGTCTGAAGTCGGAAACAACAGTAATATTCATTATAAATAGACAACGAAACATCACAGTTGTCTTTAACTCTAGAAAACAGATGTCTTACTCATACGAGGACAACTTCAAAAAAATGTACTCTGAAACATCACAAAATAGGTGTTGTCAACCGTATTACACAATTGTTTTTAAACAGTATTCTGTAAATATATCAGACAGCTACTCGGAAGACTACTGAAACTAGCACAGTTAGACTACTAAAAAGAACAGTTGTCAGCATCTGTTTTTGACGTAGTGCTATTGAACCGGAGGGGGTAATAACCCTCCCGGTCGAAATAGGGGATACTAAGGCCACCCGGAAGTTGGACATGGAATTCGTTGTGGTGGGGATAATCTCCAACACAAACATCATTCTGGGCAGACCCGGATTGGAAGATTTAGAGTGTGTCATCTCACCTCGTCATCTGTGCATAAAATTCCCAACTCCCCATGGAGTTGGAATCGCCAGGGGATCCTAGAGAGTGTCCCGGGCGTGGTATTTGAAGGCAACCAAACAGCCTATCAAGTACGACACCCAAGTGGGAGAGGTGACTGCACAGCTCTTGAGGGCAGAGGAGAGACGTCCCAGAGTAGAAGTTGCCGGCGACATTGAGGAAGTTGAACTGGAGCCAGGCACACCAGGGAGGTTAGTCAGAATTGGCAGGGGCTGAACTCAGATCACGAGTAATCTTAGTCCTTAGAAGGTTCAAGAAGGTCTTTGCATGGAGTCCAGTTGATATGCCAGGACTGGATCACAAGATTGCAGTTCATCGCCTTAACGTCATGCGAGATGCTAAACCGGTGAATTAGAAGCGAAGGCATTTGACGCAGGAAAGGAGGGATTTCGTAAAGAAGGAGGTAGCAACTTTGCAGAACATTGGTCACATCCGGGAGGTGCAATACCCGGATTGGTTGGCAAACGTATTTCTGGCGCCCAAGCTCCCTTCGTGGAGAATGTGCGTCGACTACATAGATTTGAACAAGGCCTGCCCCATGGATTCGTTCCCTCTCCCCAACATTGACCAGATGGTGGATGAGACTGCCGGATCAGAGTTAATGAGCTTCATGGACGCTTTTAGAGGCTACCATCAGATTCGGATGTACCCGGCTGATGCTGAAAAGACGAGTTTCATGACCCCGGAAGGGCTGTACTGTTACTTGGTGATGGCCTTTGGACTGAGAAATTCCGGGGCGACATACACCCGGATGGTTTCTCAAGTGTTCAAGGCTATCCTAGGGTGAACCATAGAAGCATATGTCGATGACATGATTGTCAAGTCCAAAGAGGCCCGAGACCATGTCCGGGACCTTGAGGAGGTCTTTGAAATCATGATGAAGGTAAATTTGAGATTGAACCTGAAGAAATGTACTTTTGCTGTGCAGGGTGGAAAATTCCTTGGGCACATGGTTAGCCGGAAAGGGATTGAGGCGAACCTGGAGAAAGTTAGGGCCATCATGGAGATGGAACCCCCGAAGACAGCAAAAGAAGTTCAGCGGCTGACCGGAAGATTGGCGGCTTTGAATCGTTTCCTTTCAAAGCCGGCAGAGAAGGCACATCCATTCTTTACGGTAATCAAGAAGAGGGCGACCTTCGAGTGGACGCAGGAATGTCAAGAAGCATTTGAAGAACTGAAGAGATATCTGGAAAGTCCGCCGGTTTTATCTAAACCAGAACCTGGAGACATCCTGACTCTATACTTGGCAATTGCAGACTGTGCCATAAGTACTGTGATTGTGAGGGAAGAGAATGGGGCCCAATATCCGGTTTACTACGTCAGTAAGACTTTGAGAGATGTAGAGTTAAGGTATTCCCATCTAGAGAAGGCCATGTTAGCGGTCTTCTGGACGGCGAAGAGATTAACCCCGTACTTTCAGGCTCACCGGATTATTGTGCTCACCAACGAGCCTTTGGCATCACTTACCCGGAGCCCGGCGGAATCCGCCCGGATGACCAAATGGGCGGTCTTCATCAGTGAGTATAATGTGGTGTTCAGGCCGCGCCCATCGATCAAAGGGCAAGCACTCGCTGACTTCCAAGTCGAGTGTACTGCCAGGGAGATGACAAGAGCACAGGTTGATACCCGGGTAGAGGATGACTGGTGGGTAATGAGCATCGATGGATCTTCTGGGTCTCGATCTTGTGGAGCAGGTATTGTAATGATTACTCCGTAAAATTTCCAGATATATGATGCTGTCAGATTTCAGTTCCGCGTATCCAATAATGAAGCTGAATACGAAGCCCTGATCAACGGACTGAAGATTCTTGGCAAGCTGGGAGTGTCCAAGGTTCAAGTATACAGTGACTCCCGACTAGTGGTGGGACAAATCACGGGGAAGTTTGAAGCAAAGGAAGAGAGGATGAAAAGGTATCGAGACTTGTCCTTGGAGATGTTGGGAAGGTTTGAGTTTAAGCTTGAACATATACCCGGGGCCCAGAACGAGGAAGCTGATGTTCTATCCAAGCTCAGCGCAGAATCACCAGAATACATAAGCCGATTGGCAACTGTCGAGGAGCTGGCAGCTCCGAGTCTCAACAGAGATGAAACGTTTTGGGTATCAGCTGATCCCCCGGAATGGTTGGACAGGTTGGCCAGATACATTGAGGACGGTGTAGCCCCGGAAGATCCCCAAGAAGCCCGTTTGCTGCGGATGAGGGCACCCACCTACAAGGTGGAGGATGGAGTCCTTTATAAACGGTCTTACAACGGTGTTCTGCTCCGCTGTCTTAGGGCAGCAGAGGCAAAGGTACTGATGGAGGAAATACACGAGGGAGTATGTGCTGCACATCAGGGTCCATACTCTATCTCTAGAAGGGAGATTATCCAGGGATATTTCTGGCCAACGATGAGGAAGGATTGTGAGGAGTATGTGTGCAAGTGCCCAACTTGTCAACAATTCCAGAGTATGCCCGGGAGGCCAGCCACGAACTACACGCCCATCAGCTCCGTGATTCCCTTCTCAAGATGGGGGATTGATATTGTTGGAGCCCTGCCAAAAGGAGTTGGACATGCAAGTTGGATAGTGGTGGCCATTGACTACTTTACCAAGTGGGTGGAAGTTGAACCACTTACTGGGATAACTGGAAGGCAAATGATCGATTTTGTGGGAACCAACATACTTTGTAGATTTGGAGTCCCGAAGCAGATCATATCTGACAATGGAACCCAGTTTGAGGAAGCAGAGTTCCAAGACTTCCTCAAAACTTAGGGAATTCAGCATACGAAAGTGTCTGTAGCCTACCCTCAGGCTAATGGATAGGTGGAGAACGTCAACAGGACAATCATAAGTGGAATAAAGAAGAAGCTACTTTCGGAAGGAAGCAAATGGGTGGATGAATTGCCCAGAATCCTGTGGACGTACAGAACAACTTCAAGGAGGGCTACAGGTGACACTCCCTTCAGCTTAGCTTATGGTTTTGAAGCCCGGGCTCCAGCTGAGACAGTGATCCCTTCCAGGAGAGAAATGGGATATGACCCGGAAGTGAACGAACAAAATCAGGCCATAGAGTTAAATTTCATAGAAGAAAGAAGGGATGAGGCACGGATCCGGGAAGAGAATTATTGACGCCAGGTGAAATCTTACTTTGACAGTAGGGTGAAACCGAGGGCGTTCCAGGTGGAAGATTACGTCCTGAGGAAGCGAGAGAAGAGTCAACCAACTAAAGGTGGAAAGCTGGCTAAGAAATATGAAGGACCTTATATCATCAAGGCCGTTGTTCACCCAGGTACCTACGAGTTGGTGACTCCAAAGGGAAAAGAAATTGATAGGACATGGAATGTAGAGCAGTTGATCAAATTTTATCAGTAAAATCATTTTGTAAAGCGCTCTATCTTTGAATTTATGAGGTTTTGTTTCAATAAAATTTTCTTTCCTTTGAAGCCAAGTGCATTTGCATTTTCATTGCTCTATAAATTCCTTCAAAAAAGAGAGGGGGAGAGCACCCCCGGGCGATATAGGCCCACATTACAGGGAGGTAGATAAGTTTATGCCACCTGCTAAAAATAGGGGGGGTAGATAAGTTTATGCCCCCGCGGAGGTAGATAAGTTTATGCCTCTGTCAAAAATGAAAGAAGGGTTGGGATTGGACTTTGAGGGCCTTTACAACCTGGAATTCGGGAAGAACAGCAAGCAGACTTCGAGGGCTGAAGCTTAGTACTCCACCAGCACAGATCAACCAAGCAAGCAAACTTCGAGGGTTGGATCTCAACTGATCCAAGGTAGATAAGATAATGCCTTAACCCGGAGGAAAGGAGGTCAGGGGTAGGTGAGGTAAGTTCCCATGGCATGTCCAAACCCCGGGGGATGAGATTGTATACAGAGAATAAAATATGTACTTGCATTAGTAAAAGTGCAAAGAAATAAACATTAAGGACCACATTGATGGGCCAAAGTTTACATTTTTGGTTCAAATTATGGTTCCTAATGAGATAAAAAAACCAGAAAATGGGGAGTTCATCGATTGCTAATCCGGAGGTTGTATCTTTGATTTACAATGTTAATTCCTAGTTTGAAATTGAAGGACATTCCTTAGTATGGGACGCAGGAAAAACTCCTAGACCAAACAAGTGATTGCCTCTTGAAATAAAACAAGGAGAAGAAATTTAATTTGCAGGGAGCTAGGCACTGAAGGAGGGCCTATTGCATCCATGCAGTCAACAGGAAGGAGGTGGGGGCCCCTTCCATGGGCTCCTTCCCTTCGACGAGGGGCACGTGGAGGAATCAGCCGCCTCCTCTATGTCATAGTCTTCCCACGTCCCAGGACGGGGAGCTGGTGCTCCCAATGAAGAACCATCATTGAGAGACTTCAGCAAGTTTGGAGAAGCAGTCCGGCTTTCACGTGAAGGTTCCGCCTTGACAGACGGCAAAGAACGCCCAAGTTTAGTCCTGCGCATCCTCTAGTACAAGGCGAGGTCTTGGAGGGTCATAGAGTCCCAGTCTATCCTCCCGGATGGAAGCCTAGGTGGACTAGGAGGAGATGGTGTAGGAAGATGAGGTGCCGGATAAAGTCTTGAGAACTTGTCAGGACTCAACCCAGCCATGTCGTTGGATTGAGCTGGAGAGGCGAAGAAATCATCATCCGAGACGACTTCACTCTGAGATTTACTCGCCATGGCGAAGAAATCAGAAAGGGATGAACTAGCAGCAAACCACCCTTTCCCGTTTATAGTGGAGGGGGAAGGGATGGTTGGGAAATAATGAATGTGGTTAAAATACGTGAAATGGGGAAGTAGTGATTGGTGAATGAAGCGGTTGAAGATTCCCAATGTTTGACTAGGGTTTTTCGCCACTTAAGTGAGGATATGGTGTTCGATATCTTTGCAAATGAGTCGGGTGCCAGTACATAATCCTTCTGATGGGTTCAAATTCCTAAGTAAAATGATAGGACACCCCCTTTTGAGGATTAACATGTGTGGTGGTAGACCATTGGGTGTGATAGAGTGCAAATAGTCCTCATAATGTAAGTGTTTGTTGTTTGTGGGTGTGTCTATACTGTAAGAGTGAATTGGGTTGCCTGGGAATGCTTGTATAAGGGTTGAATTAATTTCATCCACTGTTTGGTTCTTAGGTGTTAGAATGGCAGTGTATAATTGCTCATATGGGTCATTAATGAATTTCGTCAAGTCTGGAAACACTTCCTTAAGCAATGTAGCTAATGGGGAATGGTTTTTTTGTGGGGATACTATGAAGGAGGATGGTATTGGTATTTTATTACCAATTGATTTTGGGATTGTATTGTTGCCAACACGGAGTAGAAATTCACAAAAATATGGGTCCTCATTAGCCCGCATGTTTTGTGTCAATGATATCCTTGTGACATTTTGCCAGATGTGATGGGATCATACGAACGATGCTGCTATGATGTCTTCCTTAGTGCCTCTCTTAACGACTGGTAAGGTTTGTCTTAGATCTCCCCCAAATACAACAACTTTGCCACCAAAGAGGTTTGTCGTGTCCATTATATCTCTGAGGAGTGCATCGACTGATTCAATGGACTGTTTGTGTGCCATGGTAATTTCATCCCAAATGATAAGTCGACATTCTTTTAGTAGTCTTGCCTCAACAGTGTGTTTCCCAATGTTGCATGTTGGTGTGTCCTGGCCATCTATTGGGATCTTAAAACGAGAGTGTGCTGTTCGTCCTCTGGATAAGATTGATGCAGCAATTCCAGAGCTTACAGTTGCTAGTGCTACCCATTTTCGCATTCTTACTGATGCGAGTAGACATTTGTAGAGGAATGTTTTTACGGTGCCTCCTGGTCCATCCACGAAAAAGAGTTTTCCCACATTTGAGTTGATTGCTGTCATAATTTCATCATATGCAGTTCTTTGGCCTGCATTTAGTTTGTCAATGGCTTCAATATCAGCTTCATTTAACAGGATATTGTATTCTGATGCTATTTCTCTAGCCATTCGTTCTTGTTGGCAGTTGTTCACCTGGAACGACACCAATGAGTAATCGTCTATATTCTTGCCCAAACTGTTCAAGTAGTCACCAATGATTCGAAGACATGTTTTTTTTTGCTTCTTTCATGGTAATGGTTTGGTCCTTTGTGATATCTTCACTCATAAGTGATTTATGTTGATCCCATGACTTTTTTGGATTGGGTACATCACAATAAACGAGTAGTGTTGCAAATAGTCTTCGTAGACTTGATGGCATTTGATAAGAGTAGTGGCCTCTATCATGCATTCTTCGATGTTGGTTTCATTGAGAAGTAACCCCTGCTTCTCCGCAGCCTCCCTAAAGGTTTTGCACATATATCCATCAACAGCGAGCAAGTCATCGTATGATTTTGGTGAACGGTTGTGCATAAGTAGTAGGCGAAGATAGTATCTTTCTCCTTCTGTTGGGTTAACCGATGCTAGTCTTCCAACCACGTCTTTGCTTTTTCTTTGGGTCCAAAGTCTTTGTTGGGTGTGCCACACAAAGTATTCTGGGAATTCAATATAAGAGAGATTTAGTTGTCGTGAAACTTCGTTATGGGTGTTCATGTGGAAGAATTGCGTGAGCATGGTGCGCGTACTTATATCTCCAGCAATGATTTGTTTTAACCTTTGGTTCCCAGAGAAGTTGAGATATTGATGGTTTGGCAAATGAACTGGTAGATGTATCACTGCTAGTTTTATCTCTGACATTGTGAACCCATATATTCGCCACATTGCCTCCGGTGGTGAAACCCATCGGCCTTTTTGGAAGTTAGTGATTTCATCGATGACCTCATTTTCAGGTTGTTGGATGTTGAACCCAATTCTATCGTGACCTTTATAGATGCACTTATAAAGGTACTTTACTGACTTCACAGTTGCACATACTTCCAAATTATCATGACAGTCATATTTCATCAATAGGTAGGGGCTATAGGGGACTACCCAACGATTGTCAAGAGTGCAGTTCCTTACATCCACTGTGTTTGTGCTAAGTCGCCTACGGTATATGGGAAAGCAATCTTCATCAAAGTTTGTTTCTTCTGTGTTTGGTTTTGGTATTTGCTTTTGCACCCTGGTTGTTGATTTGGGGTTTTTCTAACCATACAAGGGCATTTGGGATTAATCGTTCCGCAAGGCCCATGAATCATGTGTTTCTTCACTCTGGAATATAGTTCTAGATATTGTTTCGAGTCGGGTATCGCGGCGGAAATGATCTTGTCACATTGTGATGCAGAAATAATTTTGTTGTGCCTCTTTAATACTATTAGGAAATGGGCGTGTGGCAGGCCTCTCTTCTGGAATTCAATGACATAGGTGTAAGCAGAAACTTTGCCAAAGATCTTCCTTTTGAAAATCTGTTTTGAGTTCGTGTATTCGGCCATTGAATATTCGCGCGACTAAGTCGGGTCTGTTTTGTGCTTCGTCAGGATACCGCAATGATTGTTTTATTTCTGGCCAATTGGGGTTGCAAGTAATTGTTAAGAATAAGTCGGGTTTCCCAAACCGTTGGACCAGTCCCATGGCGTCCATGTATCGTCTTCGCATATTGTGTGGTCCTCCAATGAAGCTTACTGGTAGCACAACTCGTTTCCCAAGTTCTTCACCAAACTCTAGTCCCATCTCAATGCTTTCTACAACATCATTTAGTGTACTTGTACGCTTGTTTTTTTGCTTGTTGCGAAAGTAGTCCAAGCGTTGTGTTTCCAATTTCACATACATATCAACCACGAATTGCTGTAGTAGTCTCCCTGTGTGTAGTAGGAATGACTCATTGTTAGGTTGCATTTGTAGTTTGTATGCATAATACTCACGGCATGAAACTGTGTTTTTCTTTTCCTGACCATTGTTGAATTGGTCTTCTTCAGCTTCAATGAGGTCGGTGAGGCTTCCAATATTAGTGGATGTGATATTTATGTTGGAGGCTGCGTTTGTCACTGTGGAGAGATTACGACATACTTTCTCTATGCCTTCATGCCACCCCATTTCGCCATAGGGGAATAACAATGGATACTGCAGAGGGTCATAGCAGCTGTAATAATATTGAATGGTTTGTGAACGGCCACCTTTTGCATAGACCCGAATATGCCTATTCTCACTGACACCGTTTGCATCTTCTTCTACCCAAATGGCTGCAACTTGTGATGTTGTAGGCATATTGTATACTCTTTGGTCTAGTGACGGATTTGTTTTCAGAATAATGCTAAACTCGTCAGTAGTGTTCATATCCTTCAAGCTGTGGAAGAATTTGGCATATGGGTTTTCAGCTAGACTTGTGAGAATAATATCTATGACTTCTTTGTCCATCCTTGTGCCATGACAGTGTAACGTTTCTTCTGATATTGTGTCTGTATCATAGAAATACAATTGTAAATTTCTTGGTGGGCATCCATCTGGCAACATGTCATTGATGAAATGGTATATCTGTCCTTGTACTTTGAATGTGTAAATTCCTTTATTTCTGCGACATAGGCTTGCGTCATAGTTATGAATTCCAATTGAAGTGAAGGCGAAAGTGTTGTTGTATGTTCTGACGGATGTTTGAAAATGTTTTGATGCGTCATTTGTGCCACAGAATAGATCTTTTAACACTGATGGAGTAGCCGGATTTGAAAGTTGGCCTTTTGCACGGCAAAATGTTGGTGGTTCATTTATGTAACGTTGCGCTCCACAGTACACGCAGTCTGGCGCCGCCTGTAACTGGTATGTAGCAATATGCTCTGTGTTGCTGTACGAGTTTATCTCTCTTGGGAGAGTTGGCTGGGTGTTTCCTGATGATGATCCTGAAAGTTTTTGTGGTTATTTTAAATATGTATGTCCTTGTGGATGTATAATAGATCGTGGGTTATTTGAATTCAAACCTTCTGTTGTTTGTTTTGATTGGTTTCGTGGTCGTCCTCGAGGTTTCTTTTGCGGGACTTCTTCAGTGTTTAGGTTTGTTGCTGCTTCTGCCTCAATTTCTTTTTCGTTGTAAGCTAATCTGCGCCTGAAGTTTCTTTGATCTAATCTTTCACGTTTTGACTTTTGACTTCGCGTTTCTGGCATACCTCTGTTCCTGTATTAATGTATGGCTTTATGTATTAGAATTGGGTGAAGGTAATACATTTGGTCTATTCTCGATGAAATTATTAGGTATTATAAACTATGGGAAGCATTGTTGTAGTGGGTTTTTTTTAATTGTACGTTTTGATTTTTAAGGCGAAAGTTTATGAAAGAGGTATGTGGAAGTGCAATTTTATTGAAAGTTTAAAGTACTGGAGTGGTTTGTTCCCAACAATCTGATCATACTTGGACTGCATTGTATAGTTTTGGTACACACCTAAGTGGACATGTTCTTTTTCATTTTATAGTCAAATTATAAGTTCATCGAAGTTGTTAATAAGTTAATAATTCTTTGAATAATGTATATATTGTCTCCCCCCCCAAGTCTCCCGCACTCCACACTTGTTCCTCTATGTTTTTTTGTTGTTTAATGACCAAGAGATGCGATGATTTATATTCCTCTTACGGTTGACTTTTGACTTCGCGTTTCTGGCATACCTCTGTTCCTGTATTAATGTATGGCTTTATGTATTAGAATTGGGTGAAGGTAATACATTTGGTCTATTCTCGATGAAATTATTAGGTATTATAAACTATGGGAAGCATTGTTGTAGTGGGTTTTTTTTAATTGTACGTTTTGATTTTTAAGGCAAAAGTTTATGAAAGAGGTATGTGGAAGTGCAATTTTATTGAAAGTTTAAAGTACTGGAGTGGTTTGTTCCCAACAATCTGATCATACTTGGACTGCATTGTATAGTTTTGGTACACACCTAAGTGGACATGTTCTTTTTCATTTTATAGTCGAATTATAAGTTCATCGAAGTTGTTAATAAGTTAATAATTCTTTGAATAATGTATATATTGTCTCCCCCCCAAGTCTCCCGCACTCCACACTTGTTCCTCTATGTTTTTTTGTTGTTTAATGACCAAGAGATGCGATGATTTATATTCCTCTTACGGTTGAATAGTATTAAATCTGCCTCAAATAACTTAAAATAGACGTTTTTATTTGGTTTTATCTACATCATTGAGAATTGGGAGTACAATTAAGTGAGGCCGAATTAAATAAAGGAAGAGACAAATTAGAACCTAGGTATTACCTGACAACTTAAGATGGAAAAAGTGTTTGAGAATTGAGAAAGTTAAACATTGTTCACAAGAATTAATAATTTAGGACATTATATTTTGTAATTGATAAATGTAGTTTGAACATTGTATGTTTGTAGTGGGAATAACACCCCCTTATTCTGTGCGTGCAATGATTAGATATTACATTTTTGTACACATACAAGGAGTTCAGACACTTTGAAACTTTTAAATATTTAAATATAATTTTACAGTAATTAATAAAAGGCAGCATTATTAAGCACGATTTATTAAGACAAAATTTGTGGGTTACAAAATATAAGGTTTAATTATGTGGAGCAAGCAGTGGGCTGTTGAGACCTATTAAAATATATATTAGACATGGATAAAATTAAGATAAGAATATTGTTAGTTAGAGGTGTGGTGGTGTGTTTGGTTTTAATTCTGGTTTAGGAGTTAAAGTCCTCGAGTCTAGTTCTTGGTCTGGTTGTTATTTGAGGTAAGGGTTTCGGTTTTGTTTTTCGTGTTTGTTGGTTTGGTTTTGGTGATGTAAGTATTCAGCATCATTAATTAATACAGAATTTGTTGCAAAAGAGAAATTTAGTACGTTACAATTAAATTACTATCATACTGTGTAATAGAGAAATAGATTAAATTTAAACATATGAAACTAAAGAAGGATTTTAGGTTTTGTAATAGATAAGTCCACTTCAAGTAATTTTAAAAGACATAATTAAAAGCCAGTTATAAAATGTTTCTTCTTTAGTTGTATATTGTGCATGCCGAATTTATGTAGTGATGGTATAAATTGGATAATTATGTAGGAGTGGGTTTTTGAGACGAACGATAATATATGTTCAACCAGGGAAAAAATGAGAAATAAATAGTCTTGGTTTGAAGTTTTTTTTGTGACGGAAGGAATTTATTGTTGTGTATGTATTGTTGATCAAAGTTGTATCACAAGTCACAAGTTAGATGAATAGGGAGTGATAAATACTTTCCCCGACAACAGATAATCGTCCTATTTTTCTTTTTATGTTGTCTAAAAAATGGACTGTATTATTTTTCTAATTAAATAAAGATTGCGCGATTTACAATTTTTCTTTTTCTCCTAAACAAATTTTCATGTACTCACATTTACTTTAAATACAACTTCAAAATTTGTTAAGATCAAACTATGATGATAATTTATTCAAGACACATGCACGAGTGACTCTAGTGCCACGCCCTTAATATACGTTTCTTATCATGATTTGTCTTGTCAAGGATGTTTTGGTTTGGTTTACAAAATATGGTGATTTTGAAATAACATACTGCACATAGAATAAGACCTGAAGTTTAAGGGAAGAGTACTTGCTAAAAATTCAAGACCTGGTTTACAAAATATGGCGATTAATATTCTATGAAGGTTACTTAAGATTTGAAATTCGTGACAGCTAAAAATGCTGATGTTTCCAACAAAAAAAGCTGACGGTAAATATTAATCCTGTAAACATTATTGAAATACCTTGACTGTGAGAGTGATGCAGTGGAATTATTTTTCTAAGAAATGCAATTAAAGGAACTCGTGATGGTAGTTCTAATTTTCTATTCCTATGAAAAATTTGATTGACAGTATTGGAATGTTTATGATTGCTTCATACTCAAAGCCAGGCCCAAACCGCGAACAAATGGAACTTGTGCTAGCTCAAAGACCTAAAATCTTTAGATTAGAGTTACAAAGATACGTGAAACTAAAGTTTTAATCATCACTATTTGTTACGTTATATATTCCCTGTTCAGTATGTATTGTTAATTTGTTATTGCTCTTAAGAACCTAAACTTTAAGGTAGAAAAAGGATTTATGTTGAATGAAAATGCTATTTAATTTAATTTGATTATACTATGTGTTTAAGTATAATGAATGCTATAATACCTGATGAATCAACTTTTGTTTCTCTTGTTTGCTAATGCCGGCAATCTTTAACGCATGAAGTGAAAAATTCTGATGACCACTGATTGTGCTTTTCAAGAATGCCTTGCCTTGCTTGAAGGGAGAATCTGGTGTTTAAATTACACAAGTCTAAACAGATTGGAACATGAAGTTTATGGTAAAAGTATTGGGTGTTTAGATTGTATGAAGGTTGATTCGTATATATGCAAGGAAGAACTAAGTTCTGAATGTATGATTTTATAGGGTTCTGACTTCTGATAGGATATTTGAAAAGCAGCAATCAAAATCCTGATTTTGAAAATTCAAATTTCAAACGATAATAAACCGACATTTCATTTAATTAGAGTTAATGTGAATATAATTGGTGTAAATAGGCAATTATTGGTATCCTTTAAATTAAATTCTGTTTACTCATTAATGTTATTTGAATTTTTTTGAATATGGCAGTTATTAATACAAAATGAATGGGACATTTCCAGGTTATTCTAGTTTTATTTGATGTTGGTGATTATGTTGGAGTTCATCGTACCTGAACATGTCATCGTCTCCTACTTTTTTGTATTATAACGTCTTGCATGGATTACCCCTGCGGCGTAAAAATCATTAACAAATAATATGTCTGGTTTTTTAATGTGGAAAAAGCTTGGTACAGAAACAAGGTTTGGCTTCGAAACATATTATATTCGGATGAGAATAGGTGTAATCAAGAAAACTGGTTAAAGTCATTATTATCACAAGAATCTTTGCTTCAACCTAGGTTGCACTGAGACGGGTGCGGGTACATATACGGGGACGGGGACGGATTCGAGAATCGGCATTTTTAAAAATTTAAGGATGCGGGGACGGCAAGGATTCGGCAACAAAAGATAATTAAAATATTAAATATAGGCATGTAAATGTTAAAAATAATATTCTACTTAATTAACATAAAACAATCCAATGACGTACTTAATTAGCATGAAAAGAATGATAGAATACTTATAACATAAAAATTATAGTGACAAAAATTTAAATAATAAAAACAAGAATGTGATAATAATCTTAGAACACAATTAATTTAATAAAAAATGACAACTAATTAAAAAACTAAATTGATACAGTAATAAACAATGGTCCAAGCTTGATTTATACAGTATCTAAAAATAATCTAAAAAACAGTAATAAGAAAAGGAATAAACTATGGTCCAAAAAACAGTAATACAGTAATAAACAAGGGTCCAAACTAGATTAATAAAATAATATAAAAAAAGAAAGGAGAATTAAAGTTCTACTGCTTTGGTATCTGCTCAGATCCGTCAAAAAAAGAGCATCAAAGTGGTGCTCTACTGCTCTGGTCTCTCTGGTTCCCTAAAACAAGGGAAATTAAAGTTGGTTAGAAAAGAAAAGGAATTAACTTAACCTTGTCGCCGGAAAAAGAAAAGGAATTAACCGGAATTAAAGCTCTGGATCCCTCCCCCCGTCGGCGGTAGATGCAATCGGCAGTAGAAGTCTCTGCTCTGAATCGGTTCGTTTGGAAGAAGCGGCGGATCCAGGTCTCTCAATCATTTAGGCTTAATTAAATTACTTTCCAAACCTAATCCTAATTGGTCAAATATTTTTTAAAAAATTACCAATTTCGGATTCGTACCCAATTCCTACCCAATTCGTCCGGATTCGTACCCAATTCCTACCCGACGAATCCAAACCTGTAGATCCGTTTCGGGTACGCCAACTGCCGTCCCCGCCGGCGAATCCGCGCCGGAGACGATTCCGGTGCGCGAGGCGGCAGTGAAGAGCCGAATCCGTGCAACCTAGGCTTCAACAAAAGCATCTGGCCTCTGCACAAGAAATATGAGTGGGAGTATACTTATCATTTACTACGCACAAGATGAGAAATGTTATGATATTAATTTCATGAGTAAAAGAAGAAAGATAGTCCAACTTGAGGGTCATACAAAAAACTTTAGAGCTATCTTTAGTAGTGCATATGTTTTCGACTGGCAGCGTCTGTACAGCGTGAATGCATGCACTTGAAGTTGACATATATTTGTAGCGTTGTTCCATTCGGTGCACGAATTTTAGTGCCTGATTAGAATTTAGCAATGTCTTTGTTGGGCAAATTTTCTGTCTAGTTCCGCTTGTGTGTTTATAACTCAGCATAATGTTTGTTTAAGTGAATGGATGACATGAAGCAATGGTTATAGTTTGTATATACGAACATACAGTGCAATTCAAATTCTAACATGGTGTAGGGTGTAGATATATATATATATATATATATATATATATATATATATATATATATACATATACATACATTCCTCCAATGAGTTTGTAATTTTATTTAATGTTATTTGTTAAATTTATCTCAGTGAAACAAGAAAGGAAAAAGACGTAGTAACCATATCGCAATGAGAAGTTATACCCTGTGCAGTTAGTTATTTATATATTGTCAGTGAGAAGATAGTAAGGTAAATATGAAGCAAAAATAGTGCACACCTATTTCTTTTGGTCATCAGAAAAAGACATAGCATTTGAAACATGCCCAGCCTTCAGAACATATTCCTCCTGTATTGACATTAACATACATTAGTGAAGTGTAAAATAAACTATTATCCACAAGAAACAATGATTTACGGCTTATTACATCTGTAGCACTATCTTTACAACAGAAAACTTTAAAAAGTGAACCTCATATTGTGCTCAAAATCTAAATCAACCTCAAATGCAGTTTTTTTGGCCTTCTGGAAGCAGTTACCTGACATTTAGGGCTAAAGATTTGAATACAATTTCAGATCAATATAAGCATATTAAGACCTAAGAAAACCACACACAATATTTAACCTCTCCTTGATTAGTCATTGGTTTTGGTTCTATGTTTTCTTTCTCCAATTCCTCTATCGTAGAACGCAATTTCCTCAAACCAATACACACAGCAATTTCATTCTGTCAGGTATAGTAAAATATATATAGATAATACTTCATACTACACAATATGACTATCTGATTGTTAGCCAAATTCCGTTTTTCCCTAAAGAAAAGAGGTTTCTAGACATTGACTTGTCTCAAAGTGGAAAGTCTTAGTCTAAGTCTCAGTTTTAGTCTATGGAATATGAAACAGGCTGCTAGACCCAATGCCTTCTATCGTAGAAGTTAGTAAAACATTTTTTCAAAAATAGCTTTCATCAAAAAAAGGAGGGGAGATGAGGATCCATATCTAGTAAATGGCCATTTCAAAGGGCAGGCACCTAGTTTCTTACCTAATTTCGATTCACAAGAAAGAGATAACACACGTTTCGAATCACAAGAAAGAGAAAACAAACATGTATTACCTTGTAGGACCTTCTGAAAGGGAAGTGAAGGATCTTCTTCTGATTGGAAGAGTTGATTGTAGAATGAGAATGATGGAGAGAAACTCAGATTGTATGACATAGGTGGATCCCTGTTGCTTCCTCATCCCCAAAACGAAACCTTGTGACTGTCTCAGAGTTTAGACCACACCAATGTAGCTTCACTTCTAAAATTGATAGAAGGTTTAAACGGTGAGGATAATATTGACCGAAAAAAAGGTAAAACAATCACATCATAACGTATAAAAACAATGGATGCACAAAGTGCATATTTATAATGGGTACATAACCATACTTCATATTTATATAATATAGAAAGATATGTTCTAAAACTGATCCTTATCCAAACTCAGAGCATAAAAAAGAAATTTTAAAAGTTTAGATTATACATGTTGCGTGGAATAATGTCCAAGACTCATTGGATAGTCGCCAACTATGGAAGAACTTGATTAAGAAGTCACCATATTCAGATCTGAAATCAAGTATTTCTCACCAAGTCTAGTTCCAACAACATCTTTTGGCATGCCTGGGGCATAATGTTTGAAGTTTGAAATACAAAACCAAAACTTAAAACCCAACCCAAAACCTACTAAAAAAACTGCCCCAAAAACCAGTCCCAAATACAAAACACCAACCCTAACCTAGAACCTACCATAAAAGCAGCCCTCGAATTTGTATGTCAATATCTTTTCATCCACCAATTTGCTATAAATAATGGAAAACAAAAATTATCCTACAAAACCCATCCAAAATTTGTCAAATGCTAAAATATACATCCAAACACAAAACCCAGACCAAAAACAATCCCCAAACACCAAACCCAGAACCTAAATCACACCCAAACCCCAAACCAAGAAAAGAATCCTAACCCATTACCTAATCCAAATTCCCAATATCAAACCTGAACCTAGACCCTAACCTCAAATAACAAGACCATGACCCAAACTCAACACCTAAAACCCCCAAACCAGAATTAAAAGCAAACCCATAATCTGCCAAATGCCAACATGCAGATCCAGACCCAAAATCCAGTCTAATAAACAAGAGTAAAACACCACTTCCAATGAGACATGATTTGCCTTGTCAAGGAAGTGTTGCTTTGCTTTGGAAAAGATAGTTTTGTTTAAATAAGACACTGCACAGAGAATAAGACACTGCACCGAGTTTAAAACGTCAAAAAATTGTGGGTATTTGGGATATTCTGTAATGTAATTATGCAAATACACTTATCCAAGGGAACAAAAAAAGATGATCCAAGAATCTGATTTGGGAAAAAATGCTGATTTTATCATTCCATAAAATAAACAAAGCATTTGTCATTATTCAAAAATCCAACAAAGCAAACAAAATAATCCAACTAATCCAAATACAAACAATACTAAAAATGCAGAAAAAACATTAGTATTATAATTCGATAAATAGAATAAAGAGAATGAATTAGGACTTTTGACATACCTCAAGAAATAATACTAACCTTAATAATGATGTAGGAAATTAGAGCAAATGAAATTGAACCTGGAAATTTAAACATGGGGATTATTCACTTGTGAATTGAAAACAATCTGGATACTTGCAAATAAGCATAACAATTGGACGAGAAAACTCATCCAAAACCAAAGTCTGTAAATTCGAAAAAAGAATGAAACAATTCTCTAACCTGGAAGCAAAGAACACGACTGTGATTCATACGATCTCCAAGCGCCGACTATATATAGCGGTATGATTGACAAAAAAGTAACGTGTATTTAGATTATTATTATTATTATTAATTAGGAGTATATTATGGAATTTACAAACCAGAAATCATCCAAACGGCCAAAAAAATATTAAAGTAATGCAAAGCAATTACCTGATTTTTTTGGGGAAGCCGCAAATCAAATAAAATCTGTAGCAATGCATCGATTGAATCCCTCAAATTCCACTATTAAATTGCAACACTCATTTACTCCAGCAGGTGAAGCCGTGGATTTCGCGAGCATTTACTCGGATTACACAGAAGAAATGAAAACGCATCGCTATTGAATGGATACGAATACGGCAAAAGAATTTTCGGATTACACAGAAGAAATTTCGCCTGGGTTGTGTTTGGATGGATACGAATACGGCAAAAGAAAAATTGAAGGTTGACGGTGTTTCTAACGGCTGGGGTATATTGGGGAAGTAAATGACATGGTACAACACTAAAGCTTAGGAGTACAAATATTTTGGATGGAAAAAAACCTTAAAATTAATGGGTACCTAACCGGATTTAACATTTATATATATAATAATAAAATAATAAAATATATAATAAATAAATATATATATATATATATATATATATATATATATATATATATATATATATATATATAGTGGAATTTTTAATCTTATTTCATCCTCTTAAGTTTCTCCTACGTATAACTCAAGTTTTAATTCTTTTCTTTTGTTTTGGTATGATGCAAGAATTTCAATTTTTTTATAATGTGTATATATATATACACACATATATATATATACATATATATATATATATGTGTGTATATGTGTGTGTGTGTGTGTGTGTGTATATATATGGGTATGTTGAAAGAATCTTCAATTTTTTTCATCTAGTGCAATTTTTTTTTGGTATGCTGCAAAAATGTGATTTTTTTGGGTTTATTGCAATTCTCTTTTAGTATGTTGCAAATAGAACTACAAACTTTTATGATTTCGTTCTTTGTTTTGAATAATGCTAAGATCACATGATCTCTAAATAGGCAAATTTTTAATTTTTAAATACGCCTCTTAACCCATTGGGTCAACCCGAACCCGATAACTCTAGGTCATGAACAAGCACTCTTAGACACGAACCCGAAGTGACCCGAACCCGAAATAACCCGAACCCGATTATACTGAACCCGAACCCGACTTGTAACACCCTAATCCGTCCAGGTCTGCAGCCCCTTTCGGACTAAAGTATTAACTTGGTAATCGTAAAATTTAAAACATTTTTAACACTTTTATTTATCACAATAATATTTTTCATAATATAAACAGTACGGAGTTTTCAATATTCCGGAAGCTTAACAAACCATAATTACAAACATTATTTATTTATGCTCTTTAATTCAGAACCATCACATCCATTCCGACAATCTCGCCTCTGTCTGCCTCCAGAATCACGTCACTTCATTAACCAGCGTGTAGCAAATAAAACATACTACACGCTCAGCGTTGAAGCTGAGTAGGCATATCTAATGCATCGAACATCCATATAAACTGAATCTAAATTCATAATCAAATGATTTGATATCATGCACATAATATTCAATTCAGATATTCAATAATCATTAGTCAATATTCATCATTCATTATTCAACATTTATATTCATATTCGACGTTCATCGGTTATTCACAATATTCACAATATTCAATTCAATAATCATCATTCAATATTCATTCATATTCAATATTCAACATTTGATAATATCCTTAAACTATTCTTAGGTTAAGGCCAATCACTTTAATGTTTATCAACCCTTAAATGAATTCTAGTTTAAATAATTAAACTATATTCCAGTATAAAGTACTCCTAAATAATCCTTAAGCTAGGCCTAGTTTAAGATAAAAGGGTTTTGAAAATCTTAAACTTACCTTCACTTAAGGCCAACAAAAAACCGACAGCGTAGTGTTCACTTTTGGGTGGGTGGTACCCCCAAACGAGTAGGTACTCAAGTTTGGTTCTTGGATCCCGTACGTACGTTTTAACCCTAGCCACCGGGGTTCATACCCGCAAGGCCAAACTTAAATAGGTATATCTTAGAGGTCTTCTAGATACCTTTCAAATCAACATTAATATGGGTATATCTTAGAGGTCTTCTAGATACCCTTAACAATACATTTTATTTTCACAATCATCAATATATATGAAAGGTAACCATGCAAGGATAGGCAACGGAATATAAAATTTTAACATCCTAGCATGATTATCTTGCCCAGAATCACGTACTAAAACTTATAGTGAATAAGAAATTTATACCTTTCTCCGTAAGCGGTAAAAACAAAGAAGTCGTAGGAAGAGCGTTGAAAGTGCAAACGTAACCGTTCAAGCGTCCGGTCTCCAACTTTGACACACGAACAACGTCGGAGTCTACCACAATCTTTATGCTAGTAAAGATTATATTAGTATAAAATATAAAGATTAAAATTTGGGATAATAATAATCTTGTATATTTCTATAGAAAATATTTCTAATAATATTTAGAAAATATTATAAATATTTTCTATACACAAAATGATATTAATGGAACACAAAATAAATTTTCTCTCACTAAAATGAAGTGGCCGAAAATTCCCTTGGACCAAATTGATGAATGTGGTCTCTCTTATTCAAGTGAGAAAGTGGGTATAATAATGGAATTTAATTATGCATAAAATGACAAATTAACAAATCAATTACAAATCACTAATTTATCAATCAAGTAAGTTAATACCAATTTGTCAACCTTGAAATCCATATGGCCGAATGATGATATGAGAAGGATATTTGAAATTCTTCTCCACTCAAATGTTCAAAGTGTATTTTATTTGACACTAAAAATTAATATAAAATTAATTTTAAATAAAAAAAAAATACCCATATCATTTTTTAAACAAGTATACAAATATACTTTAAATAGTTTATGTCAAAATAATTATTTTCATAATTAAAATGACAAACCAAAATAAAATATTCAACATATAATATATATATATTTCGGTATTTATATATATAAATATATCACCGAATGTTTTACATATATAATATTATATTCCAAAATATTTTATTTTACTATTTTACATATATACAAATTACTTATTATCCCATTGTTTAATCCTACTCCTTAAATTGTTCAAAGTGTGTGACCCGTATAGGCACTTATAAAGCTGGCCACAGTATTGGCTCTGCACCAATACTATAAGCAATAAGCGGTATCTAGCAACACATTATTGCCCCCAGATTATAAGTTAAGACGTTTGCACCGTCAAAACCTTTCCACGACTCAGACTCCGTGTAACTGTATCCCTTTGTCTCAATGTCTAAACTTAATGCAAGGGATTAATAAAATCCAGCTTGTATCCATTAAGTCATTCACTGATTTATCAAGTCTGACTGATAGGAACAGACGTCATAAAAGCATCTCAGCATGGCCATGCAATTTCCTCAATCATAACTTATCAGTGGGCCCCATAAGACATTAATCTCTTTAAAAAGAGTAGTGACAAATCCTATGTACGTAATCTACGTTTCTGAATACGCGCTGCGGCATACCCAAAACAAAGCCTGTATACCATCCTTATTTCATATGGCTTAGGACAATGCATCAAAGTATGCGGGTTCACATATGCAGAAAACGTAATACTTCAAGTCGAAGGATAGTTACACCCGTGGTCGCGCTAAAGATGCTTAGAGCATGAACTAAAAGTTCAAGCAACATCTTTAGGATGGGTCAGTCCGGCATCCTATTATCTCTAGATAATATCTGCCCATGTGCGGATACGAACACACCGTCATTGACTATGAGACTAAGTCAAACATCCAACACACACTAGTCTCACATGCATTAACGATATCCCACTCTCGTTAATACTCGACTATGGACATTTAGATAAATATTTATTTCAAGATGTTAGTCTCATCAGCAGAAGAACACTATCTGATAAACATCTTTTAAATATAAATCTAGGAATATAATATTTGTTTACATTAGCATGAGATGTGTAAACATATTATATCTGCCTATACATGATAGAATAACGATAAACAGTTGGCCATCAGGGCACAACTCCAACAATATATTCATTATGATTTAATCATTCATAATTATCATTTTTAATCAGAATATTCATCAAGATTCAATCATCATAATCATCAATCAATAATCATTACCATAATCATCAATCAACATAATATTCAATAAGAATTAGCAGCCTAGCTTCGGGTGTTAACACCCTAACTTACCATCATGCATCACATAACATTTTTATTTGTTAAAAACATCATTTTTATTATGGTAAATCATTTTTTCCAATGATCATAATCAATTAGTGGATTTTAGAGCATATATTTTCAGAATATTTTTAAAACAGGATCTGGACTTGAGAAAAATTGATTTTCATTTTTAAAATAATCAATTAATACCTAAAAATTGATTTTTATATTTAAAATAATCCATTAATAGCTAAAAATCGATTTTTATATTTTAAGTAATCCATTAATAGCTAAAAATCGATTTTTATATTTTAAATAATCCATTAATAGCTAAAAATCGATTTTTATACTTTAAATAATCAATTAATTGCTAAAAATCGATTTTTATATTTTAAATAATTAATTAATTACTTAAAATCGATTTTTATATTTAAAATAATCAATTAATACTTAAAAATCGATTTTTATAATTAAAATAATGGTCCAACTTTCTCCGAATTGAATTCCGTTTGCACCGTTGCGATTGTATAATTAAACTCTATCCAACGATATAATTTTCATATTTATTTGTAATACTTTTGCAACATCTTATTTTTTTGGGTGTTTGACTTTGACAGAGTCAAAATTGGTTTAATTGACTTTTCTCATAAAAGATTCTCTCATTTAATTCATATAAGTTATTCTCATGATTTATTTTAAGAAATCATGTCAATATTTACATTCTAAACAAATTCTTTATTTACTCTTGATTTGGGTCTGTACTCAGGTTTCAAATCAAGACTACACAAATAGTCCACATACTGGATTTATCTTTATGAGACTTATCCAGATTTTGATATTGGATGTCCAAAACACATTTCATATCGGCCCAAAGCCCAACAATAATTTATTTTAATCAAAACAAATTTGATTAATTTATTATTTATTCATTAATAATTCTAGGGTATTTTTGGGACGTTACACGACCTGACCGGCCGTTTTGCCAGGTCTAGCTGGCCCCTACCTATGATGTGCTTATTCGGCGACCGGTCTTGATACATCGTCCTCGGCTGGACCATACACCACCGCGGTTCTACTTGGCGCGTACACCATAAATGACCGGGGACGATCATCGTAATACCCTTCCTGCACATATATGACCACATTATCATTTCTTTTTTTCCAAGCCTTAAATAAAGTGCTAAATGTAATCAAGTGAGAATAATATACTCTCGGCATCCCACAATGGATACCTTGCACTCTGCACTATTCAAAATTCATGACAACTTTTGTACATTTGTGTTTTTTCATTGCTTATTTGATAAAATAAAATATTATTGTCACATCTTGTTTTGTAGAGCTTTTGACGTTGTTTTTAAATATATATGTGTGTAAGTTTGATAGTGGCATCCATCGGGGACAAAGGGAGTAATATGACACAGCCCGAGGATTTTCTTACGTGTGTGAAAAATTCTGCGGCGTGATGAATTCTGCCAAAGCCTCCAAACAACTCACTTTCTGAGTCCAACACTACCTACAAGATGATGAGTCATATTATAGTACACAATCAAAACGACATTAATATTCACAGAAATGGATGAACCCCGTCCTTGGCGTTTCCCAAGGCCGGTCAGACAGCCACCTAAGAGTAGATAAATTGAGTTATAATCTTTGTTGTCCAATAGATATGTTAAAGGGAAGTAGCTCATATGACATACCTTATACTTTCCGGGCTTGGAGCAGCCTATACGGTAATCTGAATAACTATTTGTCCAGTGAAAGTTGAAGACCAAAACGAGGTCGCCCCTTTCAAAGACAATCACCTGATCTCCTTTGTCCTTGTGTGATATGTATTGGTGCTCTGAGGTCATGAACTGCAACAAATTCCTCAAAGAAACTTAATTCGTTACATGTTCAGAAAAGTGTTCAAATCAAAAAATTGAAATTGGTATTGTTATAGTACTGCACAAGAATATGTACATACACCATATTTTCTTCAGGGTGACCGAATTCGTTCCCCATCAAGAAAAATATTTTTCTTGAAGAAATTTGAAAAAAAGAAATTAAAACAGAGTGAGATGAAAAAAAATTTTTCTTATTTGGTTAGTAAAACAAGAAAAGTTTGATTATTTTGAGTTGAAGTAGACAAATTTAATATGAACATCAATTAAATTAAAATTATATTGGATATCATTACACAAATGATTTCATTATATTTATCTTGCAAAAAACTATGAGAATTTTATTTTAGATAATGTATTGATATGCAATACAAATTTAAAGTAATTGATAAACAATGTTCTTCAATTTTAATTTAAAATATTAAACTAGAGGAACACACTCAAGAAGGGAAGGAGTACTGATTAATTAAAAAAAGAGGAATGCTAATCTTTTGTTTTTGAAATAGAGGGTAATTAATCACCTCAAGTCCTCAACTGCATTCATAATGGAATTAAGTAAAGTGAGCAATGCTCTACTCCCAACATGAGCCTCACCCAAAACTGATAAATGTTCAAACCTCACTTCAATTTTTAGTTTATCCATTCGTACTCTGATCTCCATCCTCTAGCATGTGTTCACCTTTTAAAAAAGATTATTTAACGATAATGGGCCTGTTTGGGAGTAGCGTTAGAGAATAGCGTTAGCGTTTTGGATAAAATTTTAACGGTGTAGATTACTTTGAAAATGCTAATGCTAAAAGCTGCCCGTTGATAGCATTTTCAAAACGCTAACACTAATCTCTAACATTATTTCCAAATAGACCCAATGTTCTTTTTGTAAAGTTTTCAAAAGTAATCTTTTTACCATAAAAGATCATACGCCGTAAAATTTATAGATTTACTATTTGTAAATTTTACCGAAAAACAAAATGATCATCCTAAAATGTTTTAAAATGGAAATTTAAATTCATACTTCCTTTGTCCCGAAATAGATTACAATCTTTTTTTCTCTCCTCTTCATAACTTTTGCTTATTTGTGTGTTTTTGTTGAATATTTGATAAAATAAAATATTTTTATCAACTCTTTTTATGTAGAACTCTTGACGTAATTATATAATAGGTATTTTTTATTTCTTATTGATGTACCAATTTATAAATGAATGGTTTCAAAAGATGAGAAATTTCACCTCGTTACTCCAAATTTTTAATCAAATGTATAATCGAAAAATTTATATATGTAGTGACATTTTTGTTTGTAAATCTATGTTGAGCAATAATAATATTCTTTAATATTTATGGCAATATTTGATTGATTATGATTCTGTTTCCTTAGTATAATGAATCTTGTTTGTGCAATTACAATTCTCTCATATATACACTAGCTGCGCAATTGTATTATTCGAAATTTCTTGAGTAAATACATTATTCCATTATTCACTATGATATCAGAGCCTGATCCTCTTCTCTCCTTCCTCTCTTGCTAACATCAAAAAGAAAATCGGTTAGGGTTCATTCACCTCGTCGATCGCCATGACACCCCCTTCAAGCTGATACGGGTGAACCAGAGGACGGACTAGTGGATCAAGGTAACACGCAGGTGACAACGACATCAGAATGACCACGGAGGACGGTGGTACCTCCCCGAAGATATCATGACTATGTTTAGCATTTATATCTATTTTATCATTATTTATTTTCTCTTTATTTTAATGTACTCTAGATTTTATTAGACGAGCAGAATTATAAGCTCCTTCAAGGGTTTTCTTTTCGGTTCTTTCCCTTGACGTTTTTATTGAACCGACAGGTCGAGGCTCCTTATCACTATAAATATTAAGGGGATCTCATTAGAAAGTTAATAAGAAAAAGCCTTTGATTAATTATTCTCTTAATTTTTTCCTTCCTTCCTGCTTCGTACCTTCACTGCCGAACAAACCCTAGGCAGTTAGGGTTTCGGCCACAACTCAGTCGGCCACCACCGAACGACGTCCTATCACAAGCTTTCCAATGAATCATCTTCTACAGGTCTCAAGTTATTTGTCCAAAATATTCAATGTCTTACTCTTGCCAAAGTTGATGACAACATTTACCATACCCAATCCTAGTCTAAAACCATTCAAGCCAATCTCATGGCTCATCGAATTTTTGGCTACATTGATGGTATAAAAGTGGTGTTTCTTTCCCTTATTCGTGATGAAAAAATAGCGGAGCCAAGTATAGGTAATTTGCCCGCTATGAAACCTACTTTGGCATATGAAACGTGGATCATTATTAACGCTCATATTCGAGAGTGTTTGTTGGCTATTGTTTATCCGAAGTTCAAACACATATTCATGTGCTCCTATCCTTTGCGAAAATTTGGACAACCCGCCTTCAACAGAGGTACAATTCTTTGTCTCATACCCATATTTTTCAACTAAAGGAACATCTTGATGGTCTCTAGAAGAAGGGCATTACCTCTATGCAGACCTATCTTGATAATGTTTTGAGTAGTGTGGCATCTCTTAATCTCACCCATTGCATGAAAGTATGCTTAAACAAGATGTGATTCTTTGTTTCTTTCGCAGCCTCTCGACGGATTATGTGTCCCTTAAACAAAACATTCGAATCAATATTGGGACTACTAATTTTAATTGGGTTTCTCCTTGGTTGCTATCAGAGGAGTTGAATGTTACACTTGAGAAAAAATTGCAACATGGTAATACTTCCCCCCTTTCCATTTTAGATGTTCACAATTATGCCTTATTCCCAAAATCTGACTGAGGTAATTATTGCGGCAGGGGCCGCAATAACTACTGCAGCAGGGGCCGCAATAACTACTGCAGCAGGGGCAATTCAAATCACCAAGGTTGTGGCGGTAGATATAGCAGTCACAATGGTCGATAGCAGCCGTCGGCCAGGGACAACAACCACGACATGGGTCTTGTGGGGCGGCTTGATCTCGTGCCAACTCTGTGGCAAGCTTGAGCATGTTGTGTGGGACTGCTGCTACAACACTCGCATTATCAAGGTGTCAATTCTATCATCAGCATGGGAGGTAATTCTTTCCCAATTCCACATCTTCTATCTATCCACCAATTTACCAATGATATCAGCTCCTCTCTTGTTTTTACATCCAAAGATTTATGATTCGAGACAACACAACTAACAAAGTGCTTTCAAGGTCCCCTGTGAGTGTGGCTTTTATTCTCATAAATTTTGTCCTCCCATCTGTCTGTTGTGATCGATGCAGTCAAAGTCACTCTTCAACAATATATGATATTGCAGTCTTGGTCATCCACCCGTCCAAGTTATCAATACTTTACTTTCAAAGTTAGGTTTCACATTTCAAGAGATTAATCATTGTAATTCTTATTCACTTGCTAAGTCTCTTAAATTCCCTTTCGTTGTGTCTGAAACTAAGGTCTCTCCACCATATAATTTGGTTCATTTTAATGTTGGGGACCCATCTATGTACTCTCCTTTGGAGGATATCACTTCTATATATATATTTCATTGGTGATTATACTAAATTTTTTGGCTATATCTTCTTAAAAGTAATACTGAAGCCTTTGATGCATTTCCTAGTTTTCAATTTATGGTCCAAAATTAGTTTCTAAAAAATTTCTGTACAAATAATGGACAAGAATATGTCAATAGAATGTTTGGTCTATTTTTACAAGGGTTGGGGGTTTGTTAAAATTCCGGCGAGTTGAGAACAGCGAAAAAAGTGTTAGGTAAAATTAACCATTTGCATATAAATTTGGAACCTAATATTCTAAACCAAAAGCTTAAGCTGATATGTACGACTTCACCCTTCTATATGTGCTAGTGGTATTATTCTTTATTTTTTTGATGTGGGAACTCCAACACTCCCACTCAAGTGGTAAGTAGCCTACCTAGTTAGCACTTGAACAAACGGGTTTAGCATCTTAATATCTTATAGTTAGCTCACACGATGGGCGGTGATATCTCAATATCTTTTAGCCAACTCAACCCAAACCACGAACGGGTAGCTTATTTTGCTAAATCCACGTCCAAGAACTAAGAATAATCAAACCTGGACTGGACTTATTCTGATACCATGTTAAAATTCTAGCAGACCGAGAATAATGAGCATAATATCGGGTAAAATTAACCATTTGCATATAAATTAGAGATCCTTTATTCTAACCCAAAAGCTTAAGCTTATATGCAGGCTTCACACTTCTATATATGATAGTGGTATTATTCTTTATTTTTTGATGTGGGTACTCCAACAGGATTCTGCATCAAAAATCCTGCCCATATACTTCTAAACAAAATGGTGTTGCCGAACGCAAGCACTGTCATCTGGTTGAAACCATTATTACCCTGTTATGCACTGTATCCCTACCAACAAAATTCTAGGTAGAAGGCTTGGCTACAACAAATTTTTCAAATTAGTTGCATGCCAAAATGTTCTCTTAACTATAAGTCTCCTTATGAAGCTTTCTATCATACCCCTCCTTACAATACAATTCTCTGGGTTTTTAGTTGTCAATCATATTTGTGTCTTCATCGTCAAATTGAAGTTTCAACCATAGTCTAAACGTTACATTTTTTGGGTATGATTCTTTGTTCAAAGGATATCGTTGTTATAAACCTTTTTACTGGTTGTATCTATGTTTCTCGTTACGTGGAATTTCAAGAAAATCAATTTGCTTACTCCACGTACTCTCACGTCCCTTGTGCCTCTCGCGTCACCTCTGTCCTCTTTTTGGTGCTTTACCTATTTTTTCGATCAATTTGTGTGAAAGACACTCGACCGCTCATAAGGACCCACATTCAACCCAAGCCCAACCCGTAACCCTCCGCCTACCCAACTTCACCCGTAATCTAGCCCCGACCCAAACCCCACACCCATGATCTCTCTCAACATGATTCCTACAGAATTAAACTTTGTTTTTCTCACGGGCCTTCTCTAGCAACAACAAAATCTAGGTCTTCTGGAATTCAGAGTTTCTTAATCTCCTTTCTTTCTTGGAAAAGGACCAGTTTATAAGCTGCCATTTCCAAAACCTCTCAACCCACAACAACATTACCATTACTTCTGTGTATGGGAAACACACCAGTAGAGAAAGGAAGACTTTATGGAAAGATTTGGAAAATCACACTACAAACTCTGAGTGGGTTGTTGGGGGGGGGGGGATTTCAACACTATTGCTAACCTTTCTGAGCATAAGGGTAGGATACCCCCTGACATGGATGATCTCTCAGAATGTCTAGAAACCTGCAAGCTTACCAATCCTCATTTAATTGGTAATATTTTCACCTGGTCAGGTAACAGAAGCAGGGGTAAAGTCTTTAGAAGGCTTGACAGGGCAGTGGTCAATGAAGTCATGATGGAAAATTATGATGATATTACTGTGACTCACATTAACAGTACCACCTCAAACCATAAGCCTGTGCTAGTACAATGTATTAAGAATAGTTATGATGGGCCCAAACCATTCAGATTCCTTAATATTTGGCTGAATCACCCTAACTTCATGAAGACTCTCAAAGACTTCTGGAGTTCTCAAACCTGTTTTGGGGGTATGACAGGGCTAGCTCACAAATCAAAAGGCTCATGACTATGCTTAAAGAATGGAAGACAAATGTTTTTGGTAGGGTGGAGAATAATATTAAAGAGGTAGAACTCAAAGCAACTACGGTACAAGAAAGATTTGAGAATGATCCCTCAGATGCCAATAGGACTGAGGCAAATAAAGCCAAAGCTGAACTTATTTTGGCTATTGAAAATGAGATCAACTTCTGGAAGCAAAAAGCTAATATCAACTGGATGGAAGGAGGTGACAGTAATTCCAAGTTTTTTCATTCATTTGTTAAAGGAAAGAGAATTAAATCGACAATCAGAACCATTGATAATAATAAAGGGGATCCTATCAACAAATCTGAGGAAATCTAAAAATTGGTAGATGATCATTTCTCCCAGCTTTTCTGTAATAAGAAGATTATCAATCTTAACCCTATCAGGGAATAATTGGAAGTAAGAGTTACAAAGGCTGACAACCTGGAGTTGACTAAAATACCTACTGGAGAGGAAATTAAGGAAGTAGTCTGGAATCTGAATCCTGATAGTGTTCCCGGACCGGATGGGTTCAATGGCAAATTTTTCAAATCCTGCTAGGACATTGTCAAGGAAGACATTATCAGTGCCTCCCAAGAATTTTTTTGGGGATCCGTGTCCCTAAAAGTTATGGAAGTACTTTCTTAAACTTGATCCCCAAAAAGGAGGACCCTAAAAATTTCAGTGATTACAGACCCATTTCTCTTTCCACTTTCATGAGTAAGATATGTTAGCCTTGGTTTGCTAAGCCTCATGTTTTGATGTTAACAAACAATATAAGAGCTTAATTTTTGTTTAAGTGTTTCAAGAAAAACAAGAATCCATTAAGATTTGGTACTCAAGAATGAAGTCGAAACACTAAACTAGCGTAAAATATAGGTAGAAACCAATGTGAGGATATGACTTTATATACCTATATTCACAAGCTCAAAAGCACTGACAAAATATTTTTAAAACCATCCCATAAACATTTTCAAACATCTAAAAGGTTTTAAACTCAAACACGAAGGATTAAGGGAATTTTGGAAAAATTAAGACAGTGGCACGGTACCCCTAGCGGTACCCCAAACGGTAGGGTATACCGCCTACACGGTACCCCCATACCGTGTAACGGTACCTAGGTACCGGACGGTAGGCGTAGATGCTTGGCCCAACCCGTCCTAACCAGGTACTGCCACAGCAGAACCGAACTTTTGGCCTACACGGTACCCCCAAACGGTAGGCTATACCGTGGTCACGGTACCTAGGTACCGGACGGTAGTGACCCTACCGTGAAGGGTACCGGATCCGTTGTAATTACTGTAGCAAATTGCCAATTTAAATTCAAATCATCCCTAATCACCTCCCAACGGCTAATTAACATCTTCCACTATAAATACAAGCCTAATCATTCATATTTCTTCAAGAAAAAAAGCTCCAAACATCCTCCCTTTATATTTTAAGTGTGTTCATTCTTTTATACATTATTTTCAATATTTTGGCTATTTAGAGCCTTAAATTCTTGAATTTTACACACACACTTTGAGCTTGTGTTTCTAGTTATATACTCTCATATTCATAAGTTTATATTGTATATTTGAGAGAGTATAATTTCCTTCTACACCGGCTAAGTTTTGTTCTTCATTTTTATATTCTAGCCGTTGTGTAGAATCCTCTTTTGTGTTCTTCAAACACACCTTCTTACGGTCGAGAATAGTCGTTAAATTCTCACGTTGTAACGGTTAAGGATAGCCGTATAAATCCTTGGATAAAGGTTCAAGGATAGCCTTTGAAATCTTTGGGGAAACGGTAGAAGATAGCCGTTAAATCTTCGTTGTAAACAGTTCGAGATAACCGTTGTGAAATCTCGGAGTGAATCCTATTGGCAAGGGTTGTTTGCCAAAACTAGTGCGGTGCTTTGACGGAGTTCAAGAGACCGGGACTTAGTGGATTCGGAAATCCTTGAGGAGGAGCCTTGAGGTACTGGAGTAGGGTTTTCCCGAACCAGTATAAAATCGGTGTGCATTTTATTTACGCTTTTATTTCTGCATTTTATATATTGCGTCCGCATTTGCCAACACCATTTTTATCAAACTCCGAAAAGATTTTAAATGCCTTATTCACCTCCCCTTTAAGGCGTGGGAACAATGACTAAACCGACTAACAATTGGTATCGGAGCGGTTTCGTAGTTGAAAGTGCTTAACCGCATCTACGACAAAGATCCACTTGTTGTGTCTGTTTTTAAATTTGAATTTTTAAAATCTCAAAATTTTTTTTTTTCCAATTTTTTAATTTCAAATTTGTTGAAATATGGCCCAAATGGATTCCCAAAGCATCCACCGCCCTCCATTTTTCAATGGTCAAAACTATTCTTATTGGAAAATGCGGATGGAATATTTCATTCAATCAATTGATTTTGATTTATGGTTGAATGTACTTCACGGGCCATTTGTGCCGAGTATTGGTAATCTTGCAGGATTATCTCCGGAGGATAAAAGAAAGTTATCAATGAATGTAAAGGCAATCAACATCCTCCATTGCTCCATCGGTCCCGAAGAATTTGCAAGAGTGAGTACGTGCAAAACTGCCAAAGAAGTATGGGATCTATTAGAAGCCACTCACGAAGGGGACGTCTCGACAAAGGAAACAATGATTGCCCTTGGGAACGCCGAATACGAATCCTTCAAGAAAGGACCATGTGAGACAATCCAAGATATGAACAAGAGGTTCAATGAGATTGTCAACAAATTGAGTAAGTTGGGTAAGGCGTATACTATTTCCGAGCTTAATACGAAAATTATATTTTCTTTACTTAAAGAATGGCATAGTAGTATAGTAGATTTATTACCCAAATGTGATAAGGCCGAAACCGCTCACATTTGGTCTTCCTTGTATTCTCACGAGCTTTTGTTGAAAAAGATTAAAGAGGAAGAAACGCATGAAAATCCCAAGCTTACGAATGCCTTCAAAGCTTCAAAAGACTCGTCTAGTGAAGAGTCGAGTGAATCAAGTGATGATTCAAGTGACTCAAGCTCTTCGAAAGAGTCAAACGATGAAAAAGATGAAGAGAAGCAATGAGAATCAAATCTAAGGATTGCCTCAAATGGAAGAAGTGTGTGAAGAGGAAAGAAGTATTTTCAAAGCCAAAAACAGAGCAGCATAAGCCAAGGTAGATTTTTCTCACTTATTGGGATAAGATATTTTGTTTGGTTTTAATTATTTTCAAAAATAAAACCTTATCCCATATTTGCTTTTATTTGTTTTAGCCTTGGTTTGCATGATTAAAATTTCTTAAAATTCATGCATTTTTGAAAATAATCCCCAAAACTCCCTGAAAAATAAAGTTTTAAAACTTGCATCATTTTAGGGGGAGTTTTTGTTTTTAGGGGGAGTTTTGTTGTAAATACACCTTTTGCCCAGAAAGTAGGTGGAAGTTGGGCTTGGAAGAGGAGTGAACGGACCGAGTTGTTGATGGTACGAATTGTGCGCTCAGCTCGGCCGTTCAGTTGACTGGTATGAGGACACGAGAAACGAAAGAGGATACCTAAGGAGTCAAAAATATTTTTAAGTGGTGAATTACGATATTCCGTTCCATTGTCACACTGAACTGCTTTTATTGTTGTATTAAAATGATTTTTGACATATGCAACGAAAGAGGTTAAATGATTAAAAGCATCACTTTTATGTCTTAAAGGAAAAACCCAAAGATAATGGGAGAAATCATCCAACAATAACATATAAAATTTAAACCCAGTAATACTCGGAACAGGAGATTGCCATAAATCTGTATGTAAAAGTTCAAACGGAAACATAGAAACACGACTAGAAGAATAAAATGGGAGGCGCACATGCTTTCCCAATTGACATGCATGACAGAGAGAATGTTGGTAACTTTTAAAAAAAGGAAGAGAAGAAATATTGCTAAGGACATTGTGACTCGCATGGCCTAGGCGCCGGTGCCAGGTCTGGAGATCGACCGCGGCGACGTTGGCTTGAGCGGCAACTGGGCGACCTAAGGGGTAGAGGGGTCCCATATCATTGGATCGATGCATCACGATGCCCGTCCGACGGTCCTTCACAGAAAAACCATTAGAGTCAAATTCGACCTTACAATTATTATCGCGAGTGAGTTGACGGACAGAGATAAGGTTGTGAGTGATGTGAGGAGAGATAAGGATATTTTTAAGGGATGAGGAGGGGGTAGTGGGGAGGGTATGGCTGCCAACAGCCGTAGTGCTTACTTTAGATCCATTACCAACAGTGATATATAATGGTGAATATAAAGATTGAGAATTAACATGAGAAATAGTACCTGGGTCGGAGGCAATGTGATGGGATGCACCGGTGTCCATATACCAAGTGGGTTCACGGAGGGACATAGTGTCAAAGTGATGGGCTAGGGCTGTGGGGGTGGGGTTTTGGGTTGTCGGGTGGGGCTGTGGGGTGGTGTACTGCCCTACGGCAGGGGTGGGGGGTACGGGTATGGGGGTGGGTTGAAGAGGGGGGCTGTCGGGTGATAATTTGGGGTGGGGGTGAGACGAGGGAGGGGGTTAGGGTGTAGTGGGCGTGGGCGGGGTAGGGGTGGGTAGGGCGTGGGCCTAAGAGACCCGGGTTAGGGTTAGGGTACGGTGAGTTCCAGGTATTGTTGCCGTCGTAGGATTGCCGTGGTCGTGAGCCGTTTTGACGTCCGCGACCTCTGCCCCGATTTCCACCGCCACGACCTTGTCCTCGTCCATAGCCTCCACGTTGCCCGGAGTTGCCTTCCCCATAGCCTGTGCCGCCATGCTGTCCGCCATAGCCGCCGGGAGTACCGCCGTGAGTGCCGCCGTGGGAGTTGCCGCCGGCTCGGGTCGTGAGGAAAGCCGTGGAGCCCGAGTCGGAGGGACCCGTCCGTTGTCGATCCAGCAACATGAGGGCGGATCGAACCTGCAGAAACGTGGGCATGGGATCCTGAAATTGCATGAATGATGTTTGTCCCTGGAGATCGGCAGGGAGACCACGAAGCATTTGAAGGACGAGTTAGTGTTGGGAGACTGGTGCATCAACATCATCCAGCCAGTCGGCAAGATTCTGCAGTTGTTGGCAATAGGCTGCCATAGTGGAGTTGCCCTTGACTGTCGTGCGAAATTCATGTTCCAATTGCATAGCTCGAGCATGTTTGTTGTCGTGGAACAAGTCGTGGATGACTTTCCAGAGAGCAGAGGCAGTAGAGACAGAGGAGATGACCAGATCTGAGACCTCATCGGTGATGGTGGAGAGGATCCAACCCTGGAGGAGAGCGTCGAGTTGGAACCATTCGTCGTCGTCATCAGAGAGGGGGACGACGGAGCCATCGATGTAGCCCTTGAGGTTGAATCGCCGAACCAGAAGAAGGAAGAGTCGGCTCCACTTTTTGTAATTAGGTTGGGAGAGACTGAGTTGAACGGGGACATGAAGTTTCACGTTTGAGATTGTTGTGAAAGCAAGATGAGGAGGTTTGGAGGAGTTATTTTGGGAAGTGATCTCGCTGTTTTCGGCCATGGTGAGGGGAAGAAGAGGACCGCCGAGGAGGAGAGGGTGTCGCCGGTGAGGAGAGCTGTCGTAGGGAGAGTCGGCGCTGACGGCGAGAGAGAAGGCCGAACGAGAGAGAGAGGGGGTTTAGGGTTTTTGATTTTTAGGCTCTGATACCATGTAGAAAGGTTAATTTCATTAATTGAATATGTGGGAGTACATGTCTATATATACACAAGGGTTCCTAATCCTATACAAGGTAGGAGTCAATAATAGGAAACAATATATTCCTAATCCTATACAAGGTAGGAGACAATAATAGGAAACAATATATTTACATTAAATATAGAATATATTTAACAATTAGTAGCAAAATTTTAATTGCTACAATTATTATTATTTTATTGTGGCAAACCTCTTATAATAGCTTATATTTGTGAGAAGTTAAATTCTCTACAATGTTATTATTATTATTATTATTATAAATAGAATGAAAGTTTAATTAAAAGGGGGCATTGCTTCAAAAAATGATGCACTAGCTTGAGACAGTTTCTAAATAAGAATACAAAAGGAAACAACCAATAGACTTACATCCAACAATATCGGATTAGCATGATCAGCATCTCCCATGGACCCTAATTTTCAGCTGATATGCGAGACCTTCACAAGGATCTTTTCATTGTCATAATCTAGCTATGGCCACCTGCATACTTCATGAAAAGGCAAAAGACAAGCTATCCTACAAGTTGAAGCAAATTAAAAGCCAAGATAAAATACACTGTAGCATTGTGGCACGGGTAGGAATCAAAGTGGAGAACTGATTGCAAAATGCACTCCCCATCGAAAATTGTGATCTCTCCATTACATACAAAAGTGGAACATCCCTTTACTACCTACTTCTGCTCAATTGCATCCGCTAACTTTATGTCTTGCAGTTTTTTAAGAGGATACCAAAATAGAGAATAGTGGATTCCCAATGTGTGTTCCGATAGCTCCCGTTAGCCTTGGTTTGCTAAGCCTCATGTTTTGATGTTAACAAACAATATAAGAGCTTAACGTTTGTTTAAGTGTTTCATGTAAAACAAGAATCCAGTAAGATTCGGTACTCAAGAACGAAGTCGAAACACTAAACTAGCGTAGAATATAGGTAGAAACCGATGTAAGGATATGACTTTATATACCTATATTCACAAGCTCAAAAGCACTCACAAAATATGTTTAAAACCATCCCATAAACATTTTCAAACATCTAAAAGATTTAAACTCAAACACGAAGGATTAAGGGAATTTTGGAAAAATCATGACAGTGGCACGGTACCCCTAGCGGTACCCCAAACGGTAGGGTATACCGCCTACACGGTACCCCCATACCGTGTAATGGTACCTAGGTACCGGACGGTAGGCGTAGACAGTTGGCCCAACCCGTCCTAACCAGGTACCGCCAGCGCCGAATGGATTTTTGGTGTTACACGGTACCGAGGTACCGCTACTCACGGTACCCCCCTACCGTACGCACGGTACCATGCTACCGTGTGAACGGTACCGGCCTACCGTGACCGTTGGGTTACTGTTCCTGATTTGTGATTTTGAATTAAATCAACCCTAATCACCTCCCAACGACTAATTAACATCTTCCACTATAAATACAAGCCTCATCCTTCATATTTCTTCAAGAAACAAAGCTCTAAACATCCTCTCTTTTTATTCTAAGTGTGTTCATCCTTTTATTAATTATTTTCAATATTTTGGCTATTTTAAGAGCCTTAAATTCCTGATTTTTATACACACACTTTGAGCGTGTGTTTCTAATTATATACTCTCATATTCATAAGTTTGAATTGTATTTTTGAGAGAGTATACTTTCCTTCTACACCGGCTAAGTTTTGTTCTTCATTTTTATATTCAAGCTGTTGTGTAGAACTCTTGCTTGTGTTCTTCAAACACATCGTTATACGGTCGAGAATAGCCGTTAAATTCTCATATTCTATTGGTCGAGGAGAGCCGTTTAAATCCTTGGGTAAAGGTTCAAGGATAGCCTTTGAAATCCTTAGGGGAACGGTAGAAGATAGCCGTTAAATCTTCATTGTAAACGGTTCGAGATAGCCGTTGTGAAATCTCAGAGTGAATCCTATTGGCAAGGGTTGTTTGCCAAAACTAGTGCGGTGCTTTGACGGAGTTCAAGAGGCCGGGACTTAGTGGATTCGCAAATCCCTAAGGAGGAGCCTCGAGGTACTGGAGTAGGGGTTTCCCGAACCAGTATAAAATCGATGTGCATTTTATTTACGCTTTTATTTCTGTGTTTTATATATTGCTTCCGCATTTGCCAACACAGTTTTTATCAAACTCCGAAAAGATTTTAAACGCCTTATTCACCCCTCCTAAGGCGTGGGCACAACGACTAAACCGACTTATAATTGGTATTAGAGTAGTTTCGTAGTGGAAAGTGCTTAACCGCATCTACGACAAAGATCCACTTGTTGTGTCTTTTTTAAATTTGAATTTTTAAACTCAAAATTTTATTATTTTCTTTAAATTCAAATTTATTAAAAAATGGCCCAAATGGATTCCCAAAGCATCCACCGCCTTCCGTTTTTCAATAGCCAAAATTATTCTTATTGGAAAATGCGGATGGAATATTTTATACAATCTATTGATTTTGATTTATGGATAAATGTACTTCATGGGCCATTTGTGCCGAGTAGTGGTAACCTTGCAGGTTTATCTTCGGAGGATAAGAGAAAATTATCCATGAATGCAAAGGCAATCAACATCCTTCATTGTTCTCTTGGCCCTGACGAATTTGCAAGAGTGAGTACATGCAAAACGGCCAAGGAAGTATAAGATCTACTAGAAGCCACACACGAAGGGGACATCTCAACAAAGCAAACAATGATTGCCCTAGGAAACTCGGAGTACGAATCCTTCAAGAAAGGGTCAAGTGAGACAATCCAAGACATGAACAAGAGGTTCAACGAGATTGTCAACAAATTGAGTAAGTTGGGTAAGACGTATACTACTTCCGAGTTTAATACGAAAATTCTATTTTCTTTACCTAAAGAATGGCATAGTAGTATTGTAGATTTATTACCCAAATGTGATAAGGCCGAAACCGCCCACATTTGGTCTTCCTTGTATTCTCACGAACTTTTGTTGAGAAAGATTAAAGAGGAAGAAATGAGAGAAAATCCCAAACTTACCAACGCCTTCAAAGCTTCAAAAGACTCATCAAGTGAAGAGTCAAGTGAGTCAAGTGATGATTCAAGTGACTCAAGTTCTTTGGAAGAGTCAAATGATGAAGAAGATGAAGAGAAGGCAATAAGAATGAAATATACGGATTTCCTCAAATGGAAGAAGTACGTGAAGAGGAAAGAAGTATTTTCAAAGCCGAAAAAAGAGCGGGATAAGCCAAGGTAAGTTTGATAGGGGGAGGGTTTCAAGAAGTTATACAAACTATCATTTTTCCTAAAAATTCATTTTGATAGGGGGAGGGTTTCAAGAAGTTATACATAGTTAAAATTTTCAAAATACCCTATTTTATTTTGACAAAGGGGAAGAAGATGTATACTTCAAAGTGGTGCATATGCAACTTGACTTGAGTGCATTCTTGTGTAACTATTTGCATCAAACTTAATCTTTTAATAAACACAATAAAAGTTCAAAGTGAGTATTTTCAAGATGCTTATTCTTAAGGGGAGCTTGCTTGCTTCATTATTTTACTCCCGCCTAACTCACTTTGAAGTATATTGTTTGTCAACATAAAAAAGGGGGAGATTGTTAGCCTTGTTTTGCTAAGCCTCATGTTTTGATGTTAACAAACAATATAAGAGCTTAACGTTTGTTTAAGTGTTTCAGGTAAAACAAGAATCCATTAAGATTCGGTACTCAAGAACTAAACTAGCGTAGAATATAGGTAGAAACCGATGTAAGGATATCACTTTATATATCTATATTCAAAAGCTCAAAAGCACTCACAAAATATGTTTAAAACCATCTCAAAAACATTTTCAAACATCTTAAAGGTTTTAAACTCAAACACGAAGGATTAAGGGAATTTTGGAAAAATCAGGAGTGGCACGGTACCCCTAGCGGTACCCCAAACGGTAGGGTATACGGCCTACACGGTACCCCCATACCGTGTAACGGTACCTAGGTATCGGACGGTAGGCGTAGACGGTTGGCCCAACCCGTCCTAACCAGGTACCGCCAGAGCCGAATGGATTTTTTGTGTTACACGGTACCGAGGTACCGCCACTCACGGTACTCCCCTACCGTACGCACGGTACCATGCTACCGTGTGAACGGTACCAGCCTACCGTGACCGTTGGGTTACTGTTCCTGATTTGTGATTTTGAATTGAATCAACCCTAATCACCTCCCAACGGCTAATTAACATCTTCCACTATAAATACAAGCCTAATCCTTCATATTTCTTCAAGAAACAAAGCTCTAAACATCCTCTCTTTTTATTCTAAGTGTGTTCATCCTTTTATTAATTATTTTCAATATTTTGGCTATTTTAAGAGCCTTAAATTCCTGATTTTTATACACACACTTTGAGCTTGTGTTTCTAGTTATATACTCTCATATTCATAAGTTTGAATTGTATTTTTGAGAGAGTTGTTCTTCATTTTTATATTCAAGCCGTTGTGTAGAACTCTTTTTTGTGTTCTTCAAACACATCTTTATACGGTCGAGAATAGCCGTTAAATTCTCATATTGTATTGGTCGAGGATAGCCGTTTAAATCCTTGGGTAAAGGTTCAAGGATAGCCTTTGAAATCATTGGGGGAATGGTAGAAGATAGCCGTTAAATCTTCATTGTAAACGGTTCAAGATAGCCGTTGTGAAATCTCGGAGTGAATCCTATTGGCAAGGGTTGTTTGCCAAAACTAGTGCGGTGCTTTGACGGAGTTCAAGAGGCCGGACTTAGTAGATTCGAAAATCCTTGAGGAGGAGCCTCGAGGTACTGGAGTAGGGGTTTCCCGAACCAGTATAAAATCGGTGTGCATTTTATTTACGCTTTTATTTCTACGTTTTATATATTGCTTCCGAATTTGCCAATACCGTTTTTATCAAACTCCGAAAAGATTTTAAACGCCTTATTCACCCCCTCTAAGGCGTGGGCACAACGACTAAACCGACTTACACCTCCCCCATCATCAGCATAAAAAAGTACATGTGTTAAGACATTCAAGTTGCTCAAAAGATCAAGCTATGAATCAGAAGATCATTCACATTACATTGAATCAGAAAAACCTTTAAAAAGAGTCCCAAGAAGCCACAAAGCCAGAGCTAAGAGTTCTAAAACTAAAGCCATTCACAATCCTTAAATCCCTAAATATGGAGCTAACAGCTACCCAACTAGTAGATGTTTGTTAGTTAGTTCTTCATTGATATTAAAAATGATAACAAACTATAGTAATCATTTCTTAAACTAAGGTACAGAGCAAATCATTTAGATCATTAGTTTTTAGCTATTTGTATTGTTATGGTTAATCTTAGATTTAATCTAATATAAAGATCTACATTAAATGGAGACATAAAACCTAATGAGATTTTAGAATCACCAGCAACATTTCATTAGTGAATTTTTAGTAATTAATTAGTACCTTTATCATTCAAGGGGGCTATACTCCTTGAAAGTTCTTGAACATGTTGAGATGAATCACATGATGGCATCTATACACAACATAAATTGAGAGATAGTAGTCATATTCATCAAAGAACACGTAATAAAATATGTAGAAATATTTACTAGTAACCAGAGAGAGAAACCTGTCTTTCCTCTAGTGCAAAGATACAACCTTTATAAGCTTTGTTAATTTTAGAAACTACTCTTGAATTCATTTCAGCACCAATCCTCTTTTGCTCAAGAATTCCTGTAATATTTTTTGTTCAGATAAGTAATAAACAGCAACGCGTACTCCATGTCCCATCACAGTTAGAAGAAATAATAAATAACGAGAGGTTATCTATAATTTTTATATTAGGCTAGCTAATGAAAAGAGATTATAGTTAGAAGAAACACACATTCATCTTATTTGTAGGAAGAAGCCAAAAAATATCAACACATTCAATTTCCATAGAAAGCATATTATGAACTTTGTATATCACCGATTGAGTTTCACTTGACATAGGAGACTTACGCAGGCATACAAAAATTAACAAATCTGAGAATAATTATGAAATCAACTTTAAGATCAAAAAAACAAAATTTATGGCAGAGAGGGACAAAACATTCATGCCATTTAAGTAAAGAAAGAAAATAGGGAAAATATAGCATAATCTTCTTCTTCTCTTTTGTTCTAAAACCAGAATGATTCAATCCTAATACTCCAAAAATAGTGTTACATGGAAGTTCCCATAAAAGCATTAACATCTCAATGTTTTGAATTCGAAACTATTCAGAATTCGAATACTCCAAATATTAGTTTATATAAAAGTTCCAATAAAGTTATTAAATCCTCAAGATTTTGAATTTCATATGACTAACAATAAGAAACAACATTAAAATCAGAAACTTGACCAAAACAAAAAACCCTTAAGAAGCCAACTGCCGAACAACCAATCAAATTAATTTTCTCAGCAAAGATCCATATCTTGGTGTCTTTAGAGCAGAACCTTTTAATTGAAGAAAAAGAAGAAGAAAATAGCAAAGATGTTGATGAACACAAACACACAATAATAGGTAAACAATTGATAAGATCCAAGAAACACAAACACTTCAACAAATTACCTTAGAAAACTAGGTAGTAAAATCTAGAGATCTACGATTCATTGCAGATTCAAACAATAGTTTAAAGAATTCATTCAACAAATTCAAATTGAGGCCACGATCTAAAAAGGATCGGAGTACCTGTTGCGGAATATATGTCGTCTCCCAATCCGGTGAATCGAAGATCTGAAAATCAAGGGTTGGACAATTTTTTTTGACAAAGGGTTGAACAATTGATCGTGCACAAACTGAAATACTCTAAAAAAAAAAGAAATAAAATTGACAGGAGGAGGAGAGTTACCGTAACCGGTATGTTTACAAACAGAAAAGATTAGGGTTCAGGATTTTATGCGGAAACCATGGAGGAGTATAATTTTGGCGGGCGTTAATTTTGTTTGGAGTAAATTATAAAATAATTTTCCCTCTAATAATTTTATTTTGCCTCATTGTAAAATAAAATTGTTCGAATATAGTAGCATTTCTATAAAATTGACACAATAGAACTAATATTTTGTGGAAAATTTCTAATTGCCACAAATAATTGTAAACTATTTAGGTTTTGTGGCAATTTCTTAATTTGCTACCATACCTTTGCCACAAAATGTCTTATTTCTTGTAGTAGGGTCAAGCAAGGGGACCCTCTCTCCCCACTGCTATTTATCATTGCTAGTGAAGTCTTCTCTAAGATGATTAAAACATCTATGGAAAGGAAGTGTATCCAAAGGTTCAACACAGGAAGGAGTTTCCTTGTCAGTCACTTGGCATATGTTGATGGCCTCATTATTTTCTTAAGAGGAGGAATTAGAAACTTCTTAAAATTCAGAGCCTTGATAAAGGAGTACACTGAAGGGTCTGGACAGGAGGTTAACTACAGCAAATCTAGATTCTATGTTGGGAGAAAGGTCCATAACAACAAGATCACTAGAATGGAAGCAGCCCTAGGGATGAAAAGTGATAAAATGCCTTTTAAGTATCTAGGAGTTCCAATTTGCAAGGGAAAGATTAATAAAATCCACTGTCAGGGACTCTTAGACCACTTTGAAAAGCATATAACCTACTGGTATAGAAAAATGTTGAACCCTATGGGAAGACTCATCCTCATTAAACATGTTCTTTCATCAATTCCTTTACACTACTTGGCTATACATTGTCTGCCTTTATCTATTATCAATCAGCTGAATATGGTTATGGCTAATTTCTTGTGGGGTTGCACTAATGGTAAGGCCAAACATCACTGGAGAAATTGGGAAGCTATTTGCAAACCTAAAGAAGAGGGCGGTGTTAGAAAAACGTCCTAACGCTAGAGGGGGGGTAAATAGCGTTTGAAACGAAATTAACGCAAGAATAAATAATTAAAAGCGTAAAGTAAAGTGCAAGGAAGAAGCCTACCGTTTTTACCCTGGTTCACCACAACTTGTGGCTAGTCAAGCCTCCCGAGAGACTCTCTCGAGCTACACTATCAACGTTAAGCTTAATGGTGCTTAACAAACCCATACAACTTGAGAGTTCGAGTCTCACGAACCTCAATGAACCTTCGAAGGAAACAACCCTTCCTTCGAACTACTCAAGAGAAAAGCTTTCTCTTATCAAGTGTCTAAGAACACTAAATCACTCAAGAACAATACTCTCTTTTAGAGTGGATAATGAGTAACTAAGAACGCTCAAGAACACAACACGAACTTCACAAAAATGGCTCTCGAAAAGCTATGAATAATGTATGAATGTTATGCAATGAAAGAATAGGAGTTGTGAAGTAATGTGATGATGTAAAACAGACACAAGCACCCCATGGATTTGATTAAAATTGGATCTGCTGAAAATCCTCTAGACAACGCTGTCCATGGCTTGGACATCGTTGTTCTATGTTTGGATTTTGAAAAATGGGAAGCAGCGGTCAAGCCAACAGCGATGTCCAAAACCCCTACATCGCTGATTTGGCTGTTGACTTCCAAACAAGGAAAGGTTTAGCCATAAATTCCTTCCAACGGTTAGGTGCCTACATCGATATTCATTACTTGAACATCGTTGTTCAGGCCTGACTTTGAAGGTTGACGAATTGGCCTGACATCGTTGTTGCTGGGTTAACATCGCTGTCCAAAAACTTTCTGGCAAGGCATTTATTTTTGGCTTAGGTTGGACAGCGATGTAGGGAAGTTTACATCGCTATTCTAGATGTTTCTAGAAACCCAACCTTGGCTCAACAGCGATGTCTAACATCCAACATCGCTGTTGGAAGACTTAACGCCAAACCATGGTTTTCAGCTGCCCATGCCAGACAGCACTATTGGGCTAGTTTAGCAAGACCCATGGTTGGTTTAGTCAAGCTGTTAGCCGATGTCAAAAATCTAAGTTCTCCAAAGTAAAAAGCAAGTATTGAAAACCTTTGTTTAATGCATTTTGCTAAGAAAACAAGTAAAACATCTTGAATACCACTTCATTTAGATAAAAACCACGGCTGGCCAAGTTTACGCCGTTTCGCATGGTTTTTACTAAACGACCAAAAACGAAGGGTGGTTTTTGAAGCGTTTTTGTTGGAGAACTATTTAAATATGCCCAGAAGTAAAAAACCATCATAAGATGTTGAAAACCACTTGGTTGGTTTGGATGCCAAAAACCAACGCCAATAACTGAATGCCGAATGCGAGTTTCTGGAAACCGAACGCCGGATGGCTTGGTTCTTGGTTTGGGCAAACACCAAGTGTTTTAGGCTTGTTTAAAACTTATGAAAAACAGTTTTGAATATGCAAAAGAGTATTTTAATGGAGTAAGCCTAGAGAGCCAAGTTTTGGAAGTTTGTGCCGGTCTTGATCACAATAAGACCGACTCAAAAAATTCTAAGTCTTCGTTCTTGGTTCTTGGCTCTTGGTTTTCAATTCGTCATGCCGTGTTCCTTCACCGTTGGTTTTCTCAACTTAATCTTGTTATCATGGCGGTTTGGCATTATCAAAACCTGTCATAAAACGAACACGATTTAGTACGACAAAGGCGTAAATCCGTGTTCCAACAGGAGGTCTGGGGTTAAGAAATATCAAGGATCTGCAAAAGGCCTACTCTCTAAAAATATGGTGGAAGGCACATAGAGGCAATAGTATATGGGCCTTATTCATAAGAGACAAGTATCTTAAGAGGAATTCATTCCAGGAAAAAATAATGGATTCCCCTAATTGGAAGAGAATTTGTAGAGTGTCAAATATAGCAGAAGAACACTCAGGTTTGCAAAATGGAGTTATGCAGTGGGATGGGGGAGAGTTCACACTTACACAAGGGTACAATGCATGCAGGGAAGTGGGGAATTGTCAACTGAGTTACAAACTGGCATGGCACAAGCTTCAAATCCCAAGTGTTAAAATATTCCAATGGAAAATACTATAAGACATCTTACCTTTCCCACAACTATACATCAAAGCTGGCTTTCACCTACATTCACAATGCCCACTCTGCAAATCATGGGAAGCAAATGTTAACCATACCCTTCTCCACTGTGATATCACACTGAGACAACATTTCCTAGAATGGGATCTTAGAGCTAATATAAGACACAAAGAGGTAACTTGAGAATGGTCATACCTGGTATTATAGCGTGGAACATATGGAAAATATACACAACAGCAATCTACAATGAAGATAGCTCTGCTATGTCTGCAGCGCTAGAAGGAATTAAAACAACCATACAGCAATGGAACTGGCTACACAGGAAAAAGAGTTGGATGACCAGAGACCAAGAATTATACGACTTTGGGTTACAAATATTAGCCTCAGTGGGAGGTACTTACTTGTGGAGAAGCTTGGGATTCACAGTAGGCAAGCGATAAGGAGGAGGGGAGGCAACGGCGATTTCGATGAAGGAATTTCCTCATAGAATCGAAGACATCTCCAAGATCAACACACAACCTGGAACTCACTGATGGATGGATTTAATTCCAAACACTCATCGGAAGAGGAGATAAGAATAGAGTCTGCAGACTAAAGTGGATCCATTCCTGGTTTTTAGATTTGTCTTGTCTTAGATCTTTAATTTTGTTATTATAGATCCTTTTGATATAATTTGTCCTACCTTCGGGGCTTCGGTCTAGTCCTCCCCGAATGTGTATTCACATTTTTAATTAATAAAGTTGGTATGGGCGGCCTGGACCTTACCCCACCGAGTTTGGTGGACTTTTTCGGGTTTTAATACACACACACACACACACACACACACACACACACACACACACATACATACATACATACATACATACATACATACATACATACATACATACATACATACATACATACATACATACATACATACATACATACATACATATATATATATATATATATATATATATATATATATATATATATATAATACACGAGAGCCCTTAGATAGAGTGCATCGAACGGATCTAATTTTAAAACTAATATGTATGTATTTATTGCAAGTAATAATATCTTTTCCATAATAATGGGTACGAATTGAACTTAGGGGTAAAGTGGTAAACAAATGTTGCATTTAAAAAGGTAAACGTGTGATTTAGGCACAAAATAAGGAAATGGTTATTATTATCATTAGATTAATTTCATTTCATTTAATTATTCTACTACACTATTCATTTTGTACATAACCTTTTATATATAAATTTGTCATTAACAAATAACATACTCTTAGAAATCTCTCTTTGATATCTATCCAACGACACCAATATTGAATATAAAATTTTGATATTATTTTCTCCTACTTCAAAACTAAAAAAGTCAAACTTATAAACACTCTTTTATCTACTAGATAATTTAACCAAATAATATATACTCCAAGTTTGATTTGATCGGCACGAATTTTAAGAATAGAAAATTGTATTATGGAAAATGCATCTAATTTTAGGAAAGGATTCTTTATTATCACACTTTTTCGGATTTATTTTGGGTAGATGCATTGTGATAGTTTTAAATACCGATCTAATGTGAGTGCACTGCGATGACCAATATATGCATTGTGATTTGTCCTTTAGATTGTATTTAAAATTTATTTTATTAATTTATGATTAGTGAATAATGATTTATTAGTGACTTTTAATGTGATGAGAATGCATGAAAATGCATTCTATTCATAAGAAGTGAAATACAAATTTGAGGAAGAGTTTGCCTATGTGGGATTCGAACCCACATCCGTTATACATACCGCTCTACCATTTGAGCTAATAGGCAAAAATTTAAATTTAATTTTTTAAATATGAATTTCAAAGACGTGATAATGCACTGAAAATTTTATATAACGCATTATATTGGGGTTTTCATTGTAGAGAATCAAATGAGAGATCCAATTCACACAACGAATTGATACCCACATTCAATGCTAATACATAATGCATAATAGTTGTTGATACATGGAGTATATAAAAAAACACAATGCATTATCAACAAACACAGTATGCATTATAAACTAACACAGAATATATTACAATGCCATTACTTAGACATATTACCCGAGAATATATAAAAAATAGAATTGAAGAATAAGCACATCAAACTTGAGTTGTATTCAACACGCATATGTTTATTCATATTTGTATGAAAAAAGGACAAAAAATGTAGTTAGAAAAACCAAAAACAATCTTAGGTCAATCAGAATAAGCACACCTGATAGTGAAAGAAAAAACAATGCATTACACATATGTGCAAGTGCTACAAATAAAAAAATCCATAAAAGTAAGCAATTGAATTGAGGCAATAAATCAGTGAGAACATCTCAATTGCAACCATCACGAAGGTGAATACAATGCATTACATATATGTGTAAGTGCTACAAATTAAATAAAAAAATTCCATATAAGTAAGCAATTGAATTGAGGCAATAAATCAATGAGAACATCCCAATTGCAGCCATCACGAAGGTGAATAAGCCCCATATCAAACGCATGAAGCATTCACATATCATAATGTACTGCAAATTCTATACAATGCACTAAAAATTATTTATAATGCACTAAAATACATATTGCAGGGATTTAAAAAGTAGGGTAATGAATAGTCTTTGCTATTTCCGTCAAGATAAAAAGCCACACAAGTATAAGGTGTGATGATGTGTTTCTTGCACCACAATATTGTGATACATGCATACATTATCTTCAAGTCCCTGAAAATAAAAAATGTACCAATACAATAAACCAGGCGATTGTAGTATTTGCATCTATGTGATGCACTACAATCTAAACTAGAATGCAACACTGTGTAGAAATAAAAATATAAAATGATTTAAAAAGATGCCCAATTGCATTGAAGCATCCATCAGAGTTTTTTCAAATGAATACTTGCTGATTATTGAGAAGAATGTATATTTTGTTATTGACCTTAACCAATGGTTTGGTCATAAAAAGTCATAGATGCACGAAAAAACAAAAAACAATAAAGGTGATTGTTAAGAATGTGATTGATGCAAAAATATATTAAATTGAAGAAAAAAGTGATCGATTGGTGAAATAGTTAGTGTAAACTAGAGCATAGAAGAGTTTGTGAAAGAATTTGAGAAACCTAGTTCAGTTAAATGACAAAAATGATTGAGAACATAAAAATAAAACATACCTGATTGTGTTGTAGATTTCATCACAGTTTTCTCGTTTGAATATTTCAAGATGATTGAGAATCATGCCTAGGTTTTTAAGGAAATTTACCAATGGTTTGGTCATTAAATCCTACTAGGTTTTTAAGGAAATTTACCAATGTGGAAGTATGAGAAGCAAGAAGATAGATCGTGCACAGATTCCAAAAGGAAAGAGAAAGAAGAAGAGATCTTGGGAAAATTTTATGGATATCATCTACGATTAAAAAGGATAGATACGAGTAACAAATGAAAACCCCAAAATGCCCATACAGTGAAACGAAAGTAGGTTGTGAAACTCTCCAGATCCAAGGGTTAGAATTCATTCTTATTTCTTTCATAAGATCTCATTCTCACCGGAACCAAAATCTATATATACATATACATACATACATACATACATACATACATACATACATACATACATACATACATACATACATATATATATATATATATATATATATATATATATATATATATATAGTTTGGTTCCAGTGAGAATGAAATCTAATGAAAGAAATGAGAATATACTAGGACCATCCGATTGTGCTGATATCATCACGTGAGAAAGAGTTTCAAATCTTTTGGTGGAGGTCTTTATAGTCATTTGCTTTTTAACATTATCTCACGCACAACTAGCCCAACTAAATATGGACCATTCCCTAATTTTTAGCCACAATGTTTGTTTCTTCCCCAATTAGAAAGATTACCAGTTTTAAAGCGCTCATAGGGAAAATTAAGAGGCCGATTGTGTTTATCAAAGCAGAGATCTGTGGTGCGGGCTAGGTGACGGGCATAGTACCGACGATGGCTTAAAGCGGCGAGACTCAGATTGTAGAGTAGGGATGCGACTAAAACATTGATTTTTACCGATGGCTGAATGCGATATCGAAATAGAGAGATAGAGGCCAAACAAGTTGGAATATTCTTTTCTCCAAGGACGATCAGTAAGGCAATGAAATATTCTCTCCAAGTTCATTATTTTAGTACTTATTTTATCATTTATACAAAATATCAATTGCATTAATCTCGAGTAGTTTTTTTTGTTTTTTGTTAATTGTCTACCGTCAATGGCGTTTTTCCGCTGATGATGATTGATGAGCATGCAAAATTTTTGAATTCTTGTTTTTAGTGGGTGTTTTTTTGATTTGTATTTGATCAAATGACATGAATTCTTTAAGCACACTTAGCTATGTATTAGTGCATTGAATATGCGTATTGTCTAGATTGAATTTGCGTATATGATTCCGTACTATAAAACCCCAGTATGCATTTTTAGTGCATTATATAAAATACCCTATGCATTTTGAAGATTTTGTAGTGCATATAAGTAGAATCCAGGCTGATTTACAAATAGTGATTATATGTGGAAAGATGCAAAATTGAATAAACTAAAATGCATTTTTGTTTTGAAACTTTGCATGTAGCCGCACAAGAGGGTCATCTTCACATTCTTTTTCATTAGTATCTTTATTGATTACATGTTTTAATACACATCATATAGATGGATGAGTAGAAGGTAACTTTTCGTTATTCTCTGGACTTTTTAATCAATTGGTGTATTCTTGGAAAACTAGCAGCATAATTAACTATGCTTGAACAAATTGTCACACTCAATCAATGCATCATAGAGAATTCAAATTGCATTATAACATATTTCTATTGTTGTTAAAGTTTAATGAATAGTGTGCACGAGTTTGTGTTATTGTGCATTGTCATGTAGAGATAATGCATTTTCATAATCATGCAATGCATTCTTAATATCAAGGTAAATGATAATGCATTATCTTACTATGCATTTTTAGAATACAAGTAAAATTCCTCTATATGATATTGAAATTCTCTTAACACAAATAGGTGCATCTATAAATACTAGATAGTAATTTTTTTTGCAAAAGACAATGCATTCTAAATGATCTATGATACATTCGAGTATGAGTTAAAAATTGTTGAATGATGTAGGTCCTAAAAGATTAAATTATGTATTTAATATATTCAAGTGCAAGATGAGAGTCTGCTTTAAAAAATAAAACATTGCCTATTAGCTCAAATAGTATAGCGGTTTGTACTACGGATGTCGCAAATTATATTATACATCCCGCTGTACCTAGAGATAGGTACAACCGGCTTTAAATAGGGCGAAAGGAAGCGCAAGAAACATGCGATGAAGGAGGCTGGTCGATCGGAAGTCGGATCTGGAATTATGTGCGGATCTATAATGATGATCGATGATGATGATCGGTGATGAAAACAGAAGACCGATGATGATGATGATGATGATGATGGGGTTTTGCTGATGATTCTGCAGCAGAGATGATGCGGTGATGATGAAGAAGAAGAAGGAAGACTGGTGATGATGATGGAGTCTCTGCTGCGGTGATGAAGAAGAAGAAGAAGGAAGACTGGTGATGATGATGGAGTTTTGCAGGTGATGATGATTGGAATCCTCGGTTAGGGCAAGAATGAATACTGTTTTAAGTGGGATTGAGTACAACTAGTTTTTAGCATATGTATTCGGTTATTTGTAAATTAATATTACACAAATGTGTAAAAATGAGTACTTATTTATTTTAAAATGAGTATTACTTTTGCCAGAATGAGTACTACGTATTTCGAAATGAATATTTATATTTGTACGAAAATGAGTACTACTTTATTTTAGAATGAGTACTATCGGGATGTACCTATTTCTAGGTACATCTGGATGTACCATATACCAACTCCTACGGATGTGGGTTCGAATTCCACATAGGCAAATTATTTCTCAAATTTGTATTGTACTTGTATTGATTCAAAGCATTTTCAGATTTTCTTGTCACATACAAAGTCACTCAAGAGTAAGTATTTAACAATTCACAAATTGATAAAACAAAATTTGAGTAAACTCTAAATGAAAAATTAGTAAATCACAATGCATACATTCATCCCAATATATTTTCATTAGATATTTTATTATAGTTATAGCAATGCATTTTCCAAAGATAAATTTAGAAAGTGTAATATGAAAAATATTTTCCTAAAGTGAGATAGATGGAGTGGCATTAAGAGAGTTTTAAAATATGAGAAGAAAATAATATCAAAAATCAATATTTTAATATTGGCTTCATAGGGTAGATCTTGACGAAAGAATTCCAACGACATATTATTTGTCAAGAACAGAATTGTATGCAAAAAAAGTATGTATGAAATAGAAAATGCATTAGGATAGTTAAATAAAATAGAATTAATTAATTTTTTAATATAATAATGACCATTTCTTTATCCACGTTTGTAGTCTTTAATTATTGTTATGTAATTCCTACGTAGTACTTGGTAAGTGTGGAAATGAAGGATGCATTTCTTTTTTTCTACTATCACAATCTTGGTGCAATTTCATTATAAAATGACACTTGTGCCCTTATTAATTGTCTCATTCCTAATTTATAGCACACTACTCATTACTTAACATAATTAAATGAACCCAGTCATCATATGCGTTGGCAAATCTGGGCCATCTAATTCAACTAATCTAACGCATAAGAAATATTCTTATTTCTTTCACTAAGCACCATTCTCACAGGAACCAACCCCTATATATATATATATATATATATATATATATATATATATATATATATATATATATATATATATATATATATATATATATTGGTTCAGGTGAGAATGCAATCTAATGAAAGAAATAAGAATGAATCTGGTGCATTAGATTGGGAGATCTAAGGGTTAGGATTGCATCAAAATTAGTTGCACCAAGATGGTTTGAAAATGCATCATGTCGAAATGCACCATAATCCTTTGAAAATGGACTATCTCAAAATTTGAGTGCAGAATGCAATCTGAGCCGCACGATGCATCAGATCCAAAGGCCAGATTTTATTCTTATTTCTTTCACCAAGGTGCATTCTCACTTGAACCAGCCCATATATATATATATATATATATATATAATATATATATATAATATATATATATATATATATATATATATATATATATAATATATATATATATATATATATATATAATATATATTATATATATATATATATATATATATATATATATTCAAGAAACCTGCCCTCTAGATATGAGATGGATAATTGGGGGAGACTTCAATGCAGTTACCTCTTATGAGGAATGTAAAGGAATCTGCACGCCGCATGTCCAAAGCATGAATGACTTCAACACCTGCATCTCACAATGCAAGCTCATTTGTCCGGATGTAGAAGGTGGATTATTTACTTGGTCTGGGGTTAGGAGTCAAGGCAGAACCTGGAGAAGATTGGACAGAATCCTCTTAAATGTTGACCTACTGAACTCTTTTGAGGATGTGACCCTTAAACACCTATCTAGGGCCAACTCGGATCACAAGGCTCTATTACTTCAGTGCATCAACCAGCAAAGTGGGGGGGGGGGGGGGGTTAAACCCTTTCGGTTTCTTAATTCCTGGATCTGGCATGAAACATTCTAACAGACTATTAGAGATGTTTGGTCCAAGTGCCCTACAACAGGAGGAATGAGGGGTTTGACCTCCAAACTGCAAGCTACAAAAACTGCCCTAAAACTCTGGAATCAAACCACCTTTGGAAACATCTTCCTCAACCTCAAAAACTTGGAGCATGAAGCCATTCAAGCCCAACAACTCTTTGAGACAGACACCATAGATTTTAACAGAACTTCTGCTCAACTAGCCAACGCAAAACTCATCAAAGCTGTCAATATGGAAGTGGACTATTGGAGACAAAAGGCCAACATCAGGTGGCTAGATAAGGGTGACGCAAACTCCAAACTCTTCCAAGCTTATGCCAAGGGGAAGAGAAAGAAACTTTCTATCAAACACATTATTACCTCTGGAGGAAGAGGTATCTCATCCCCCAATGAAATTAAAGAGGAGGCCATTCAACACTTTCAGAAACTCTACACCTCCAACCACACCCTATCCCACAGCATTATCACTAGCCTGATTCCCAAGGTTATCACAAAGGAGGACAATATGATGCTGAGTGCAATCCCAAACACTAATGAAGTAAAGAAGGTTGTCTGGGAGCTTAACGGGGACAGTGCAAGTGGACTAGACAGATTCAATGGAAATTTCTTCAAAACCTGTTGGGAGACAATTAAAAACGATGTGCTCATTGCTTCCCAAGAGTTCTTCCTTGGCAGACCCATCCCTTGTGCATACGGAAGCACCTATCTGACTCTCATCCCCAAAACCTTGAACCCCAAGCGCTTTGATGACTACCGTCCTATTTCCCTCTCCACCTTCATGAGCAAGATCAACACTAGAATTCTGTCCAACAAACTTAATACCCTCCTCCACAAACTCATCTCTCCTAAGCAGGCAGCTTTCCAGAAGGGGAGATCCATTGATGATCATATACTGGTGGCCCAAGAATGTAACACCCTAATCCGTCCAGGTCTGCAGCCCCTTCTGGACTAAAGTATTAACTTGGTAATCGTAAAAATTTAAAACTTTTCAAATACACTTTATTAATCCCAATAATTTTTCATAACATATACAGTACGGAGTATTCAATAATATTGCGGAAGCGAATTTAATTTTGACATATCATAAATCATTTCAAACTTGTCACATCCATCCCGACAATCTCGCCCCATCTGCTGCCAGGATCACAGTGTTCTTTCTGTTGTACCTGCGTGTAGCAAATAAAACACACTACACGCTCAGCGGTAAAGCTGAGTAAGCATATCTAATGCGTCGAACATCCATATAAACTGAATCTAAATTCATAATCAAATCATTTGATATCATGCACACAATGTTCATTTAAGACATTCACAGTTTTGGTATTGTTCAGTTTATATTAACACATTTTATTCAATTCAGATACTATTTCAATAGTGCTCTTAAATTAATCTTAATCTAAGGCCAGATCATAACAACGCTCTTAGCTATTCTTAGTCTAAGGCCAGATCATAATAATGCTCTTAGCTATTCTTAGTCTAAGGCCAAATCATAATTTCCATAATCACATTCTTAAAAGGCAATTATTAATCAGACACTTAAACTATCATTAGTTTAAGGCAATTGATTTCGGACACTTAACTGTAGTCAGTTAAGGCAATCAGACACTTAAACTATCATTAGTTTAAGGCAAATGATTTCGGACACTTAACTGTAGTCAGTTAAGGCAACAACAATATAGCGATTGGTCAACAATGGATCGGACATTCCCAACGAGTAATCCTTTAGTTTGGTCTACGAATCCCGTTTATGAATTTATATCTAATTCATCAACTATTCATGTTTTCATAAGTTCATTCTAAGATCTATTCTAGAGGTCTTCTAGATAGTCTTAACATTAATTAGCTAATAGGTATATCTTAAAGTTCTTCTAGATATCCTTAACAATATTATTCATCAATTCATACTCTTAGTTCAACAATCATTTCATCCAGAATATTCATCATCATTAATCCATAATATTCATAAAAATGAACAATCAATCAATCATCATAATAACTTATAACAATCAGCGGCCTAGCATTGAGTTTTAACACCCTAGCTTACCGTCATGCATCACATAAGATCCCTTTTAGTTGTTAAAATACCATCTTCATTTCAAGAAATCATCCTTTTATTAATCATAATGGTTTGGTATCAAAATATAGGATTCCATAACTCAAAAATCATATTTTCTAAATAACAATTGATTAATATATGAAAGGAAATTCAATTATTAGCTATTAGCTTCATTTTCTTCAATAGTGTAGGGTGACAGTCTACTGTCACTTCTGATAATCTACTGTCTGATGTTCAGAATGGGCTGATAATCGATTATCACACTCTGATAATCGATTATCACACTCTGATAATCGATTATCAAACTTCAGAGAGGGCTGACAGTCGATTATCACATTCTGATAATCGACTGTTGCTTAGCTTTGTTACAAAAATCTGCAGAACGATGAATAATCGATTATACATCGTCTTCTACCTCGAGCCAACTTGCGAAAATGTCACTTATACTCACCAAACTTCAATTAAAGTATATAAAAGTATTCTCCAAGGTTCATAGATCATTTTGGTGTCATTAATTCATAGTTTTAACATCAAAATCATGGTTTACGATTCTTAGTTCTTCAAACATGTCAAACACAAAACTCAACCAAATGAACGTTTATGAACGTAAAATCGATCTATATGAACATTCTAGTCACTAGATATATCTACGGGCTTACCTCAAAGCTTAATGGAGGTTTTGGAAATTTTCCGGCGAAACTTCCAGCGATGATATCTCTTAACTCCGACGACTTCACACCAAATTGACAACACCACTGCGTTTTCCTCACTCAGAGCAACAGAATAGGATGAAATATTTTGAGAAGTGGTGAAGAAATGGTTAAGCTTTGGAAGTCTTATATAGGAAGGAGATGGGGAAAACTTCCAAGCCTGCTGTATCATTCCAATCGGCGTATCCTTGTAGTGGAGGAGGAGGCGTAGTCTCTACAGTGTCCCTGATTGGGACCAATTTTGGTTCCAGTCGGGGTACACTTTTTGGTCCAACTATCTCCGAATTGAAATCCGTTTGCATATTTGCGATCAGACAGTCGAATTCTATCCAACTATATAATTTTTATATTTATTTGAAATACTTTTTCCGACATCATATTTTTGAGTGTTTGACTTTGACAGAGTCAAAATTGGTTTATTTGACCTTTATTCAAAAAGGTTCTCACATTTAATTCATATCATTTGTTCTCATGATTTATTTCAATAAATCATTTTAAAGTTCATATTATAAATAATTTCTTTATTTATTCTTGATTTGGGTCTGTACTTATGTTCCCAATCAAGACCACACAAATACTCAACATATTGGATTTATCTCTATGAGACTTATCCTGATTTGTGATATTGGATGTCAAAACACATTTCATTTCGGCCCAAAGCCCAATAACTATTTATTTTAATCGAAACAAATTTGACTAATTGAATATTTATTCATTAAAAATTTTAGGGTATGTTTTGGGGCGTTACAAAGAAGCTATACACATTATTGACAAAAAGGTGTATGGAGGCAACACTATTGTCAAGATTGATATGGCAAAAGCTTTTGATAAAATGGAATGGAGCTTCATTTAGGGGATGCTTAATTCCTTTGGATTTTCTGATCAGTCCATCAACCTTTTGATGGCCAATCTCAAAGGAACAAACATAAGCATTCTCATCAATGGAGAACCATGTGGATTCTTTAAAATGTCCAGAGGAGTTAAACAAGGAGACCCACTCTCCCCTCTCCTTTATATCATTGCAGGTGAAGGATTCAGTAGGCTGCTCAATCACTATGTTGACAATAACCACTTCCAAAGATTTAATGCAGGTAGTGTCAAATTCACTAGCCATCTCATCTACGCCGATGACCTAATGATTTTCACCAAAGGAGACACGAGGAATCTCCTTAAACTTAAACACATTCTTGGAGAATACTTGCAAGCTTCAGGGCAAGAGATCAACTTCTCTAAAAGCAGATTCTACACCTCTAGAAAGACTCAGTCCACTCAAATCCAAAATATAGAGAAAGCACTTGGCATGAAGCATGGAGATCTCCCTTTTTTATATCTGGGAGCAACAATCAACAGGGGCAAGCCAAAAAAGGAAGACTGCTCAAGACTCGTGGAACACTTTCACAAGCATTTGCATTCCTGGTATAGCAAAACACTCAACCAAATGGGTAGATTGATTCTCATCAAGCACGTCCTGTCTTCCATTCCCCTTCATATTCTGGCTGTGCAAACCATTCCTAAATCCATTTCCAATTCCCTTCACTCTTTAATGGCTAACTTCCTCTAGGGGCAAAAGAATGGGAGACCAAAGTACCACTGGAAAAACTGGAACCAAATCTGCCACCCTAAGCAGGCTGGAGGTCTTGGCATTCGAAACCTTGAGAAAATACAACAAGCATATTCATTGAAGCTATGGTGGAAAGCACAAAACGATTAGAGTATATGGGGTCCCTTTGTCAGAGCAAAATATATGAGTTCTGGATCCATAAAAGAGAAAATAATTGATTCTCCATCATGGAAGAGGATCTGCAGGGTTCACGCCATAGGGTCAGCTCATAGTAACATCTCGGGAGGAGGAGCGACTTGGTCAGGAGGTTCTTTCAGTCTTGGCAGTGCCTATAAAATTGGAGAGGAAGGTTTACCATCCTCTATCACCAACAAGTTCATCTGGCACAAGACACAAATCCCCAAAATCAAGATTTTCCTTTGGAAATGTCTTAACAAATCTCTCCCTTTCCCTGCCAACCTAAGACGCTTCAACCTTGCTCTCACAAGCAGATGCAACTTATGCCAGGCTGGAGAGGACTCCCTAGACCACGTATTACTTCATTGTCCATGCAGTGCCAAAGTTTGGGAATATTTTAGACACATTTCTTCAGTTCCACCACGACGCATTGGCAACCAACTACGTCAACACTTGATTGCCTAGTGGCTAAGTGGGAACAACCGAAGCTTCAAAGGAAACCTCAGGCTCATCCTCCCTGGAATCATCTCTTGGGTCCTTTGGAAAGCTCGTAACACATCCATCCATGAAGGGAAATCAGCCACCACAGCTTCACTAATCCAACAATGCTTCAAACTGGTGCAGGGATGGTGTTGGGTTAATAGAAACAAGAAATGGCTCGTCAAGGATGAAGACTTCAAAGGTTGGGGGATTGATATGTTTTGGAGAAATGGAAGGAAAATTTTTGATGTTTTTTAGACTTTCAGCTTGTTCGTTTTGAGCATTCCTTATCCTGGCATGTTGTAATTTCCTTTCCCCATTCAATATATATATATATATATATATATATATATATATATATATATATATATATATATATATATATATTCCATTTCATAAATAAACTGTAGAGTAAAGTAGAGCAAGTGAACTGAACTACTTAAGACCTACAATTATTTTTTAGGCATAATTATTCAATTATCCAAGGTTTTGGGAAATTGTCGGACCATATTGATATTATGCTCCGTATAATTTAAATTTGTGGGGAAAGGTTAAATGTCGATTTGGTACAGTATTAGGGGACTATTAGCCTATTAGGACCAATTGCGTGGCGAGCTCGTCATGTGAGGAATAATGGCGTCGAATTTTAACCAATTTTATAGGTTAAGGCCTTCTTCAATAAGCATTTTGGAGTTTATTGCATCAACACTTCCTATGATTTGTAAATGTGCATCATTAGCCATAATTTTCAGAATTGGACCAGCGATTGAACCGGTCAAGGTACTAGTTTACTGGTTCACTGGTCGAACCAGTGGTTCAAAAACATTATATATATATATATATATGTATGTATATATATATATATATATATATATATATATGTATATATATATATATATATATATATATATATATATATATATATATATATATATATATATATATATATATATATATATATATATATATATATATATATATATATATATATATATATATATATATATATATATATATATATATATATATAAACCCGAAAAATCCACCAATTGCGGTGGGGTAAGGTCCAGGCAGCCCTTACCAAGTATTATTAAATAAACTATTTTAGTACACATTCGGAGAGGACTAGACCAAAGCTCCGAAAGTAAACGTTCAAAACACGTTCGGGGGACCTGACCTAACCCCGAAAGTAAGGAATAATACAAGAAACACTAAATCCAATGAAAAGGAAAGGTAGCACCAATAAGGACAAAAGCTTAAACTCTTACATAGTACCAAATCTAGATGTCCATCTATCCTCGTACTCACTCCAAGAAACTTGGAAGTTAGCCCTCTCCTCTGCGATACGAGCATTCACCATTCCTCTGTGGGTCGATCTGAAGCGCATGAACTCTTCCTTTCAATTCTTTCCCAGACAAGAAGAAGAAATTGAAACCCAGGTTTGCTAGATTATTATCCCTTAGCATCCATTTTTTCCGTCTGTTTTTCCAGCTCCAATCCTTGAGTGTATTTAGAATTTTGTAGCGAACCTTGTTGATGTTAATGAAACCATTGTCGTGGATTATATATATATATATATATATATATATATATATATATATATATATATATATATATATATACATACATACATACATACATACATATATATATATATATATATATATATATATATATATATATATATATATATATATATATATATATATATATATATATATATATATCTGCCTCGGGTGTTTAACGGGCCCCGGGCGGTCACAAGGTTAACAGGCCTCGGGCCCCTTGCTTGTAATCGACCGTTTCAATAATATTAATAAAAAATTTATATATATATATATAAAATAAATATTTGCTCCATCTAAAAATAAATTATTTATGATAAATGACTAAAGTTATAACCAATTTCATTAATTTGAATTGTAGTATTAAGTTGATAAAATTATCTATGAAATATTTAAAAATTACATTAAAAATTTTTAAAACAGGTGATTTATTTTTTCAATAATTTATCTAATATTTTCAAAACTTATTTAAATTAGATATATTTCTTTGTTATGTAACCTGTATTTGTAGAATATAGAGTACTTAAAAGTTTAAATCATAGTTATAAAATTATATTTTCAATGTTTTATGAAAACAAATCATTTTTGTAATTTTATTTTTTTAACCAAGAAATGTATTGTATAATAAAACTACTTTATGCAAACTATGTCACAAGAGTGGTTTGGCGAAGGTGGTTGGAGGTTGAATGTAGGAAATGGGAGATCAAGGTTTCAAATCCTATGGAGGTATTGTTTTGGAAGTTTTCCGTGAAAAAAACTTACATTGTTGTCTCTCATGGTTCTGATATTGTTATACCAATGTCCATTTGGTCAAAATATCATTCAAATAGTCGGTGAATAACTTTGTTGCCTCCTTTGGTTTTGGAAATCAGCGCCGACGCCCCCTCTTCTTTTCCTTAATTGTTTTTCTTTTTTTAAAGAGAAGAAAAATGTTTTTGTGTGAAATAATGAAAAATTATTTTTTCAATTTTATATAAAGTATTTTTTTCATATACTTTTCTTTTTCTTTATTTTCTTATCTATTCTATTTTATTTTAGTTTTTAATAAAACAAAAGAAATGGTATAAAATTAATTGATAGAAAATGAGTATTGATAGAAAATGAGTTAGAAATGAACTTTAGTAAAAAAAGGAGAATATTTCATTGATTTTTGTATCATAAAAATGAACCAATTAATACACCTTTTGGACAAAAATGAAAATGTTTAATTAGAGACAAATGAAATCTACATTAATTCTTGTTTTTAATTGATTTTTATTGTAAGCACAAAAAATTAATTAATAAAATATTATTTAAAAAAATTAAAAAAGAAATTAAAAAAAACTTATGAAAAAATAGCCGAAAAAGAAAAACAACAAAGAAAAGAGAGGGTGTTTGTGCCAATTTCCACTTGCATATAAAATCAGGATCCACTATTACCCAAAAGCTTAAATTGATAGATAGGACTTCATCCTTCTATATACGCTAGTGGTATACCGGTATTCTTCTTTATTTTTGGTTTAGTTATCACTTCGACAAACAGGTCTAGTATCTTAATCTTTCATAGCTAGTTCACACAACGGGTAGTGAATTCTCATTCTTATAGCCAACTTAATCCAAATCACTGGCGGGTAGCTCATTTTGCTCAACCCACATCCAAACAAGCAAGAACAATCCAAACCACGAACGGGTAGTTCATTTCCTTGAATTGCCCTTGTGAAAAGAAAGAAGAAGGATGGGATGAGATCAAGATCCAAGGGCTATTATTTATTTCTATTTCTTTCATTAAATTTCATTCTTACCGGAACCAAACCTATATGGGTGTTGCTAAATCCATCCTAATTTTTTGACTATATCCACCCCTTTGTTATAAATGTAGAAGTTTACCCTTAAAAGTGTAAAAAATGCCATGCAAACATAGCATGAGGACAACACTGTCCAATTTTCATAAATGTGGTGAATTTAGCAACATCACTGTTAGGAAAATATTATAGATTTTGATGAATTTAGATTGTAATAGGGACGTTAGGCCTCCCCCAATATTCAATATAATTTTTCTTTTTAGAAATATTGTTAAAACCGAGTTCTTGAGATTTCCAATAAAGTTGTGATATTTCTTTAAGTGGTTTGATGCTTGAAGACTTAATCAAATTCTGTGATATGGAAATTGGATATCTTGATCGGAAATGTCAGAGACAAGTAAGGATTTCTCAAAGCAGATGAAGATCCTCTAATCCGGAACACTACATAATAACTGGATCTCTCGCTACAACCCGCTGAAGGCTAAGTCATTCAAATCGGAAGACTAGCGCGGATCTCTTTCTCACCCGGAAGTCTGTGAATGACTCTTCCGGATTTGTCAGCGAAAGAACCGGATGCCTCAAGAAAAGATCGGAACTCTCCGAAGCGGACAAGTGAGAAAAGACTTAGAAAAAATTCTAAGTCTTGAATGAAGAAATTCTACCCGTTGGTAAGGAAAAATCAATCTCTAGATTTTCAACGGCTAGATTGAAGATAATTAAGCTGATTCAAGAACAAATGACTTGAAGACAAAGTCTGGACCCCTCAAATTAAAGAGCTCGTCTAGAATTCTTAAACAAGCACTAGAAGACAAACTGAGTAAAGTGCTACAGTCTAGAATTCTTGAACAACAGCTAGAAGACGAATTCTGTGGAAAAAGGAATCCCTCCTCAAACAATTGGGTATGTCCAAACACCACTCCAATGAGGAATCCTCAATCACAATCTTCATTCAAAATTGAAGCGAGCAAATGCAACGGATAGTCTATTTTTTATTCAACGGATAGATTATCCAATGCAGCTATAAATAGCAACCTTAGAAGACTGGAGAAGATATAACGAGATAGACAAACACAACGAAGCAATCTCTAATAACAAAGCTATCTCATTCACAGTTAGCCTAAAAATCTTGATAAAGAGAGATTTCTAAAACTCCTTATCCAGAAGCAAACTTCTCCTTCTTCCAAAGAGCTATAGTCTAAACACTTGAAGGTTTCCTTGCCTCAAGTACCACACCGCGTTGAAGGATATAACTTTTGATCAAACTTCTTGATTAAAAGGGGGTAGATCACCTTTCTCACAAGTTGATCTTGCAGGTCCTATTTTTCGGATCTTGCAGTTGTTGAAGAAGCGTGACATTCGAAGGAACAACAAAGCCAGCACGAGTGGAGTAGCAACTTTGGCCTTGCGAAGATATACCGTGCAGAAATTCACACAAGTGTAATTGTTGGTTCATTATTCAACAACCAACTACATAGTGGATTTTGTGGACGTAGAAGGATTACCCCACCTTCGAACCTCGTTAAAGTTTGCATTTCTCTCTCTTTTATCTTTACTCTTACTTGCAATTATATTAACTGTGAAAACTAACCCATCCATATTGGTTACTGCTCATACTACCCACCAAATTCCGCACGCAATCTAAAGTTCCCAAGAACTCTAGATTTACACTATTTTCACATTTTCAAAAGAAACGAAAAAGTTTTAAAATTGTAACAAAGTCTATTCACCCCCCCCCTCTAGACTTTGTATCTCACCACTTTGGGACCACCAATTGGTATCGGAGCAGCCTTCTCACTATCTACATTTTGATTAACGAGAAACAATCATAATGGTGAACAATATGGATCACGGTTTGCCCAAGTTTTCTCTTCTAGGTTATGATGATTGGAAGATCATGATGGAAGCACACCTTTATGCCCTACATGATTGTATGTGGATGGTGCTTGAGGATGGACCCTTGAAAATCCAAATGGAGAACCCCGAGAGGAATCCAGCCAATCCTGATGTTGTCTAGTACATTCCAAAGCCCAAGGAGAAATGGGATGATAAAGATTGCAAGAAGCACAATCTGGACAACGTCGCCAAAGCAGCCATCTTCAAGACACTTGATCCCATCACCTTCTTCAAGATCAAGCATCTCAAGACTGCCATGGAGATTTGGCAAGGTCTTGGGAAGCTGTGTGAGGGATCGGAGGACATGAGAAAGCAGAAGATAGAAGTCCTGCTTGAAAAGTTCAAAAGCTTCAAAATGCTTCCTGAAGAATCATTTGATATGTTGGATGAAAGATTCCCCAAAATCTTAAATGATCTTGCATCACTTAACCACATTCTTTCTCCCAAAGAAAAGAATGTAAGGTTACTGAGATCTCTTCCAACTTAGTGGTACACCAAAGCCACATCCATGGAAGAAGGAAGAAACCTTGAGAACTACACTGTCCAAGGTCTCCTTGATGAGCTCAGACCCTATGAGCATGAGCTGATGAAGAAGAAGGAAGAACAAGTTACTCCCTTCCCCACGGCATTGATGACAACTCCCAGAGTTCCACCGAGTGAAGGGACATGCCCAAGGAACTATGACACACCTTCCTCCAGCCAGCCGTCAAGCTCAAAAATGGAGAACTATGATGAGGAATTTGCCATGATGGTCAATCAATTCCAAAAGTTCAAGAAGTTCTTCAAGAAAGCTGACTTAGACAGAAGGCCATCTAAGGGAAAGCCACAAGTAAGTGACTCCCCTCCTGAATCTTATTTATGTTATAACGGCAGGAAACCTGGTCATTGGAAGTCAGCGTGCCCGTACCCAAAGGTGGAGAAGTACGGAGAAAGAGAAAGGAACGAAAAGAAGAAGAAAAGCAATGGTTGCAGCTGAAAGTGACGAGTCATCCAGCTCAAGCTCGGATGAAGAAGCCCTCTTCTGTATGGAGCGCAGAGTTGAGAAGTCCAACCATGAGGATCGGTGGACTATGTCAGAAGATGACACCCTCTGCCTAATGGCCAAAGATGATGTTGATCCAGAGGTAACTTCACAAACCTCCTGTTCATCTTCTTATGAAAGCATACCAACTTCTGAAAGTCTTTTTGACAAGTTCAAAAAGATGATGAAAGATTTTGAGGAAATAAATCTCAAACACTCATCCTTAATAGAGGAGAACAAGCTATTGAGTGAAGAGAATTTCAAGTTGACTGAAGGTCGGAAAAGTCAACTAGATGAGATCACTCAACTCTAGACTGAAAATAAATCTCTCTCTGAAAAGGTGAAATCCCTCAACAAGGAGCTTGGGATACTTAAGTCCAAAGAAGCAGTGGATAAGCTTCTTGAAGAGACTAAACAAAAGGGTCGTGAAGGACTTGGGTTTGACCCCTCCAGTTCCAAAAGGAAAGGGAGAACAACTTTTATCCCTCCTAAACCTACTGCCAAATCCAATAAGCAGAAAGGAAAGGAAAAGGAGAAACCCATAGAAGTTCCCAAAAAGGTAGTCCCTCCTAAGAACTATAGGAAGCTGGACAGACCTCAAAGAGGAAATAATTTCAGAAGAAAACCTTCTAACCCCCACTATACGCGAGGCTACTCATTATGATGTAGATAGGAGTTTTCCAAGAAATTCTGAGTGGAGAACTATGCCAAAATATAGTCAACCTCCACTCCAGAAATTATTTGTTCCACCTAAGTATGCTTACAACCAACACAGGCCACACTATGCACAACCTAGACAAAACTATAGGTCTTATCAACCTAGGTTTGCTAGGTGGAAACAGGAAAATGCACCACCTGCTCGTAGGAAATTTTATGCATATAACTATGATTACAATCCCAACAAGTTTAGGGTTGCAAGGAAAATTCCCTGCAACTTCAAACTTGATGTAGGGACACACTCCATTAACTATTCCGGACCCAAACTGAATTGGGTACCAAAATTTTCCTCCTCCTAATGCAGGAAGCTGCTAAGTACCCAGGTGTCTGGTACTTAGACAGTGGCTGTTCAAGACACATGACGGGTGATGCGAGCCTCTTGAGCAATCTAATTCCCTATGATGGTCCAAGAGTTACTTTTGGAGGAAGCAATGACTTTGGCCTTACTAAAGGGCTAGGAAATCTGGTGTACAAGGGACTAACCATCCATGTTGTATCTTATGTTGAAGGTCTCAATTATAACCTTCTTAGCATAAGTCAGTTTTATGATAAAGGTTACTCTTTGAAATTCTGCAAGGACATGGCATCTCTCAAGAATATCTCCACAAATGAAGTCATTCTCACTGGGAAGAGAATCAGAAACATCTATGAAGTAATATGGGATGATGTCAAGGAAGCTTGCCTAATAAGCAAAGGTGACACTAACCTTCTATGGCTTTGACATAAGAGGTTGAGTCATCTCAACTTCAAAACTTTCAACAAGCTATCCAAAGAAGGGTTAGTAGAAGGTCTTCCCAAAGCTGTATTCAGGAAGGAAAGCATTTGTGATGCTTACCAGAAAGGAAAGCAAGTCAAGTCTACTTTCAAGGCAAAACTGGCACCCTCAACTACAAGGATATTAAGTCTTATTCACATTGACTTATTTGGTCCTGTTACTCCAATAAGTCTAAGTGGAAAGAAATATTACCTGGTGGTAGTTGATGATTACTCAAGATACACGTGAACAATCTTCCTCAACAGCAAGAAGGAAACTCAAGGGAAACTCACCAACTGCATGAACCTGATTCAAAACCAAGCAAGTCAGACCATCCAAAAGATCAGATCTGACAAAGGCACAAAATTCCTGAATGAAATCATCATCCATTACTGTGAAGAAAATAGAATTCTTCATCAGACATCAGTAGCAAGGACGCCTCAACAGAATGGTGTAGCTGAAAGAAGGAACAGAACCTTGAAGGAAGCAGTAAGGACCATGCTAGCCGAAGCTTCTTTGCCAAAGAGGTTCTGGGCTGAAGCTGTTAACACAGCTTGCTATACTCAAAATAGGAGTATGATTTATAAAAGGCACAACAAAACTCCCTATGAATTGTGGAACGAGAGAAAGCCTAATATATCATATTTCCATATTTTTGGGAGCAAGTGCTTTATGTTAAACAACAGGAAGGATCATCTGAACACTTTTGATGAGAAATCAGATGAGGCCATCTTCCTTGGATATTCTATGGTGAGCAAGGCATTTGGAGTATTCAACAAAAGAACCATGATCACTGAAGAGTCAATACATGTTATTTTTGGTGAAAAACATGTCGTTGACAAGCCATCAAAGCATGATCATGAGGTTCGTGATCTCTCAGACAAGGATGAAGAAATCAATGAAGGAGATAGAATGAAGCCTACGGAGTTCATTCCATTCGGAAGTCTACCACTGAAGACTTCACAAAGAAATCTGGATTCAGACGGTGCTGAGCCTACCGGAAATCATGGCCAGCCTTCCATTATTCCGGATCACTCAAACGGCGACAATTCCGGAAAAGACGACCCAGTGCCAATCCATCCGGAATCACCAACAAACTCTGTTCTTCAACCAGAAGCTGAACTAGATCAATCAGTCAACCCTAATCAACACAATCTTCGTTGGTTAAAGGATCATCCTCCTCAACAAGTCATTAGAGATATTCAATCTGGCATTCGCACAAGGAGTGCCCAACAGAATCTAGAAGCTATGCTTGCTTGTTTCATATCACAAGTGGAACCAAAGAATATTGAAGAAGCTCTAGCTGATTCTGATAGGATCAATGCAATGCAAGAAGAACTCAATCAATTTTCCAGAAATGACGTCTGGAAACTTGTTCCCAGACCTACTCATCAACATGTCATTGGGACAAAGTGGGTCTTCCGGAACAAGATGGGTGAAAATGACGTTGTTGTCAGAAACAAAGCCCGGTTGGTTGCCAAAGGATATTGTCAAGAAGAAGGTATAGATTTTGATGAAACCTTTGCTCCAGTTGCAAGACTTGAAGCTATAAGGCTGTTTCTAGCCTTTGCTGCTCACAAAGACTTCAAAGTATATGAAATGGATGTCAAAAGGGTTAGAATAAAGGCCCAACGCTAGAGGGGGGGGTGAATAGCGTTTAAAACAAAATCGCAGGAAATTAAAACGAGAGCGTTAAAGTAAAGAGCGTAAGGAAGGAGCACACCGGATTTTATCCTGGTTCACCACAACGTGTGGCTAATCCAGCCTCCCGAGAGACTCTCTCGAGCTACACTAACTCCGTTAAGCTTAAGGGTGCTTAACAAACCGATACAACTTGAGAACCCGAGTCACACGAGCCTCAACACCTTTGCTCGGAGATACCGCACGCCAAGACTTCTCACGAAGGAACAAGGAACTTCCTTCGAGTTTACAACAAGGGAACAAACTCCCTTAAAGTGTATGAAAACACTTAAACACTCAGGAATAAAACTCTCAGAAAGAGTAGATATGAGTGAACTAGTAAACGCTCAAAAACACAATAATTTCTTCAAGAATTGGCTCTCAAATAGCTAAGAAAAAATAGGAATGCTTATGCAATGAATGAGTATTGAAAATGTTGAAGAATTGTGTGTTAAAAGAGAGGATTTGGGTGCCCTTTTATAGCCCAAAAAGGGATAAACCCGTTGCTAGAATTTCCAACAGGATGAAGACAAATTTTTCAGGGACACAGGCTGATAGTCGATTGTCAAACCATGATAATCGATTATCCAAAGATTCCCTGTCCAAAAATTTAAAATTCTATCCGTTGGAGGTAACCCAGATAATCGATTGTCAACAAGTGATAATCGATTATTGGTCCTCTCTGAAGATTCTGGGTTTTGGCTGCAAAAGATGATAATCGATTATTGCAAAGCTGATAATCGATTATTGCGTGCTTCAGAACTTGGAAGTTCAAAGCTGCAATGGCTGATAGTCGATTGTCACTAAGGTGTTAATCGATTACCCAGCTAAAGTCTAGCCAGCTGAAACCCGTTTTGAAAAACCGAGGTCCAAAAACGAAGTGTTCCCAAAAGTAAAAACCAAGTTTGAAAAACATTGTATATGGTATAAAATAGTGAAAACAAGACTTGTTTGGTAAAAACCAAGTCCTCAAGGTCGTAAATCACGTGCGTACGGTTTTGACCGTTTTTTTACGTGTTAGACCGATTGACCAAGATACAAGAGTGGTTTTTATAAAATAATTATTCGGGAACCTTTAAAATATGCTCAGAGATAAAAAGAGGGTTTAAAATATTGAAAACCACGGAGTTGGTTCGGGTGCCAAAAACCGAACGCCGAAAACCGAACGACGGAAGCCGAACGCCGAAAGCCGAACGCCGACTTAGGTGGTTTTGGTTCTGAGCAAGGACCAAGGATTTTAACAATAAAGAGATTTATCTAAAATGTTTATTTTGATGCATAAAAACATTTTATGATTTTGTAAAATAATTTTGACTCTTTGAGAACCGAGACTTGAATTGATTATCGGTTTTGATCACAAAAGACCGACTCGACTAAGTCTTCAATTCTTGATCTTGTCCTTGAGTCTTTTAGGTCTTGTTCCAAGCCATTCTTCACGCCTTGAGTTATTCAACGAAACTCTTCATATCCACGGCGGTTTGGCAATTATCAAAACCTGTCAGAAATGAACACAACTTTAGTTTAACGTACAAAGTGTGTTCCAACAAAAAGCGCATTCCTAAATGGAAACCTAGAGGAAGAAGTTTATGTGGAACAACCTCCAGGATTTGAGCTACACACTAAAGGGGATCAAGTGTACAGACTCAAAGAGGCGCTATATGGACTCAAACAAGCACCAAGAGCTTAGTATGATACAATATCTCAATGTCTCATAGATAATGGATTCATCAAAGGATTCATTGACAAGACATTATTCAGACTACAAGATGGAGAAGATCTCTTATTGGTCCAAATCTATGTGGACGACATCATATTTGGCTCAACTAAGGAAGATCTTTGCACCAAGTTCTCCACCCTCATGCAAGGAAAATTTGAGATGAGCATGATGGGGGAACTCAACTACTTCCTTAGTCTTCAAATCAAACAGAGAAGTGAAGGGACTCTCATTAACCAAGCCAAGTACACAAGGGATCTTATCAAGAAATTTAAAGTTGATCAGAAGTCATCCGTTTCTGTCCCCATGAGTACATCCAGCAAGCTTGATATGGATGTAGACGGAAATGATGTTGATCAAACTCTCTACAGAGGAATAGTTGGATCTCTACTCTACCTTACTGCAAGTCGTCCAGATATCTCATATGCAGTAGGTGTTTGTGCCAGATTCCAGTCAAAGCCAAAGGAAAGTCATCTGATAGCAGCTAAAAGGATTCTTAGATACCTCAAAGGAACTCAGAACATGGGTTTGTGGTATGCTAAGAGCAATACATTTGAGTTAGTGGGATACTCATATTCTGACTTTGCCGGATGCAAAGTTGACCAGAAAAGTACATCTGGTACTTGTCAATTCATTGGCGGAAATCTTGTTTCTTGGTTAAGTAAGAAACAAAACTCCATCTCTACATCAACAGCAGAAGTAGAGTACATTGCTGCTGGTAGTTGTTGTGCTCAAATCTTGTGGCTAAAGCAACAACTACTAGATTATGGAGTCAAGACAAGAGAAGTGACAATTTTCTGTGACAATCAAAGTGCTATAGCTATCTCACAAAATCCAGTGCATCATTCTCGCACTAAGCACATTGATGTCAAGCATCACTTCATCAGAGATCATGTAGAAAAGAAAGATATCAAAATTGAGTATATCTCAATTGAGGAACAATTGGCGGATATCTTCACAAAACCACTAAGTGAGGCCAAGTTTTCCGATTTGCTTCACAAAATTGGTCTAATTCAATTAGACTGAGTGCGGTACACGTGGCAGTCTGTTAGAATAAGTGACCAACGCTAGAGGGGGGGTGAATAGTGTTTGATCGTAGAAATCGCAGGAATAAAAAATTAAGAACGTGAAAGATAAAGAGCGTAGAAAGCGTAAAGGGAGCACACCAAGATTTACCCTGGTTCACCACAACTTGTGGCTAATCCATCCTCCCGAGAGACTCTCTCGAGCTACACTACTTCCGTTAAGCTTACGGGTGCTTAACAAACCGTTACAACCTGAGAACTCGAGTCCCACAAGCCTCAACAACACTTGCTCGGAGATACCGCACTCCAAGACTTCAACCCGAAGGAAAAATACCTTTCCTTCGTACAACCAAGGGAAACAAGCTTCCCTAAACGTGTTTACAACACTAAGAGAGCACTCAAGAACAAGACTCTCTTTAAGAGTAGATGTTGAGTAAACTATATACGCTCAAGAACAACTCAAACTTCACAATCTGGCTCTAGAAAGCTATGGAAAATAATGTTGTTTGGATGCAATGATAATATGAATAAAGTGAAGTGAATTGATGTGTAAAGCAGACCCAAACACCCCTTTTTATAGTGCCAAAAAAGGCTCCAACGGACCAATACATTAAAGGGGTGATTGGCTTGATTTATGGGATTGAATAAATTTGGGATCTGCAGGATATTGGCTTCCCATCGATGTTTAGACTCACCCACCGCTGGTAAGCCAAATTTCCTTCAGTTTTGAAGCCAACGGTCACCTACCCATCGATGGGTAAATGCTTCCCATCGCTGGGTGGGAGGTTGACTTTCAAACAAGGAAAGAATCAGCCTTAAATGACTCACAACGGTCATGCCTTCCCATCGATGGTTAAGCCTTCCCATCGCTGGGTTCCCATCGATGGGTAAAGCTTCCCATCGCTGGGTAAGGGCATTCTGCCTTGTGATAATGTTGGACCAAGGCTTGAACATCGATGGGTAGAGCTTCCCATCGCTGTTTGGCATGGTTCTGGAATTCAATTGGGCTGAAGGCTGCTTACTCATCGATGGGTAATATCTCCCATCGCTGGGTGAAATGATTCTGGAATCCCGGGATCACTTTCCCATGCATGGGTGAAATCTACCATCGCTGGGTAGATGGCTAGTCCAGAACCATGGCTTAGCCGACCGGCACTCAAACCCGACCGAAAAATGCAAAGTTCTCCAAAGTAAAAACTAAGTGTTTAAAACACTTATTTAATGTATTTTGATGTCAAAATAAGCTTTGTATGTTGAAAACCACGTCGTTAAGGTAAAAACCACGAATGACCAAGTCAATGCCGTACACGGGTGGTTTTTACCAAAAGACAAAACCAAAAGGTGGTTTTCATGATTTTTTGATTGGAGAACCATTTAAATGCATTCAAAAACAATTCCTACACAAAAAGACTTGAAAACCACTTCATTAAGTAAAAACCACGGCTAGCCAAGTTAATGCCGTTTCGCATGGTTTTTATCAAACGACAAAAAACAAAAGGTGGTTTTTGAAGCGTTTTTTGATGGAAAACTATTTAAATGTGCCCATAAATAAAAACCAATCATAAAAAGTTGAAAACCACTTGGTTAGTTCGGACGCCAAAAACCAACGCCGAAAACCGAATGCCGAACGCCGGTTTCTAAAACCCGAACGCCGGATGGCTTGGTTTTTGGTTTGGGCGAACACCAAGTGTTTTTAATGTTTTAAACATGTTTGAAAAACATTTTTATGATGTGAAATGCAATGAAAAGAATTTTAGCCTAAAGAGCCAAGGTGTAAAGATTGGGTCGGTCTTGATCACAATTGTGACCGACTCAACGACACTAAGACTACGGTCTTCGTTCTTGGTCTTCTTTTGTCCCTTGTTATCTTTCTTCTCATCTTTGGTTCTCGCCTTGTATATTCAATGACTTGTCTCGTTCACGGCGGTTTGGCATTATCAAAACCTGTCATAACAACGAACATGGCTTTAGTACGAAAACGTGATAAACCCGTGTTTCAACACAGTCCACTTTCCACGTCTGTCAGAATATTGGGTAGGCACGTGGTCTTGGGAACAGTTAAAAACCCAATCGCCACTATCCGCATAAATCGCCCAAATTAAACCCAATCGCCACTATAATCAGATCTCAACTGCCCACTCAGCCCACTCAAATTTTTCATCGTCTTCTTCGCGAGAACCTTCTGATAGAATTCTCAAGAACCCTAATTTCTTCAGATCTTCTCACTCAAATTTCTGAGAAAATGAAGATTGTTGGCGCTAATGTCCATTTCCAGAAGTTGGAAGCGAAGTGCTCTTCACCAACGTTCTATCAATCCTATCTGGAGATGATTGCTGCTCAAGAGCTCTCCGAATTCCTTCATATGGAGATTCGATTCAAGTATGAGAACGAAGTTCTTGAATTCTACAAGAATGGAAAGGTCAAGACTGTCAAATCGAAGAAGGACCCACAGAGGTCGATTCAAGTCATCAATTCCACTGTTGGAGGGACCAAAGTGAATCTTTCGCAGAAGAAATTGGGAGAAAAGCTTCACCTTCCCAATTCTGGAGTTGAAATTGGGAGACTTCCAGCCAAGAATCTGGATTGGAATATTATTGGAATTTCTGGGCAAGTTCCTTCTGGCCCAGCGAAGAAAGATGATCTGAACAACGACTACAAGCTAGTCCTTGAACTGGTCATTGCATGCCTCGAGTGTGGAAGTGGAGGACATGCTGATGACATCACCCAAGAGAGGGCCTTCATCATCAATGCCCTCATTACCAAGTCTAAGGTAAATTGGGCTGCACATTTCTTCAATTCCATCTCAAAGCATCTGGGAAAACCCAACTAGAAATACCTTTGTCAAGGTCTGTACATTGGACATATTTTGGAGTCCATGGGTGCTGCTTCTGAAGGAAAGAAGTATGAAGCCAGATATTGGCTATACTACCTGTCTTCCAAAGGGGAAAACAGAGCTGGTGCTAGCACAACTGCAGAGGATGAAGCCTCTTCAGACAATATTCCCATCAGAAGTCTGAAGAAAATAGCCAAGAGGAAACATGTGGTGTCTCCCTCTCCTAGTGTTGAAGCACCACAGAATCTTGCTCTGGTCAATATGGAAGAAGAAGAAGAAGTTACTGCCCAAGAAGAACCTCAAAGGAAGAAGAAGAGAAAAATCACCTCTCCCTCAACTTCTGGAAATGTCAACCCGGATGAGTTGAAGGAGAAGGAACCAGTTGAGAAAAACTCTGCCCACAACCAGAGCCCTCAACAACTTGAAGAAGAAGTTCATCAAGTCCATAGTCTTCCAACCTCCTCACCTCAACCTCAAACAGATGATGCTGATAACCAATTCTGGCAGCTCTACTATGACTGGAGAGCTTGGAAGGTTGGAAATTCAGCAGAGCAGTTGTTGGGATGGGATCAACAATTGAAGAATAAAAAGATCATCAAGAAGTGCTTGGGACTGCCAGTCAACCACAGCTATGAACAAATCTTGGATGATGACTGGGTATGGCAAAGGAACTATGAAGACTTGCATCTAGAACACTTGGCCACCACACCAGTTGCAGAATTTGAAGTGGATGATGAAGATCCTTCAATCTACAAGCCGATCTTCTCAAAAGCCACAGAAGATCAGATGATTCTCACTTCTGAGGATTTCCCAATCTTTCCGGAAACCTCACCTTCCTTTGTAACGGTTCTGCCTGAAGCTGATCAAGAGAATGCAGCCTCTACTCCACAAGAACAGAACCAAGAAGCATCAGAAGAAGAAATTCAGCAACCTCTCAAATCTCAATTCCTTGAGATTCGCACAACTCCTTGTGAGATCTCCAACCAGCCTGAACTTGAAATCCCGTAGAAGTCAGGAGAAATTCTAGAGCAGTCCACTCCTTCAGAAACAAATGAAGGCCAAGAGGAGCAAGCTGTAGAAATCCAAAGGAATTCTACAGAAGCTGAAAAGGAAGTTCAAATGGCAGCATTGGAGGCCCCTGAAACTCCAGTAGCTGTTTTTGAAGAGCAGAATGAAGGTGAAGAAAGAGACTCCCTCTCTAGGGATATATGAAATTTTATACTTGATGAAGCAGAGGAAGAATCTGAAAGGACGCTGAGGATTAATGATGAAGAAGATGTGCAAGAAGATGCCGAATCTCTTCCTATGCAACTCTTCCAAAGAACATCCTCTTCTCATCAGGTAACCAACTTTCATAGCTCTTCCATTCCTACACTTCCGGATGAAGTACCGGAAAACTGGACAAAGAAGGTCCAAGGGTTGATTGAATCAGCCCTAGCATCTCAGCATGCCTCCTTTAGGCAAGAGATAGAGCAGATGGAAGCCAGACACAACAAGCTGATTGAGAAATCTGAAGAGAGACACAGTTCAGATCTCAAGGAGATAAGCAAGTCAGTGCACAAGACTCTAGAGATCATCTCTCTATTGAGTAACTCTGTGAGCGACACAATGAAGACATATGCATCTGACAGTTATCTTCAACTCAAAGAAGTCAATAAAATCAGAGAGCAAATAGCAAATGTCTCAGTTAGTCTACAGAAGCAGATGTCCCTTCTCCAAATGAACATCAGATTAGCCGTGGCAGTGTCTTCAGCAAATCAGGTAGTAACCAAAGACTACTTGAAGGTTATTATTGACAATCAGAAGGAAGCATTCAGACTGCTCAGACACTTTAGCACAAGCTCTGGCAACCGCAAGATGGAAGTGATTCTTCAACAACACAGTCCATCCTTGATTCTAGAGCTCCCTATTGCAGTCAAGGAAGGAGAAGTCTCTTATATTCCTTCGCATCTAAACATGACTGACCTGATCCTCGAAGCTCAGAGAAATAATCCATAGAACTCAGCACAGCATCTATCTAGCTCAGGACTGGATGGAACAGAGGCTGTTGGAACCATTGTCTCCCATTTTTCAAATGATGCCCAAACAGAGGAGAGACGCAACAACATAAGGCGCATCAAAGAACTGTGTGGAAACATGCAAGGCATTAGTGAGAGTGCCGGATCTTCAAAGTGCAAGAAGCACTGAAGGCTTTTTTCATCAAACCAGGGGGAAAGTATGTGAAAACACTATTTTGCTTTGATGAAAACACCTTCTTGTTTAAACATTGCTTGTTTGGTTTAAACATTGCTTCAATGTTTCTCTTAATTATGCTTACTGTGCTTCACTTTGAGTATGATTTTGTGATTTATTCTTGTGCGCATACATTCAGGAGGAATGTCATTCAGGGGGAATTTGAACTTAACTCTTTTCTTTTTGGCTAACAATTGTTTTTGGCAATGAATTATTGATGAGCTCTAAGCAATGGAAGACGGATATCTTAGTTTTAGTACTAAAGTTGGAAATCTCCGATTCAGGTACTTTACAAAATATGCCCTCTTAAACTAAGCTCTAATCCTTAATTCATTTCCAACTTCGCTCTAAATGTACTGGTCCTTAGGATTTTTAATGTACAGGACTTTGGAAAAATAGTACCACTTTTCTTTTAAATAAGTTACAAATTTTTTTTGGTACTACCTCGTCCTTTTTAGAAATTAGAACT